>JBBGZY010000819.1:572500-609835 GCA_037952925.1 Lithobates clamitans | reverse complement strand
TCCTGGTTTCTGGCCTAGGCCACAATGATGTCATACATCCCAGGAGTCTTCATCTGTAGGAGGGGATTTCTCAGATAAGCACCCCCCCCCCCCCCCGCTTGCATGCCTGGGCTAAGGGCAGATGGATTTCTAAAAGTAAATGCTACATGAATCATCTGCCTTACTTGAGATGACTGCAGTTAAAAATGTCTATCTATCTATCTATCTATCTATCTATCTATCTATCTTATCTATCTATCTATCTATCTATCTATCTATCTATCTATCTATCGTACAGTATATTAGCTTCAATCCGCTAATCTATATCCATTGTGTAAATGCTGTTTATTATTCTAATAATAATAACATAGCAATACATTTCTCATCACAATGTTCCATCTTCCCTCTGAACGGTTGTATAAATGCGATCGTTAGTCCTTTACACATGTCTGTAATTTGCTCCAATAATCGATAACATAATGAGAAGGTATAACTTCTGTGGTATATAACCCTAACCTGTCTGGTAGAACCTTCTCTGTGCTGAAAAGTTTAATTTTTCATCAATAAATGTGGCGTCTATCTGTAACGCTAACCCCAGAAGGAGCCGCTGTTTTCTTGGGTCCCCTGTTCCCAGAGCCCACAGCTCTGTACGCAGCACCACGCTCCCTGACACACCCGGCCTGAAGAGGGGATGTTTATTGCAACAATTTACTGTATATAATGCTACAATAATCAAAAAAAAGAAACGGCAATAAAACCCTCAAACAAACAAGTAAATGGGTTTTACACTTGGTAAATAAAAATTAAAACACAGTAGTAAAGATTATATACTGCTGTCAATTAGCCAATGGTCCAGAGGATAACCCCTAAACTTTATACTGGGGATGGTCCTTCTTAAGGAACAATATTACAATGTCAGGCTGTACTAAACCCTTTCCCTGCTGGCCTGCACATTGGGGCCCAGATCCAGCGTGCTCAACATAAGTTCCTCCTAACCTGGGTAGAGGTTCCTGAACTGTGTCCCATGCAAAAAACACTGTTCCTCTTTAGTAGGGTGTAGTAGGGTTTGGCCAACAGCCTCTCCCCAACTCCTGGGGTGACAGTTATAGCAGGAATACCCGCTTAGAAAAATCAACCGATCGTGCCTCGACCTCCGACAAAAAAATAGTGTTCGTGGGTCGAAATCGCCGCCAACATTAAGCAATCAAAAAAAAATCTTTAAAAGGGCAATCGATTTCATACGTAGTGTTGATGTCTCACGTACAAGTGAGTCGTCTATTAGTTCCGCTCATGCGTGATCATGTTTAAGAGATGTTTTACAGATGACCTTCACACCAACGAATAGAATATCATTCATTCGCAAACCATACTACACAATTTTTCAATTGGTCTTTTTCGTTCGCCATATTGATATCAGGTATTACTTGCTGGGCATCAACGAGTAGAAAGTTGGCCGATCGTTCACAGAACGGAAATTTTTTGCCTGATTTTCTTATCGTGTATTCCTGCCATTAGTCTCCCTTTGTTCTCCTTCACCAGCTGAGCGAAGTCAGTGACAGTGGCATTCTCCCCAATGATCAGGCGCCAGCAGCAGTCAGCAACAGTAGCATTAGTGAGGTCAGGCACTGATGTTGGACGAGAAGACCTGGCTCACAGTCTGCACTGTAATTCATCCCAAAGGTGTTCTATCAGGTTGAGGTCAGGACTCTGTGCAGGCCAGTCAAGTTCCTCCACCCCAAACTCGCTCATCCATGTCTTTATGGACCTCGCTTTGTGCACTGATGTGCAGTCATGTTGAAACAGGAAAGGACCATCTCCAAACTGTTCCCACAAAGTTGGGCGCAGGAAATAGTCCAAAATGTCTTGGTATGCTGATGTCTTAAGAGTTCTCTTCACTGGAACTAAGGTGCCAAACCCAACCCCTGAAAAACAACCCCACACCATAATCCCCCCTCCACCAAATGATTTGGACCAGTGCACAAAGCAAGGTCCATAAAGACATGGATGAACAAGCTTGGGGTGGAGGAACTTGATTGGCCTGCACAGAGCCCTGACCTCAACCCGATAGAACACCTTTGGGATGAATTAAAGTGGAGACTGCTAGCCAGGCCTTCTCGTCCAACATCAGTGCCTGACCTCACAAATGCGCTTCTGGAGGAATGATCAAACATTCCCATAGACACACTCCTAAACCTTGTGGACAGCCTTCCCAGAAGAGTTGAAGCTGTTATAGCTGCGAAGGGTGGGCCAACTCAATATTGAACCCTACGGACTAAGACTGGTATGCCATTAGAGTTCATGTGTGTGTAAAGGCAGGTGTCCCAATACTTTTGGTAATATAGTGTAGTTCACAGTTAGGAATAAAAAACGCAGGGGTCAGGTGTGTGGAGATCATAGGGTGCAGGGGTCAGGGTGTGCAATGCACATAGTACAGGGGTTGGGAGTATGTAACACACTATAGTGTAGGGGTCAGGATTATCCCATGCCCAATTTGCAGGGGTAAGGAGTGTGTCACCCACAGAGGGCTGTGGTCAGGAGTACACAATGCACAGCCAGGTTTAGGTTCATAATTACGTAATGCACTGAGGTCAGAGGCCAGGAGTATGTAATGCACAGGGGTCAGAAGTACATGACATACAGAGTACAGAGGTCAGGGGTGTGTAATGCACAGACTGCAGGGTTGTGTATATTACAGAGTGCAGGGGTCAGGGGTGTGTAACACACAGAGAGCTGTGGTCAGGAATAGGGAACACACAGAGTGCCAGGCTTGAGTATATAACGCATTGAATGCAGGGGTCAGGGTTTGAAATCCAGAGTTCAGGGGCCAGGAGTACATATTGCACAGAGTGCAGGGCTGGCTCAGGGGTGTGTATACCACAGAGTGCAGAGGTCAGGAGGACAAAATACACAGAGTTCCCGGGATCGAGTGAGTGCACAATTCCCCAATATTCTATAATATCCAAAAATGTTCTCTTCTCAGTAAGCATAGAATGCAGGGGCCAGAAGCATTTAATGTAGAGAGTGTAGTGAGCAGGGCTTGTGACCCAAAGAGTTAAGGGGTCAGGAGTACATAACACACTGAGTTCCGGAGTCAGGGGTGTGTATAACACAGAGTTCCGGGGTCAGGGTTTGTATATCACAGAGTGCAGGGGTCAGGGGTGTATATATCAAAAAGTGCAGGGGTTAGGGGTGTGTATATCACAAAGTGCTGTTGTCAGGGTGTGTAAATCACAGAGTTCCGGGGTCAGGGGAGAATATATCACAGAGTTCCGGCATCAGGGGTGGGTTTATCACAGAGTACAGGGGTCAGGAAAGTGTATATCACAGAGTGCAGGGTAAGGAGTGTGTATATCACAGAGTGCAGGGGTCAGGAGTGTGTATATCACAGAGTGCAGGGGTCAGGGGTGTATATATTACAGAATACAGGGGCGGGGCCAGGGAGTGTGTATATTACAGAGTTTCGGGGTCAGGGGTGTGTATATCACAGACTGCAGAGGTCAGGAGTGTGTATATCACAGAGTTCCGGGGTCAGCGGTGTATATATTACAGAATTCCGGGGACAGGGGTGTGTATATCACAGAGTTCCAGGGTCAGGGTTTGTATATCACAGAATTCCGGGGTCAAGGATGGGTATGTCACAGAGTGCAGGGGTCAGGGGTGTGTATATCACAGAGTTCCGGGGTCAGCTGTGTATATTTTACAGAGTTCCGGGGTCAGGGGTGTGTATATCACAGAGTGCAGGGGTCAGGGGTGTGTATATCACAGAGTACAGGGGTCAGGAGCGTGTATATCACAGAGTTCCGGGGTCAGGGTGTATACATCATAGAGTTCTGGGGTCAGGGGTGTGTATATCACAGAGTACAGGGGTCAGAAGTGTGTATATCACAGAGTTCCGGGGTCAGGGGTGTATACATCATAGAGTTCTGGGGTCAGGGGTGAATACATCATAGAGTTCTGGGGTCAGGGGTGTGTATATCACCGAGTTCCAGGGTCAGAGGTGTGTATATTACAGAGTTCCGGGGTCAGGGGTGTGTATATCACAGCGTTCCGGGGTCAGGGTTTGTATATCACAGAGTGCAGGGGTCAGGGGTGTGTATATCACAGAGTTCCAGGTCAGCGGTGTATATATTACAGAGTTCCGGGGTCAGGGGTGGGTATGTCACAGAGTGTCGGGTCAGGGAGTATATATCACAGAGTTCCGGGGTCAGGGGTGTGTATATCACAGAGTGCAGGGGTCAGGGGAGTATATATCACAGAGTACAGGGGTCAGGACTGTGTATATCACAGAGTGCAGGGGTCAGGGGTGTATATATTACAGAATACAGGGGCGGGACCAGGAGTGTGTATATCACAGAGTTCCGGGGTCAGGGGTGTGTATATCACAGACTGCAGAGGTCAGGAGTGTGTATATCACAGAGTTCCGGGGTCAGGGTTTGTATATCACAGAATTCCGGGGTCAGGGTTTGTATATCACAGAGTGCAAGGGTCAGGGTCTGTATATCACAGAATTCCGGGGTCAAGTATGGGTATGTCACAGAGTGCAGGGGTCAGGGGTGTGTATATCACAGAGTTCCGGGTCAGCGGTGTATATCTTACAGAGTTCCAGGGTCAGGGGTGTGTATATCACAGAGTGCAGGGGTCAGGGAGTGTATATCACAGAGTGCAGGGGTCAGGGGTGTATACATCATAGAGTTCTGGGGTCAGGGGTGTGTATATTACAGAGTTCCGGGGTCAGGGGTGTGTATATCACAGAGGGCAGGGGTCAGGAGTGTGTATATCACAGAGTTCCGGGGTCAGCGGTGTATATTTTACAGAGTTCCGGGGTCAGGGGTGTTTATATCACAGAGTGCAGGGGTCAGGGGAGTATATATCACAGAATGCAGGGGTCAGGGTTGTGTATATCACAGAGTTCCGGGGTCAGGGGTGTATACATCATAGAGTTCTGGGGTCAGGGGTGTGTATATTACAGAGTTCCGGGGTCAGGAGTGTGTATATCACAGAGTTCCGGGGTCAGCGGTGTATATTTACAGAGTTCCGGGGTCAGGGGTGTTTATATCACAGAGTGCAGGGGTCAGGGGAGTATATATCACAGAGTGCAGGGGTAAGGGTTGTGTATATCACAGAGTTCCGGGGTCAGGGGTTATACATCATAGAGTTCTGGGTCAGGGGTGTGTATATTACAGAGTTCCGGGTCAGGGGTGTGTATATCACAGAGTGCAGGGGTCAAGGGTGGGTATGTCACAAAGTGCAGGGGTCAGGGAGTGTATATTCAGAGTTCCGGGGTCAGAGGTGGGTATGTCACAGAGTACGGGGTCAGGGAAGTGTATATCACAGAGTGCAGGGGTCAGGGGAGTGTATATCACAGAGTGCAGAGGTCAGGGGAGTGTAAAATCCCCCCAATAAAGCAATACTCTCCTTGACTTTCTCCTCTCAGTAAATATTTCCCCCCTCCCAAAATCCTTCTCTCTCCTTTGTTCTATATTCTTTGTTTCCTGTTCTCTCTGCTCTCTCTTTTTATTCCCTTTTTTTATGTCTCCAGGTTTCATGTCTCCCTCTCGTTTTGCTGACTTTGCCTTGCATAAACATGGTTTGACCTTCTGAAGTCATATCCAGAGAGCACTTGGCGTTTTTATGGCGCCCCCACAATGGCTTGTACAGGTTGCGGGTCCTGCGGGGGAGAGAACGCGTCTCTGTCTGTAGTGAAGCAGAGCCTTGGCTTTCGCTTTGTGTATCTCCCAAATAAAAATTTCCACGTCTTCTCTCCCTCCAAAAACAGACGCACATAAAAACCGACCATAAAGTAAGATATACTTATGCCATAAAAACATATTACAGCTTCTGTATCGTGATCACAGGGACCGCCGGCCACCGGACATAGAAGAGATTTTTTTTTCTTTTTCTTTTTTTTATGGAAGCACCAGCCAAGCATCCTAAAATAGATATAAGCTTTAACATCTGAATGCTATTCCAAGGCATGACTTTTAAATCTGCAGCTTTCATTGTGACAATACCAGGTGATCCCGCCACTGGGGCCTTGTTCGGGCACTTCCTGACCAACTCTCCCCAATTTGCTGGGACAATCCTCCATCTTGGCCTTTGTCCCAATGTTGATGTGTTCAGGGATTCGCTATCAATGTTATTGGAGTTACTGAGCATGCCCCGTAACTCATAAATGGTATTAAGTCAAGGAATGCAAGTTGACGGTCCCGCATTTTTATGGGTGGAACATGGCAGAAAGTGGGCATGTCCTTCTAGAAAGTGGTCATATCAAGTGTGGGCCATGGGTCGACAGTGTCTCGGGGATTGGGATTAAAATGTTGGTATTAGTGGCGGCTGGTGCTGGAGTATTTTGAGGGGGCATAGGGTCCGCACTCACCCTATGGCCAGGGCCGGGACAAGGGGTAGGAGGGTGGCTGCCCTGGGCACTGTGTTATTATGTGAGGTACAGGGGCACCACAAGGAGTGACCCCTGAGCATCCTCTGACACCCAGTGACCCCCGGAGCACGCTCGGTTGCCCCAGTGACCTCCGAGGATGCTCTGTCGCCCAGTGACCCCCAAGCACGCTCTGTCACCCAGTGACCCCTGAGCATCCTCTGACACCCAGTGACCCCCGAGCACGCTCTGTTGCCCAGTGACACCTGAGCATCCTCTGACACCCAGTGACCCCCGAGCACGCTCGGTTGCCCCAGTGACCTCCGAGGACGCTCCGTCAACCAGTGACCCCCGAGCACGCTCTGTCGCCCAGTGACCCCCGAGGACGCTCTGTTAACCAGTGACCTCTGAGCACACTCTGTCGCCCAGTGACCCCCGAGGGCACTCTGTCTCCCAGTGACCCCCGAGCACGCTCTGTCGCCCAGTGACCTCTGAGCACGCTCTGTCACCCAGTGACCCCCAAGCACGCTCTGTCACCCAGTGACCCCCAAGCACGCTCTGTTGCCCAGTGACCTCTGAGCACGCTCTTTCTCCCAGTGACCCCCGAGCACGCTCTGTCACCCAGTGACCCCCAAGCACGCTCTGTTGCCCAGTGACCCCCGAGGATGCTCTTTCTCCCAGTGACCCCCGAGCACGCTCTGTCGTCCAGTGACCCCCGAGCATGCTCTGTCGCCCAGTAACCTCTGAGCACACTCTGTCGCCCAGTGACTCCCGAGCATGCTCTGTCGCCCAATGACCCTTGACCATCCTCTGTCGCCCAGTGACCCCCGAGCACGCTCTGTCTCCCAGTGACCCCAGTGTCGCCCAAGCATCCTATGCCATCCATTAAATCCAGTACACCTGTAGGCAAGTGCAGTCTACTTTCTCCACTGCAGGTGGGGCTCTTCCGCAGCTGGAGAGAAAGTCAAGAGGAAAAATTTCCTCTATGGTTTCCTGGGTCACTGGGGAAGCACCCAATTGGATGTTTCCACCCCATGTGACCCCCAGAAGCCATCTTGGGTCAGGCAGAGCCTATTTAAGGCCCTGGCTCCCAAGCTTGGAGCGCATTTTGCAAGTTGGCAGAGTAGTGAAAGGTCCCCCAGTCTGAAAGGTATGGTAATAGTGTTAGGGAGAGGTTCCTGACGAGGATTGGAAGTGTAGGGTCACATCTCTTTTGGATACCTTCTTAATTGGGCACTAGACGGCCAGGCTGCATTCTGTCCCCTTTCAACAGACACCGCCAGTCCAGCTAGAATCTGTTTCTTCCATGTGGCTGGAAACTGTGAGTGCAATGGGTCGGGTAACCTTCCCTCTGGGTTTGTTGTGAACCGTTACTGCATTACTTCAGTGCAAGTCTTCTATTGCACCTACCTGGGTGAATGATTGCCTCCGCACCACGCTGCACCCCACCTACATGCCTTGTGCACCTAGGACCCCAGTGCATCCAGTGTCACCCAGTAACACCCAAGCATCCTATATTACCAGTGACCCCAGAGCATCCTGTTCCATGCATTGACTCTAGCCCCCTTCTATGACCCCCCGTGTCCCATGTAGCCTCAGGAACGCTCCTGAAATGACTGCCCCTTTCTCAGTGGCCATGGCCCCCAATCTGTGACAGCCACAGCAGTAAGTTCCCTTTAGTAAATCAAACCTAAAAGGATTAAGAAAAAAGAAAACAGACTTTTTCTCCATCTGTTCAACCCCCTTCGCACCTAAAGGTAAAGCAAATGTTAATGCCTAAGCACAATTTAGCAACTTTGACATGTGTTAACAAAATCGTACATATCATCACAACTACTTTGTGCATCCAGGTGGATTATACCTTGTTTTTTTCAGGACAAATTGAGCTTTCCATTTGGTGGTAAATGGTAATGGATATCTCCTGGATTTTTTTTATTATCACAGGAAAACTGGCCTGAAATAGTAAAAAAAAAAATAATAATTTGTTTGACCACTTCAGCCCTGGAAGAATTTACCCCCCTTCCTGACCAGAGCACTTTTTACAATTCAGCACTGCGTCGCTTTAACTGACAAGTTTGCGATCATGCAACGTGGTATTTGATCACCTCTGCGGTTTTTATTTTTTGCGCTATAAACAAAAAAAAGAGCGACAATTTTGAAAAAAACACAGTATTTTGTACTTTTTGCTATAATAAATACCCCCATTTTTTTTTTTTTTTTAAAAAGCAATTTTTTTCCTCAGTTTAGGCCAATATGTATTTTTCTACATATTTTTGGTAAAAAAAATTGCAATAAGCGTATATTGATTGGTTTGTGCAAAAGTTATAGCGTCTACAAAATAGGGGATAGTTTTATAGCATTTTTATTATTAATTTTATTTTACCAGTAATGGCGGCAATCTGCGATTTTTATCAGTACTGCGACATTATGGTGGACACATCGGACTATTTTGACACATTTTTGGGACCATTGTCATTAATACAGCGATCAGTGCTATAAAAATGCATTGATTATTGTAAAAATGTCACTGGCAGTAAAGGGGTTAACACTAGGGGGCGATCGAGGGGTTAACTGTGTTCCCTGGGAGGTGATTCTAACTGAAGGGGGAGGGGACTGACTAGAGGAAGTGACAGATCGTGGTTCCTAGCTAATAGGAACACACGATCTGTCACTCCTGTCAGAACAGAACAGGGAAGTGTGTGTTTACACACACTCGTCCCTGTTCTGTTTCTCCTGCTCACGATCGATCGTGGACGGCGGTCATCGTGACCGGCAGTCATCGCGACCGTCAGCCACGAGCATCAGCACCCCCGCTGTGCAGCGGGTGCACGCCCGCGCCTGCTATCCCATCCCCACGAGCCGACGTATAGCTACGACGGCTCGCGTAGGGGAGCCAACCTGCCGCAGTATAATTGCGGCGGTTGGTCGGGAAGCGGTTAATTTGGCTGTATATTTCTTGTTACTACCATAACCTACCACCAAAGAAAAACACCAAATAAATTCTCCTGCTCCTGACGATTGCAACGATACCACATATGTGTATGTTATTTGTTGTTTGTATCAGTAGTACAGCCCAGAAACAATAGTGTGCATTTTGCTTATTTTTTGTTTGTTTTCCTATCTAAAACACACTGACAATGACACTAAGTGACACTGATACTAGTTTAAAAAATGTTTAAGAAAAAAAAAATCCTGTCCAAAATATACTGACCATGACCTTAGTCCCTGACCTTTGACTCTGACCTACACACTAACCCTGGCACTAACCTAGATTAAACCTTGATCTAGGTATTTTGTCTTTATTTTTTTATTCATATTATTATTATTGTTTAACATACAGCTGTTTGTTTTTCTCTCTCTGCAAGGAGATAGAGAGAGATACAATGTATCTTTCCTCTCCATTCACAGAGAGAGAGAAACACAAGGACGGGCTTCACAGTGACTGATCACTGTAATAGCCAATCAGAATCTTTTACAGCGATCAGGTGACCCAGAACTGGGTGTTCTGGGTCCCGATCATTAGTATGGGACCCGGGGCTCCTGCTGAGACCCCGGTCATTGTGTGGTGTGCTCCCAACACAAAGACAGATACGCAGAAATCAGGCTCTATGGGAAAAAAAGCCCACTTCCATGAGGCCGCATATATGTGTTAAGTCGGCAGAAAGGGGTTATAAAATGAAAAGAATTAAATAAAAAAATCCTTTCCAAAATATACTGACCATAACCTTTGACCCTGACCTTTGCCCCTAATTGACCCAAACACTAACCCTGGCACTGACCTAAATTAAACCTTGATCTAGGTATTTTTTCTTTATTTTTTCTTTTCTTTTATTTATGATTATTTTAAATATTGTTATTGTTATTAAGTACTTGCCGCCAGCGCTATAGCCGAAAGACGACTACAGCGCGGGCCTTAATTGCCGGGAGGGCGTCCATGGACGTCCTCCCGAGCAAGCACTGTCTGCACGTCCCTCACTCTGTGATCATTGCCACCTATCAGTGCCCATTACTGCTGCCTTATCAGTGCCTATCAGTGCCCTTCAGTGCCGCCTATCAGTGCCCATCAGCAGAGCCTATCAGTGCCCATCAGTGCAGCCTCATCAGTGCACATCAGTGAAGAAGAAGTATGTTTTTAAAATTGTAGAATAAACTATGAAACGGTTTTGGTTTTTTTTTCCAAATTTTCGGTCGTTTTTGTTTTATTTAAGCAAAAATAAAAAACCCAGCAGTAATTAAATACCACCAAAAGAAAGCTCTATCTGTGTGAAAAAAATGAAAAAAATTTCATTTGGGTACAGTGTAGCACGACCGCGCAATTGTCATTCAAAGTGTGACAGCGCTGAAAGCTGAAAATTGGTCTGGGCAGGAAGGGGGTTTAAGTGCCCAGTAAGCAAGTGGTTAATATTTACACACAGTTGTTTATTTCTCTCTGCAAGGAGACAGAGAGATACTGTACAATGTATCTTTCCTCTCCATTCTCAGAGAGAGAGAAAAACACAGGGGCGGGCTTCACAGTGACTTATCACTATGATAGCCAATCAGAGGCTATCACAGCGATCAGGTGAACCGGAACTGGGTGCTCTGGATCCCGATTGTTAGCACGGGCCCCAGGGCTCCCGCTGAGATCCCGGTCTCTGTGCTGGGAGAGCACTGTGTGTGTGGCGCTTCCAGCACAAAGACAGATAAGCATATATGCATCCCCCACGAAAAAGAAGCCCACTTCCGTGAGGCCACATACAGTATATGTGTTAAATAGGCAGGAAGGGGTTAAAAAATGTTTTAAAAAAATGATTTCCAAAATATACTGACCATGACCTTTGACCCTTACTTGACCCAAACACTAACCCTGGTACTGACCTAGATCAAACCTTGATCTAGGGATTTTTTGTTATATTTTTTCTTTATTTTTTCTTTAATTTTTTATTATTATTTTCTTTTTTTCTTTTTTTACACACAGTTGTTCGTTTCTTTCTCTCTACGAGGAGAGAGAGAGAGAGAGAGGGAGAGAGAGAGAGAGAGATACAACGTATCTTTCCTCTAAATTCACAAAGAGAGAGAAACACAGGGGCGGACTTCACGGTGACTGATCACTGTAATAGCCAATCAGAGGCTACCACAGCGATCAGCTGACCCGGTGTTCTGGGTCCTGATCATTAGTATGGGCCCCACGGCTCCTGCTGAGACCCTGGTCTCTGTGCTGGGAGCGTGCTGTGACGCGCGCTCCCAGCACAAAGTGAGATATGCATATGTGCGGCCCCACTGGAAAAAGTCCAGTTCCGTGAGGCAGCATTTCTGTGTTACGTCGACAGGTCAAAAAATTTTACAAAAAAAAATCCTTTCCAGAACATACTGACCATGACCTTTGACCCTGATCTTTGACCCTTACTTGACCCAAACACTAACCCTGGCACTGACCTACGGTAGATTAAACCTTGATCTATGTATTTTTTCTTTATTTTTTCTCTTCTTTATTTTTATTATTTTTATTTACACAGTTTGTCTCTCTCTCTCTCTCTCTCTCTCTCTCTCTCTCTCTTTCTCTCATGCAATGGGGTTGATTTACTAAAACGGGAGCACTCAAAATCTGGTGCAGCTCTGCATGGCAGCCAATCAGCTTTCAACTTCAGCTTGTTCAATTAAGCTTTGGCAATAAAACCTGGAAGCTGATTGGTTTCTATGCCGAGCTGCACCAGATTCTGCACTCTCCAGGTTTCGTAAATCAACCCCAATGTATCTTTCCTCCTTATTCACAGAAAGAGAGAAACACAGGGGAGGGCTTCGCAGTGACTGATCTCTGTGGTAGCCAATCAGAGGCTATCACAGCTAAAAAAAATCCTTTCCAAAATATACTGACCATGACCTTTGACCCTGATCTTTGACCCTTGCTTGACCCAAAAACTAGCACTGACCTAGATTTAACCTTGATCTAGGTATTTTTTCTTTATTTTTTCTTTTCTTTATTTTTATTATTATTATTTTGTGTTTCCCTCTCTCTCTCTCTCTCTCTCTCTCTCTCTCTCTCTCTCTCTCTCTCTCTCTCTCTCTCTCTCTCTCTCTCTTTTTGCAAGGATAGAGAGAGATACAATGTATCTTTCCTCTCCATTCAGAGAGAGAGAGAGAGAAACACAGGGCAAGGCTTCACAGTGACTGATCTCTGTGGTAGCCAATCAGAGGCTATCACAGCTGAAAAACTCCTTTCCAAAATTGACTGACCATGACCTTTGACCCTCACCCTTAACCCTTCCTCGACTCGAACACTAACCCTTGTGCTGACCTAGATTAAACCTTTATCTAGGTATTTTTCTTTATTTTTTATTTTATTCAATATTATTATTATTATTCTTATTTTCAAACAGTTTGTTTCTCTCTCTCAGCAAGGCGATAGAGAGAGATACAATGTATCTTTCCTCTCCATTCACAGAGAAAGAGAAACACAGGGGTGGGCTTTACAGTGGCTGATCACTGTGGTAGCCAATCAGAGGCTACCACAGCAATCCAGTGACCTGGAACCAGCTCTCGGTAAGACCCCAGTCTCGGTGCTGGGAGCGCACTGTGCGACGCGCTCCCAGCACAAAGACAGATACACAGATATGCGGCCCCAAGGAAAAAAAAGCCCATAGCTGCATACTGTCGGCGCCAAGGGGTTAAGGGTTCATTTACACCAATTGCAGTCTGGAAACACGTGCCGAGGTGCGTCTTCTTCACAGAAATGCGCTACCGTTTGAAGATGTGTGCTGGCGCCATGAATTCCTAATGGCACCCCAATCTGGCAAATGCTGGTGCATATGTGGCCACCACCAAAACGCCATGCAATACCATGTGGTGCGATGCGACGCGATTTTTATAAATCTCGCTAGCCGCACTTTTTTGTGCATTATCAGCCCTTTGAAATGAATTGGCTGCAGAAAATGCGCCGCATGGAAACGCACACAAAAAAAAGCGCACGCTCGGACGCACCCATACGGTGTGAGTGAGCCCTGGTACAGCAAACGGTTTTCCCCTAATTCCGGCCTCATTATAATCCGCGGTCTCCGTCGATGGAAGCCTCATCGCCTGGAATCATTACACTCTACACGTTAAAGATATTCTCCGGCGTCTCCCCGCTCGCCATTTCACCCCCTCCCCACATCGCCGACATTTTATTCCGATGCGGCGGAGATAACCCGGCTTTCGCGATGGCTTCCCGCAGGATCGTTTTGCCATTTTTACAATGCAATTTCCTCTCAGTTGGGCCTCGCGGAGGGGAGGAGGCTAATTACATTGCAGCGCTTTCTTATTTCTGCCAGAAAAAAAAAAAAATCTTCCCGTCGGTTATCATCCAGAAATCGCGTCTCCCCGGAACACTCAGCGATGGAGGGGAGAGAGCGCAGGCCGCTTTAAATTACGGCGTGACATTTTCTGAGCAGTGGGCTGATGTTCAATGTGTAATTGTATCCGGAATGTTTGCTTACAATTAAGACTTGCCAGATGCAAGAAAAGGAGAGGATTTGCTTTTTAACCGTTTATTCGTTCTGCACTAAATGTAGAGGATATAAATCCCCTTTGTGTGCACCAATTGTCTGGGCAAAGCCAGATATCGCCTTGTAAAAGTAGCAGTGACATCATCACTGGGCTGTACATAGCCTGTGCGGAGAGCAGAGCTGTGGGCGGGGCCCAGCAGGCTCCACCCACTACAGAAAACTAGAGGAGGAGCGGAGACAAGATAAGTCACCCTGCACAAGGAGAGAGAGAGCAGAGCTGTGGGAGGGACCCGGCAGACGCCACACACTACAGGCTGCAAGCAGAAAATGACAGGAGGGGGCGGAGACAAGATAAGTCACCCTGCACAAGGAGAGAGAGAGCATAGCTGTGGGAGGGGCCCAGCAGGCTCCACCCACTACAGAAAACTACAGAAGGGGGGGCGGAGACAAGACCAGTCACCCTGCACAAGGAGAGAGAGAGGAGAGCTGTGGGAGGGGCCCAGTAGGCTCCACCCACTGCAGAAATCTACAGTAGGAGGGCGGAGACAAAATCAGTCACCCTGCACAAGGAGAGAGAGCAAAGCTGTTGGAGGAGCCCAGTAGGCTCCACCCACTACATGAAACGACAGAATGGGCGGAGACAAGACCAGTTACCCTGCACAAGGAGAGAGAGCAAAGCTGTGGGAGGGGCCAAGCAGGCTCCACCCACTACAGAAAATTATAGTAGGAGGGCGGAGACAAGACCAGTCTCCCTGCACAAGGAGAGAGAGCAGAGCTGTAGGAGGGGCCCAGTAGGCTCCACCCACTACAGGAAACTACAGTAGGAGGGCGGAGACAAAATCAGTCACCCTGCACAAGGAGAGAGAGCAGAGCTGTGGGAGGAGCCCAGCAGGCTCCACCCACTACATGAAACTACAGTAGGAGGGCGGAGACAAAATCAGTCACCCTGCACAAGGAGAGAGAGCAGAGTTGTGGGAGGGACCCAGCAGGCTCCACCCACTACAGCTTGCCTGCAGAAAACTACAGGAGGGGGCGGAGACAAGCCCAGTCACCCTGCACAAGGAGAGAGAGCAGCAGTGAGCGGTCTTTATCACAGAAGGGAAAAGTCTCACACTGGATTACTTCACAGATCTGGAAGAAATACACAAAACACACCGAGATACAAGAAGAAGACACATGACCGATGGATTTAGATATTTGTTTAGCCTGAAGTTCAGCTATAAAGTAGCAGTAGCATTTAAACAATCGCCATAAAAATAAATAATAATACCTTGAATTACGAGCATATTCCGTTCCAGAAGAATGCTTGTAATCCAAAGCAATTGTATATCAAAGCAAGTTTCCCCATGGGAATCAATGGAAACTTTGCTAATTCGTTCCACAGCCCCTGCTTGCCTATGTAGTACCGCACGTGGCCATAGTTGGGGGTGGGGGCGCCAGAGATACTCAGAAACACTCGGAAACACTTGGAGAAGCTCGGAAACCGCTCGGAAACACTCATAGACACTCGGGAACAGAGTGTTTCCGAGTGCATACGAGTGTCTCCGAGTACCGGTGCCCCTCTGGCCAAATACGGTACTGCACACCTCGGAGGCTTGAATCCAGTTCGTCTTGCGAGACAACGCTCGCAAAACTGAGTCAGGATTTAAAAAAGAAAACAGCTCGTATTGCAAAACGCTCGTAAACCGCGATACTCGCAGAATCCGAGGTTCTACTGTAATAATAAAATGTTAATTTTTGTATTTTTCCATCCTCCATTGCACCTCCGAGCTGTTGATCTCCTGCAGCCTCTTTGCAGCCACTTCCTGTCTACTTGCACTCCAGCTACAGCTGCAAAAGGCTGGTTTCGTGATGGTGACAGCAGCGGACCGTGCCTGCATAATTGTGTTGCCAAACAGCCACTTGTACTTCCCATTGGGTGACTATGTGACAGGGTGACAACGCAGGAGCGCAATCTGAAGGCAAGGACAGAGTGTTGTCACTCTATAACAGGAAGTCATTGAACAGGGAGTTTCATGGCAGGATCGCCAGCAGTGGCGTCTCCAGCTTTCATATTTAGGGGGGGGCACATGGGGGGACAGGGACAAAAGTAGGGGGGCAACTATAAAATGCAATTATATATATATATATATATATATATATATATATATATATATATATATCGCTCTCTCTCTCTCTCTATATACCGGTATACATAGATATATATATATATATATAGATATATATATATATATATATATATATATATAGATATATATAGATATTTAGATATAGATATAGATATATAGATATATATAGATATATAAATATATACTGGGGCCCTTTACTACGATCCCACAATGGGCCCTTTCACATGTTCTGCAGTGAGCTCCCTTCCTACTGTATTGGGGCCCCCCAGGGTGGCAGAAAACAAGAGATATATGTCACCAGCATACCAAGAAAATATAAGGATCCAAAGCAGTGGGAGAACTATCAGGGTTGCAAAGGTTGTCTTGCCTCCGGGCCCTGGTGTTCTGCCAATGTGGGGTTCCCCAGCCTCCTCTTGCTGTCCTGCCCCTGCTATTGACTGCTCTGGTCTGGCATCTCTTGGAATTTACAGGCTGGTTCTCCTGTCCTAAGGACGGGAGAAATCAGTCTGTTTTTTCAGTAACTGAGAGTCCTGGTGGAGTCCTTCCTGCAACTCGCTCTTCTCCCTGCCAATGAGGATGCAGGGGAAGGAGCAGATCAAGCGGCCGTGGTTGTGTGAGCGCTCGCATTATGCAGTGTCAGCGAGCAGAGGGAGGGGGGAGGAATCACCCGCAAGAGCTGACTGGGGACGCTCTCTTAGACATTGCCTTTTTGTAAAAAAAAAAAAATATATATTTTTTTTTTATTAGGGGTGGGGGGGCACATGGTGGGGCACAGCATAATGTTGGGGGGGGTCAGGCCCCCCTCTGGCCCCCCCTAGTGATGCCATTGATCGCCAGGGCATTTATACAGTTGTACTGGCTCCTCTCCTGGACTGAAATGGCTTACTCTGATTTCACTGCACACTGTGAGCTCCTCGCCATGTGCATTAGAAGATCGAGCTCTGCCTCATTTCCTGGACTTTCCAGACCTTTAATCCCCATTATGACCACTCCCAGCCCTTCCCTTTTTATTCATTGGAATCCATTTCTTCCATTCATGGCTCAGCATCACCGCCTAACGTGGTCTGCATGCAAATGTAGGAAAACGTTCCAGACTGTAATCCATCCATCAAGAAATTTGCATAACTCCTCCTAAGAGCCAACCCACTGCTTGCACCAGCGTAAAAGGAGTACTGAGGCAGGGTGCTGTTTTTGAGAAGCCCCTCCCACCAGGTAAAATCAGGTTTGTAATGAAAATAGGGGATGAGATGGGCCCACTAATACAGAGAGAAGATTACTTTACACTCCTATCAGAGTGGCTACATTGTCAAACGAAGGGGGCTGTTCTGGCCCCCGAAGTATATTAGTGCCTTTGGGTGTTCTTACGCACTTGTCCTATTAATAAAGGACTCTATAGATTAATATTGTTTCTCTGTTGCGGGTGGAGGTTGCTGCCACCCTTAGAAAATTGTAGACACATGCAATTCGTTTCCCTTCCCGAATTCATTTCTTTAAAGTGGGGTTCCACCCAAAAAAACAAACATATCTAAATAATTCTAAAAAAAAAAATAAAAAAACATTTGGATATTTTTTTTTTTTTTACTTACCTCTAAATGCCTGTTGCTAGGTGGTCCCTCGTAGTCTGCCCCTTCGTCTGCCTGGGCTGGTGACATCACTTCCCCCTGGCACAGGAAGGGCTCGGCTCTTCTCCCTCCCTCCTGTCAATCATCTGGGACCCATTGCAGGTCCCAGGTGATTAAGCGGCCAATCACGGCGCTCGGCGCCGCTCGCGCATGCGCAGTGGGTGCCAGGCTGTGAAGCCACAGCCCGGCGCCCACAGTTGAAATGCCGGCGCCGACGAGCGGAGGGGGGGGACGAGCGGGGCTTCGATCCCCCGCACCGCTGGACCCTGGGACAGGTGAGTGTCCAATTAAAAGTCAGCAGCTGCAGTATTTGTAGCTGCTGACTTTTAATTTTTTTTTTTTTTAATGGCCCCCCTGGGTGGAACTCCTCTTTAATGTATTTCTACAAATTCATTAATTCGGAAAAATCCGAATGAACAAAAACCCATTTAACAAATGTTTACAAATATTTGTAAATTTGAATATTCGAATATTCATAGATCCATAAATTCGTAAATTTGGAAATGCGAAAATTTGAATATTCGGAAATTTGGAAATTGTAAATTCGAGAATCCGAAAATAATAACTAAGTATTCAATTATAGGTATTGGAATATCCTTTCAAATTTGGCTGTTAGTGAACGTAACGAATATGAATTTATCTGAAGTTACGAATCATCCGAAATAACGAATGCTGCATCCAAACGTGGAAAATGGAACATAACAAATTAAAAATAATAATAATAAAAACATTTTATTATTATTATTTATTATTAATTTGTTCCGTTTCATTTAGATGTGGAATTCGTTATTTCAGATCATTCGTAACTTCGGATAAAATCGTATTCGTTACGTTCACTAACAGCCAAATTTGAAAGGAAATTCCAATACCTATAATTTAAAACTTAGTTATTATTAGTTAGTTAGTTATTATTTAGAATTTTCAGATTTTCGTTCTTTTGAATTTTAGTTTTTTCTTTCTTATTTTCGGAATTTAAATTTTTAGAATTTTCGGATTTACGAATTTGTCCTAGAAACACGGTGCAACCGCGATCTCCGCACGACGTTCCCCCCCCCCCCCACGCCCCCACAAAAGCCACGGTCCTGGAGCGCCGTCATATGACGTCGTCCCAGAAATGGAATGGAACAAATTAATAATAAATTATAATGAATTTTTTTTTTTATTATTAATTTGTTATGTTCCATTCAATTAGATGCGGCATTCGTTATTTCGGATAATTCGTCATTTCGGATAGATTCGTATTCGTTACGTTCACTAACAGCCAAATCTGAAAGGAAATTTCAATACCTCTAATTTAATATTGTAGTTATTATTAGTTAGTTATTATTTAGAATTTTCAGATTTTCGTTCTTTTGCATTTTCGGTTTTTCTTTCTTATTTTCAGATTTTCAATTTTTTTGAATTTTTGGATTTTAGAATTTTCAGATTTACGAATTTTTGAATATACAAATTTATGAATTGCGATCATAACGAATGACACGATAAAAAAAAAAAAAACAATAACGAATGAAACGAAGAAGAACACATTTTTTGGCAGTGCACATGTCTAGAAAATTGCACAATCTTTACAGAAAATTCTTTCTTGGGACTTTATTGGTAACCAGAACCAAAAAAATGTATATAATTTTTTTTTAATTTGGTGTCAATATATCATTATACAAAACACCCTAAAAGAAAGATGATAATATGATGTGTTCACCATCATTAACCACGTCCCGCCTGCTGTATAGTAAAATGACGGCGGGCTATATGCACCCTCGTTCTGGGTCATGCACCCTCGTTCTGCTCTCGCAGGCCCGTAGGGGGCAGTCACGTGGTGTGGAGATCGCGGTTGCGCCGCGTTCCTAGGACATGGTCCGACCCAGATCTCCACCTAGATCTCGGTAAAGAGCCGATGACGTGGCTCCTTACCCATGTGATCTGTGCAGCCCCAGCATTGCCCATCAGTGACACCAATCAGCGCCCATTAGTGTTGCCAGTCAGTGCTGCCTTTCAGTGCCCTGATTACAGTGCAGCCCCAGCAGTGCCCATCAGTGACATCAATCAGTGCTAGGGTTGCAACTTTTTCTTCAAGCCAAACCCGAAAACACTTTAGAGGCGCACCACAAAAAAAGGAAAATATACACTATAGGATTGTAACAGACCTGGGACACCTTTGGGCGCTGCAAAGAGAATAGTAATGCGGAGTGCATAGTGCCCCTCACCCTCCTATCAGGCCCTGTTCTGAGCCACATTCCTGTCTGAATATTGTGTCCGGGTTTTAGACGGACACATGATTCAAAACCCGAACAGTCCGGGTGAAAACCCTAATAAGTGCCCATTAGTGATGCAATCAGTACCTGCTCATCAGTGCCACCCATTAGTGCCCATCAGTGCTGCCTATCAGTGCCGCCTATCTGTGTCACCTATCATTGCCCAACAGTGTCGCCTATCAGTGCCACTAATCAGTACTGCCTATCAGTGCCGCCTATCAGTGGTCATCAGTGCAGAATATTAGTGTCTCCTCATCAGTGCCCATCAGTGCAGCCTATCAGTGCCCATCAGTAGAACATTGTGGGTAGCCTCTAAAAACACTATTAATAGATGAGCATAATCAAACGAGGGTTGTACCATCATCCAAGAGATTTGTGAAATAAAATGGGTTGGGAGCCTGGTCCCCAACCAGGTCTCACCAAAAGTAGAGAATAGGGGGCAAGTGGACTATCTCAATACAATGCAAAAGGGGATACAATCAAGTATATAAACAATTGTATAAAAAAAGTAGAAAAGTTTATTGATACATAATACATGACAAAAGACGTCGATAGTAAATTAAAAACATAGGTGACTTGGTCACGGACAGCATTTCAACTAGTTTCCCGGACTGGGCCGCTTCATCAGGAAAACATCTGAGATAGTCCACTTGCCCCCTATTCTCTCCTTTTGGTGAGACCGAGTTGGGGACCAGGCACCCAACCCCTTTATTTCATAGTGCCCATCAGTGCACATCAATGAAGGAGAAAAATTACTAACAGAAGCTAAGGAAAACTTCTTTTTTTTTTTTTTTTTTTTAAATTTCGGTCTTTTTACGTTTTTTTAGCAACAAATAAAAAACCCAGCAAGTGGTTAATCTACAAAATATAATCACAGACATACCGTATGTATCCAACCAAATGGTTCCCCCAGAGCTGACCCATCACTTATAGACACACTCTGTTTTGTTCTCAGTGACAAGTCCTTATACAGGGTGACTCTACGCGTTTCAAACCTTGTTCCTCTCTTTTACAAGGTAACCCTAGGCGTTTCCAATTCAGTTCCTCTCTTTTACCGGGTAACCCTATGCCTTTTGAATTTAGTCCCTCTCTTTTACAGGGTAACCCAACGCATTTCAAACTTTGTTCCTCTCTTTTACAGGGTTACCCAATGCGTTTTGAATTTTACAGGGTCACCCAATGCATTTCAAACTTTGTTCCTCTCTTTTACAGGTTAACCCGATGTGTTAGGAACTTGGTTCCCCTCTTCTACAGGGTAACCCAATGCGTTTTGATCTTTGTTCCTCTCTTCTACAGGGTAATCCAATGCATTTCAAACTTTGTTCCTCTATTTTACAGGCTAACCCAACGCATTTCAAACCTTGTTGCTCTCTTTTACAGGGTAACCCAATGCATTTCGAATTTAGTTCCTCTCTTTTACAGGATGACCTAACGTGTTACGAACTTGGTTCCCTTGGTTCGTGGTAACCCAACACGTTTTGAACTTTGTTACTCTCTTTCCTCCTCAGGGGTAAAAAATGTTCCAATAATGGGGAGTTCCAATCTGTAAAAAAAATGAAAAGTCAGCAGCTGCAAATACGGTTGCTGCTGACTTTTAATACAAGGACACTTACCTATCCAGGGATCCAGAGATGTCGGCACCCCCAAGCCGATTTCATCATTCGGCTTCGGCCGGGTGTAGGCACCAGCATCTGTAGTAAAGAAAACAGGAAGTGAAGCCTTGGGGCTTCACAGCCTGTTTCCTACTGCATATGCACTTTCTGAATGGTCCAGTCGTCTTCTGGGACCTCTGTGTGTCCCAGAAGGCAGTGAGGGGAAGGAGGAGGGGACGGAAATGTCATAGATCACCGATCAGTGATCTTTTCCAGAAGTGGGAGCAGGTACCTGTCAAAACCAGTTACCTGCTCTCCCCCCAAAAAGTGCCAAATGTGGCAGTGTAGGGGGGGAGGGTGCGAACAAGAGGAGCCTCTCCATAGGACACGATAGAGAATATAGGGGTAGTAGTCACTCTCTTTCAAAATAATAATTCCATGAATTGTAGTGTCATGTACCCGGCCAGAGCAAACTTTGCACGTCTCTCCTCTTCTGTTTGTCCAGAAAGTTGGGAGGGGAAAGGGTTCTACTTGGGGACAGACTGACCTGGGGGGAAGCATTGTACCGGGGGACAGACTGACCTGGGGGGAATTATACTTGGGGACAGATTGACCTGGGGGGGACTATACTGGGGAACAGATTAATCTGGGAGGTGGAATATACTGGCGGATAGACTGACCTTGGGGGAGGATTACATTGGGGGGGCAAACTGACCTTGGAGTATTATGCGGGGGGAACGGATTGACCTGAGGGGAGGATTGTACTGGGGGACAGACTGACCTGGGAGGATTGTACTGGGGAGAAACTGACCCTTAGGGAATTATACTGGGGACAGGCTGGCCTGGGGTGGATTGTACTGGGGGACAGACTGACCTGGAGGATTATACTGGGGGACAGACTTATTTGGGTTTAACTATACTGAGGGACAAATTTACCTGGGTGGAAGGGGAATGATTCTGCTTTTGGACAGACTGACCTGGGGGGGGGGGGGGCATTGTACTGGGGGACAAACTGACCTTGGAATATAATTCTGGGTGACAGATCGACCTGGGGGATTAAATTGGGGTACAGACTGACCTGGGGGGAGGATTATACTGGGGTATAGATTGTCAGTACTGGGGATAACATACATATGTCTATGGTTATGTTTTGGAGGTTAATGATGGTGTACACATCATCTTTATAATACCTGTGGGGGGGGGGGGGGTTATACTTGGGGACAGACTGACCTGGGGGACAGATTGTACTAGGGGAAAACTGACCTGGGAGGATTATTCTGGGGGACAGACAGACCTGGGGGAAGGAGTGTACTAGGGAACAGCTTGACCTTGGGGGATTATAATGGGGTACAGCCTGACCTGGGGGGAATATAATGGGTACAGCCTGACCTGGGGGGAGGATTATACTGGGGTATAGATTGACCTGGGGGGAGGATTATACTGGGGTATAGATTGACCTGGGGGGGATTAATCTGGGGGAAAGACTGACCTGGGGTGGGAGCTACTGGGGGACAGACTCATCTGGAGGGGAATTATACTGGGAGACATATTGACCTGGGGGTTATACTGGGGGGACAGATTGACCTGAGGGGGAGGACTATATTTGGGGACAGACTGACCTATAGGTATTATACTTGAAGACAGACTGACCTGGGATGGATTGTACTGGGAGACAGACTGACCTGGGATGGATTGTACTGGGAGACAGACTGACGTGGGGGATTATACTGGGGGACAGACTGACCTGGGGTGGATTGTACCAAGGGACAGACTGACATGGGAGATTATACTTGGAGACAGACTGACCTGGGATGGATTGTACTGGGACACAGACTGACCTGGGGGATTATACTGGGGGACAGACTGACCTGGGGGATTATACTGGGGGACAGACTGACCTGGGATGGATTGTACTGGGAGACAGACTGACCTGGGATGGATTGTACTGGGAGACAGACTGACGTGGGGGATTATACTGGGGGACAGACTGACCTGGGGTGGATTGTACCAAGGGACAGACTGACATGGGAGATTATACTTGGAGACAGACTGACCTGGGATGGATTGTACTGGGACACAGACTGACCTGGGGGATTATACTGGGGGACAGACTGACCTGGGGGATTATACCGGGGGACAGACTGACCTGGGATGGATTGTACTGGGAGACAGACTGACCTGGGATGGATTGTACTGGGAGACAGACTGACGTGGGGGATTATACTGGGGGACAGACTGACCTGGGGTGGATTGTACCAAGGGACAGACTGACATGGGAGATTATACTTGGAGACAGACTGACCTGGGATGGATTGTACTGGGACACAGACTGACCTGGGGGATTATACTGGGGGACAGACTGACCTGGGGGATTATACCGGGGGACAGACTGACCTGGGATGGATTGTACTGGGAGACAGACTGACCTGGGATGGATTGTACTGGGAGACAGACTGACGTGGGGGATTATACTGGGGGACAGACTGACCTGGGGTGGATTGTACCAAGGGACAGACTGACATGGGAGATTATACTTGGAGACAGACTGACCTGGGATGGATTGTACTGGGACACAGACTGACCTGGGGGATTATACTGGGGGACAGACTGACCTGGGGGATTATACTGGGGGACAGACTGACCTGGGATGGATTGTACTGGGGGATAGACTGACCTGGGAGATTGTACTGGGGGACAAATTGACCTGGGGAGGGGGAAGGTTATACAGGGGGATAGACTGGCCTTGGGGGGAGGACTGTACTTGTGGACAAACTGATCTGGAAGGATTACCCCTGAGAAAGAAAGAGGAATGTGTTGGGTTACCCAGTATAAGGACTTGTGTCAGTTTTGGTGGTACCATACATATGTATGATTATATTTTGGAGGTTCATGATGGAGTATACAGCATCTTTCTAATAACAGACCCTTGGATTCTTGAGAGGATCGTTTGGCAATCTTTTTTGGCTCACTTACTATTTTGTTCCCATCGAGCAGATGGATCTGGTGTCCCCCCATCCTGGAAGAGGACAGGCAGAGCTCCGTCTATATTATGTATATTTCACTTATTATTGCCTCTCGTAATAGATCGGGCACATTGCGAGGGCTCTCCAGCGGCGTTTTTGTGACGTTTATATGTAGGATATGTATTTTTAGTCGCCGTGACTCGAAGAACGCTCCAACAGGCTCTGTGTAAACCTTCCATCCCCCCCCCCCGCTCCATAACTCACAGCGACAATTAAACTGCTGTCTTCATTTAGTCACATCATGTGATATTTAACTCTTCTCATTTAAAAAAAAAAAAAAAAAAAAGCGCTAATGGGGGAATTGTGGAGACGAGTGACTCACACCACCTGAATAACTCAACTGCATCCAACAACGCGTCGCTCCCCACCACGCCGGCTGTGAATCACAATCCCGATCGGTGCCGCCTGCTTTTATTCATGTTTCTGCAGCTTCGCTATGCTGGACTGACTGCAATACATTAGCCAGACAAATATAAAATAGAGAGCTTGCTGTTTCTTTTTAAAGTGTTAGTTCACCTTTAAGCCTCATTCACACTGGGTGTAGGGTCCCATTCAGATATTTGGATTCCAAATCACAGCAGAACGTGAGATGCCGGGGGGATTATATTGAGTGATAGATTGACCTGGGGGAGGATTATACTGGGGGACAGACTGACTTGGGAGATTATACTGGGGGGACAGACTGATTTGGGGTAGACTATACTGGGGGAAAAATGACCTGGGGGAAGGGGAAGGATTTTACTTGGGGACAGACTGACCTGAGGGGGGAGCATTGTGCTGGGGGACAGACTGACCTGGGGGGATTATACTGGGGGACATATTGAGTTGGGGGACTATATTGATGGACAGATTGACCTGGGGAATGGAATATACTGGGGGGATAGACTAACCTGGGGGGAGGATTATACTGGGGGACAAATTGACCTGGGGGGGGAGAGGGAAGGATCCTACTTGGGAACAGGACCAGGGGGGAAGAAATACACTGGGGAATAGATTGACCTGGGGGGGGTTATACTGGGGGACAGACTGACTTGGTGGGGGGTTACTGGGGGGTTTGACTGATCTGGGGGGATTATACTGGGGGACATATTTACCCTGTGTGGGTTTTACTGGGGG
Source organism: Lithobates clamitans (assembly GCA_037952925.1). Taxonomy (NCBI): domain Eukaryota; kingdom Metazoa; phylum Chordata; class Amphibia; order Anura; family Ranidae; genus Lithobates; species Lithobates clamitans. The sequence goes on along the minus strand of JBBGZY010000819.1, from coordinate 584,289 downwards.
ACGGATTGACCTGAAGGGGAGCGTTGTACCGACTGACAGATGGACCGTGGGAATTTTAATAGGAGACTAGGGGGCAAATTGACCTGTGGGGAGAGGTAAGGATTCTACTTGGGGACAAACTGACCTGGAGGAGCATTTTACTAGGGGACAAACTGACCTGGGAGGATTATACAGGGGACAGATTGATGGGGGGGAGGATTGTACTGGGGAACAGACTGACCTAGGGTGGATTATACTGGGGAACATATTGAGTTGGGGGACTATATTGAGGGACAGATTGACCTGGGGGTAAAATATACTGGGGGATAGACTGACCTGGGGGGAGGATTATACTGGGGGACAAACTGACCATGGAGGATTATACCGGGGGGGACAAATTGACCTGGGGGGAGAGAGAAGGATTCTACTTGGGAACAGGACCGGGGGGGAGAGAATTACCTTGGGGGAATAGATTGACCTCGGGGGGTTATACTGGGGGACAAACTGACCTGGTGGGGGGTTACTGGGGGTTAGACTGATCTGAGGGGATTATACTGGGGGTCATATTTTCCCTGTGGGAGTTTTACTGGGGGACAGATTGACCTGGGGGGGGGGGGAATTATACTGACTGACAGACGGACCTGGGAAATTTTAATAGGAGACAGACTGATATGGGGGCTGGACTATACTGGGGGACAAATTGACCTGTGGGGAGAGGAAAGGATTCTACTTGGGGACAGACTGACCTGGGGGAGCATTTTTCTAGGGGACAAACTGACCTGGGAGGATTATGCAGGGGGACAGATTGACGGGGGAGGATTGTACTGGGGGACAGACTGATCTAGGGTGGATTATGCTGGGGACAAATTGACCTGGGAGGAGGGGAAAGGATTGCACTGGCTGGAATACATTATCCAGACAAACAGAACATAGAGAGCTTGCCGTTTCTTTTTAAAGTGTTAGTTTACCTGTAGGTCTCATTCACACAGGGCGTAAGGTCCTATTCAGATCATGTAATTTGAAATCACAGGCAGAATCGCCACAATTTTGCATCTGATTCCAAATCACAGAACGCGTGGCACCTGGGGGGAGTGATTGACCTGGGGAGGATAATACTGGAGGGAAGATTGATTTAGGTTGGATTATACAGGGGGACAGATTGAACTGGGGGGAGGATTATAATGGGGGGGTGACAAATTGACCTGGGAGGAGGGAGATGGATTCTACTTGGGTACAGACTGACCTGGGGGGATTACACTGGGGGACAGATTGACCTGTGGAGGACTATACTGGGAGACAGACTGACCTGGGGGATGGAACATATTGAGGGATAAACTGACCTGGGGGGAGGATTTTACTAAGGAACAAACTGACCTTGGAGGATTATACGGGGGGGGGGGCAAATTAATCAGGGGGTTGTACTGGGGGACGGACTGACCTGGGAGGATTGTACTGGGGACAGACTGACCTGGGGATTATACTGGGGGGACAGACTGACCTGGGGATTATACTGGGGGGACAGACTGATTTGGGGTGGACTAAACTGGGGGACCAATTGACCTGGGGGGGAGGATTCTACTTGGGGACAGACTGACCTGGGGAGGTGCATTGTAATGGGGGACAAACTGACCTGGGAGGATTATACTGGGGACAGACTGACCTGGGGTGGATCATGCTGGGAACAAATTGGAGGGGGAAGGATCTGGCTGACTGCGATACATAATCTAGACATATAGAAAATAGAGAGTTTGCCATTTCTTTTTAAAGGGTTTATCCTTAAGCCTCCATTCAAACAGGGCATAAAGCCCCATTCAGATATTGTGATTTGAAATCACGGGCAGGATCGACACAACTTTGCACGTGATTCCACATCACAGCAGAACGCACGACCCCTGGAGGGAGGGATATACTGGGGGATAGATTGACCTGATGGGAATTATACTGAGGGAAAGACTGACCTGAGGGAGAATATACTTGGGGATACACTGACCTGGGGGGGGGTGGGATTGACCTGGGAAGGTATTATACTGGAGGAGAAATTGACCTGGGGGGAGGATTATACTGGGGGATAGATTGACCTGGGGGGGATTATATTGGGGGACAGATTAACCTAGGGGGATTATACTTAGGGGTAGATTGACCTGGGGGGTGAGATTATACTGGGGGACAGATTGCCCTGGTGGGGTACCACGGGACATAGATTGACCTGGGGGGGATTATACTGGAGGACAGACTGACCTGGAGGGAATATTATACCGTGGGATAGATTGATCTGGGGGGATTATACTGGGGGACAGATTGACCTGGGGAAGATTATACTGGGGGACAGATTGACCTGGGGAAGATTATACTGGGGGACAGATTGACCTGGGGGAGAGGATTACACTGGGGAATAGATTGACCTGGAGGGGTTATACTGGGGGGCAGACTGACCTGTTGGGGGGGTTACTGGGGGACAGACTGATCTGGGAGGATTATACTGGAGGACATATTTACCCTGGGGGCGGTTATACTGGGGGACAGATTGACCTGGGGGGATTATACTGGGGGGCAGACTAACTTGCAGCGGATTGTACCGGGGGACAGACCGACCTGGGAGTTTATACTGGGGGACAGACTGACCTGGGAGATTATACTGGGGGACAGACCGACCTGGGAGATTATACTGGGGGACAGACCGACCTGGGAGTTTATACTAAGGGACAGACTGCCCTGGGAGATAATACTGGGGGACAGACTGACCCAGGGTGGATTATACTGGGAGACAAATTGACCTGGGGGAGGGGAAAGCATTATACAGGGGGACAGACTGACCTTTTGGGGAGGATTGTACTGGGGGGACAAACTGATCTGGGAGGATTATACTGGAGGACAGATTGACCTGGGGGGAGGATTGTACTGGGGGACAGACTGCCCTGGGGGATTATACTGGGGGGGACAGACTGACTGAAGGGGAATTATACTGGGGGGGGCAGATTGACCTGGGGGGGTGAAGAATTATACTGGGGGACAATCTGACCTGAGGGGGAAGGCTGTACTGGGGGACACGCTGGCCTTATTTTATTTAACCAAGTCCCTTAAGCCCCTCCCACCATTAAAACAAGTTGACCACACCCACTGTTCACCGTAAGCTCTGCATTACTGCTCTCCTTACGTCAAAGGTGTCCCAGGTCTTTGAAAATCCTATAGTGTATACTCCAAAAAAAAACTGCTGCACGCCACTAAAATGTTTGGGGTCGGCTCGAAGAAAAAGTGGTAACCCTACTACCAGGTAAGACACAGACCTAGTTCTACAAACCCTCTGGGCTCCGGGACCCAGAACAGAACTCATTAAAATTAAAATCTAAGAAAACACAAAGTTGGAACCCCCACTATGTTCGGGTGAGAAAACAAGGTGGCATACTGTATGCATCATCTGCCAGCCAGCGCTGGCAGGAATATATATATATATATATATATATATATATATATATATATATATATATATATATATATATATATATATATATATGTGTGTTGTTTAAAAGCCCCAACCCTAATGAGTAGAGTGTGATGCCCCCTGCTAAACACAGATGATCAGGGAACAGAGGGTGACAATCCAAGTGTGAATATGTAGAGGCTGCAAAGTGTGAATGTCACGCTAATTGTTCAACACCTGATTAATATATTGTACTCGAAAAGACACAATTAGCTGAACTTTGTAAAATATGGTTTAGATGTCGCAGAATATTTGTGAGATGAATATTAGCTATACAGTATATTCTCATTGCGGGCCGAGTACGGCTTATAAGCTTTTTAGTGTACCTACCTGAGCTCAGGTTTATGTTTTATGTTAAAAGCATGCATGTTCAGTAATGTTCTGGTAGTTATTATCTATTCCCATTGGTGTGCGCAGCCTATTGCATTAGAGTTCACACCCCTGTGCGCAAACACACGTGTATATCAGCAGAGCACTGGAGGGTGTCAGTAGAGTAGAGAGTGGTGTCAGTTGTTTTTTAACCACTTCAGCCCCAGAAGGTTTTACCCCCTTCCTGACCAGGCCATTTTTCGCGATACCGCACTGCTTTGCTTTAACTGCTTTTAAATTGCGCGGTCGTGCGACGCTGTACCCTAATAAAATGTATGCCTTTTTTTTCCCCACAAATAGAGCTTTCTTTTGGTGGTATTTCATCACCTCCGAGGTTTTTTTGCGCTATAAGCAAAAAAAGTAAATTTTGAAAAAATATATATATATTTTTTTACTTTTTGCTATAAAACACATCCAATAAGAAAAATTTAAAAAATCTAATTTCTTCATTAATTTAGGCCAATATGTATTCTGCTACATTTTTTGCATGAAAAACCCCCCCAATAAATATTGATTGGTTTGCGCAAAAGTTATAGCGTATATAAACTATGGGATATATTTATGGAATTTTTATTTATTTAATTTTTTTACTAGTAATGGCGGCGAACATCGATTTTTAGCGGGACTGCAACATTGCGGCAGACAAATCCAACCCCCAGATACCCCCACTCTGATCACATCCCCAGATACCCCCCCACTTTGATCTCATCCCCCAGATACCCCCACCCTAATCACACACCCAGATACCCCCACTCTGTTCACATCCCACATGTACCCCCACCCTGATAACACCCACTAAATACCCCCACCCTGATAACACCCACTAAATACCCCCACTCTGATCCTACCCCCAGATACCCCCCACTCTGATCACACCCCCCAGATTCCCCCCCCACACTTTGATCACATCCCCAGATACCCCCACTCAGTGGCGTCGCTAGGGGGTGGCTTCTGGGGCTATAGCCCCGAATCTGGGGCCCGTAGCCCTGAGTTTCTTACCGCAGGGGTCCCTAACCACCCGGCCATGGCCCACTACCAGGCCGTGGACTCTCTGCAGCCGGGCCGCGAGTGCGGCGGGCGGGCTGCATGAGAGAGCTGGACAGGCAGATGAGAGAAGCTAGCGGGCGAGTGAGCAGAGATGACATCATCTCTCCCCGCCCGCCCCGCATCACTGCTCTTCCACCCTTCCAGGGCCTCTTCAATATCGGAGGTGCGGCAAGGAGCAGGCGACGTGGCAAGTGATAATCTGCATCTGGTGGCAGGCGGCGTGGCAAGCGAATATCTGCAAATGGTGGCAGGCGATGTGGCAAGGGACAAACCCCATCTTTTGGCAAGTGACAATCCACATCTGGTGCCAGGCAACAATGGCAAGTGTCAATCCGCATCTGGTGGCAGGGGACGGTGGCAAATGACAAGCTGCATCTGGTGGCAGGCGACATGGCAAGTGACAAGCTGCATCTGGTGGCAGGCGACATGGCAAGTGACACGCCCAGGGCTCGCACTGATTCTGCATTCTGATAAGTTGAACCACTTCATTATATATTACAATGTAACAATAGAAATAATGCACTTAAATCACCCTGACACCATATCAACCATGGTGCCGGGATGATTGATGCGCTAACACCAGCCATTGCCCCAACAAATTGCCCGCGAAAAATCGCTTACCACCCAACCTTGGGCCTTGGCACAATTTTCTTCCACGCAGCCGGTCCCCAGTGCCAAAAAGGTTGGGGACCGCTGCTATGGGCTCTAACTCCAGATCTTTTGTAGACCTAGCAATGCTCATGCCCCCACCCTAACCACACCCCCTAGAAACCCCCACCCTGATCACACCCCCAAATATCCTCCACTCTGATCACACCCCCAAATATCCCCCACTCTGATCACACCACCAGATACCCCCCACTCTGATCACCCCTTCCCCCCAGATATCCCCATCCTGATTACACCCCCCAGATACCCCATACCTCCACTCTGATCACACCTCCAGATCCCTCCACTCTGGTCACACCTCCAGATCCCTCCACTCTGATCTCACCTCCATGCATCTCACCAGATCCCTCCACTGTAGGGCAGGAGAACACAGTGCCTTGAAAAAGTATTCATACCCCCTGACATTTTCCACATTTTGTCATGGTACAACCAAAAACATAAATGTATTTTATTGGGATTGTATGTGATAGACCAACACAAAGTGGCACATAATTGTGAAGTGGAAAGAAAAATGATAAATGGTTTTCAACATTTTTTACAAATAAATATGTGAAAAGTGTGGGGGGTACATTTATATGGCGCCCCCCGGCGTCAATACTTTGTAGAACCTCCTTTTTCTGCAATTACAGCTGCAAGTCTTTTTGGGGATGTCTCTACCAGCTTTGCTCATCTAGAGAGGGACATTTCTGCCCATTCTTCTGCTTTGCAAAATATCTCAAGCTCTGTCAGATTGGATGGAGAGCGTCTGTGAACAGCAATTTTCAAGTCTTGCCACAGATTCTCCACTGGGTTTAGGTCTGGACTTTGACTGGGCCATTCTAAATCATGAATATACTTTGATCTAAACCATTCCATTGTAGATCTGGCTGTATGTTTAGGGTCGTTGTCCTGCTGGAAGGTGAACCTCCGCCCCAGTCTCAAGTCTTTTGCAGACTCTAATGGGTTTTCTTCTAAGATTGTCCTGTATTTGGCTCCATCCATCTTCCCATCAACTCTGACCAGCTTCCCTGTCCTTGCTGAAGAAAAGCATCCCCACAACATGATGCTGCCACTACCATGTTTCACGGTGGGTATGGTGTATTCAGGGTGATGTACAGTGTTAGTTTTCCCCCACACATAGCGTTTTGCTTTTAGGCCAAAAAGTTCAATTTTGGTCTCATCTGACCAGAGCACCTTCTTCCACATGTTTGCTGTGTCCTCCACATGGCTTCTCACAAACTGCAAACGGAATTTCTTAAAGCTTTCTTTCAACAATGTCTTTCTTTTTGTCACTCTCTCATAAAGATCAGATTTGGGGAGAACACGACTAATAGTTGTCCTGTGGCCAGATTCCCCCACCTGAGCTGTGGATCTCTGCAGCTCCTCCAGAGTTACCATGGACCTCTTGGCTGCTTCTCTGATGAATGCTCTCCTTGCCCGGCAATTGGTTCCACTAGAGTTTAGTTAGGGGTATCAGAGTAAAGGGGGCTAAATAAAAATGCACGCCACACTTCTCATATTTATTTGTAAAAAAAGTTGAAATCCATGTATCATTTGTCTCTCACTTCACAATTATGTGCCACTTTGTGTTGGTCTACCACATAAAATCCTAATAAAATACATTTACGTTTTTGGTTGTAACATGGCAAAATGTGGAAAATTTCAGGAGGGATGAATACTTCTTGAAGGCACTGTATCTCCAGGATGATCCCCGGTGGTGGCGGCAGCTGTGGCGACCAGTGGTGCGCCTCCTCCACCCTGACCTCCTCCTCCACCAGCACCTCCGACCTGAACTCACTGCCTGCACACACTCAGGTTCGGGATCCATCCACCACTCCACCATCCTCTGCATGCTTGGATCTGTTCTCCCTGCTTTCTAGTTTGCCTGGACTGCCTTATGGTGGCGCTGACCCTGTCTGCACCCCTCTAAATGTCGCCCCCCCTCGCCACGCCACTGGTGTGGGGTACCATTAAGAATTAACAGCACCCTCACATATCTGCTTAAGAGCGACGGGTTTCTATGTGTGGCGGGAAAGCAAATGATTTTGAACACATTTCCAACATATATAGATGTGAACTAAGCTTTACGCCAACACATTACTTAGCATGCCTATGCCCAGGGCGGTCTTAATGAGCGGGCACACCTGGGCACTGCCCAGGGGCCCCAGCTGCATGGGGGCCCCTGCACTTTCACCAAAGCAGCAGCTCCTTGAGCCCACGCTGCCTGGAAATTGGGGGCCCCATGATGGCACTGAGAGTGATGGATACACAGGGGAGGCAGGTTGGCAGCGGTGCGCTGTGCAGAACCATATCTATTATTTCACAGCCAGCAGGGAGGGGCGGGGCAGGAGCGAAGTGATGCTCTGACCCCACCCCATGCAGCTTGAATGCTTGAGACTCGGAGGCCGCAGGGTAGGAGCTGTTTAGTCAGCAGCACTGAGAGCCCGCCTGTGGAAGTGGCATTGTGGATGGTGTCATGGTGAGCTCAGCTGTCCAGCACTGTTTGCACCAAAGGGCTTGGAATGCCCAGAGGGATGTTCCCTCCTCAGCCCCTCCTTCTGCCTGCATGACTTGATTAGTATAGGTGAGTCCTTGTCACAGTACTAGAGGTGGGCACATAGCCAAAAGTTCACATGCACTGTATCTCCACTGGAAAAGGGGGTACTAGATGGATGGAATAATAGTGCTGGGGGGATATCAATGGTGGTGTATGGGGGAAATCAATGCTAAAGGGGGGATCTGGGGTGTATAGGAGGGAAGCAATGCTTGGGGTATCTTGGGTGACTATAGTGCTAGAGGCATCAGGAATGTAGAGAGGCTACAGTGTTGGGGGTATCAGGAATGTAGTGGGGTCACAATACAAGGGGTATCTTATGGTATATGGTAACAGTGCTGGGGGAATAGCTAGGGCGCAGAGAGGGATCAGAGTGCTGGGGGGATATCTGGGGTGTAGAGGGGTCTGAGTGCTGGGGGGGGGGTATCTGGGGTGTAGAGGGATAAGAGTGCTGGGGGGATATGAGGCATGTAGAGGGGTCAGAGCGCTGGGGGGATATCTGGGGTGTAGAGTGGTCTGAGTGCTGGGGGGGGGGGGGGGGGTATCTGGGGTGTAGAAGGATCAGAGTGCTGGGGGGATATCTGGGATGTAGAGGGATCAGAGTGCTGGGGGGATATGAGGCATGTAGAGGGGTCAGAGTCCTGGGGGGAAATCTGGGGTGTAGAGGGGTCAGAGTGCTGGAGGGAAATCTGGAGTGTAGAGGGGTCAGAATGCTGGGGGAAAACTGGGGTGTAGAGGGGTCAGAGTCCTGGGGGGAAATCTGGGGTGTAGAGGGGTCAGAGCGCTGGGGGGATATCTGGGGTGTAGAGTGGTCTGAGTGCTGGGGGGGGTATCTGGGGTGTAGAAGGATCAGAGTGCTGGGGGGATATCTGGGATGTAGAGGGATCAGAGTGCTGGGGGGATATGAGGCATGTAGAGGGGTCAGAGTCCTGGGGGGAAATGTGGGGTGTAGAGGGGTCAGAGTGCTGGAGGGAAATCTGGGGTGTAGAGGGGTCAGAGTGCTGGGGGATATCTGGGATGTAGAGGGGTCAGAGTCCTGGGGGGAAATCTGGGGTGTAGAGGGGTCAGAGTGCTGGGGGGATATCTGGGGTCTAGAGGGGTTTGAGTGCTGGGGGAAATCTGGGATGTAGAGGGGTCTGAGTGCTGGGGGGAAATCTGGGGTGTAGAGGGGTCAGAGTGCTGGGGGGAAATCTGGGATGTAGAGGGTCAGAGTGTTGGGGGGAAATCTGGGATGTAGAGGGTCAGAGTGCTGGGGGGATATCTGGGGTGTAGAGGGGTCAGAGTGCTGGGGGGATATCTGGGATGTAGAGGAGTCAGAGTGCTTGGGGGATATCTGGGATGTAAGGGGTCAGAGTGCTGGGGGAATATCTGGGGTGTAGAGGGGTCAGAGTGCTGGGGGAATATCTGGGATGTAGAGGGGTCAGAGTGCTGGAGGGATATCTGGGGTGTAGAGGGGTCAGAGTGCTGGGGGGATATCTGGGGTGTAGAGGGGTCAGAGTGCTGGGGGGATATCTGGGGTATAGAGGGGTCGGAGTGCTGGGGGGATATCTGGGGTCTAGAGGGGTCAGAGTGCTGGGGGGATATCTGGGGTGTAGAGGGGTCAGAGTGCTGGGGGGATATCTGGGGTGTAGAGGGGTCGGAGTGCTGGGGGGATATCTGGGGTATAGAGGGGTCAGAGTGCTGGGGGGTTATCTTTACTTTGCCCAGGGGCCCGCAATGCTATTAAGACGGCCTTGCCTTTACCTACAGTAATAGGAAAACTAAATCTTGACTTCATCCCAATTTCAAAAATATTCTGCACTCCTTTTTTTTAAAAATGACCTTGATTGGAAATGTCACTTGTAACAGTTGTTCTTCTATGAACACGTCAATGATTCACGATAAATTATACGATTATTTTCTCCTGGCAATTCTAGCTGCTAAATAACTTCAGATGTTGCGGTATTTATGACGCCGTCTTCACAGATAACACTGCGGATAATAAATCGCGGCTTTAAGACCTTAAAAAGGGGGGGGCAGCTCCTTGTATAGTCATTCTAATGAGGCTTCTAATTTGTTTGAACAGAAATCAAATTGCGCCCCTGCCTGTCCCTCCTGAATTATGTCCCCTTTTAAATCAAAATAAATTCAGGAAAGCAGTTGGGGAGTGCGTGAAATGTTTATACAGAGCGCGAGATCCAGCCAAAAAAACAAGGAACAATATTCGCGTCCACAGATGGCTGACCTCTCCCGGCTGCATAAATATTATACAATTACCAAAATTACTGCAAAACTATGGAAAGGAGCCAGATCTGGAGGGAAGAAGCCTCGAACTGCAGAACTCCGACACAACCGCCGCTGTTTTATTGTCAACCATGAGACGTACGCGATTATAAAGTCATTCGACGCAGTTTATCAGCGCGGTTCGACTCTTTTTTTTTTTTTTTAACTTGCAAATGATCGTTATAAGTAAATGTTTTTCATGTTTTCTCTACAATATTGCTTGGAGATGTCAACAGCATAACTACCCAGCGGGAGGAATCGTCCGACTCCTAACCACTGACTCTGCATTCTTACCCACAATCCTTTGCTGTTAGGAACGTTGAACTAATGTCGTTTTGTGAAGTTCCCCACTACTGGACTACCGAACACCTCCTACTTATGTTATAGGCAGGGCTTTTTTTCCTCAGAAAATACAGTATCTGAGAAAAGTAAGTACACCCCTCACATTTTTGTAAATCTTTTCTTCTATCTTTTCATGTGACAACACTGAAGAAATGACACTTTGCTACAATGTAAAGTAGTGAGTGTACAGCTTGTATAACAGTGTAAATTTTCTGTCCCCTCAAAATAACTCAACACACAGCCATTGATGTCTAAACTGCTGGCAACAAAGTCAGTACACCCCTAAGTGAAAATGTCCAAATTGGGTACCAAGGTTTTAATATTTTGTGTGGCCACCATTATTTTCCAGCACTGCCTTAACCCTCTTGGGCATGGAGGTCACCAGAGCTTCACAGGTTGTCACTGGAGTCCTCTTCCCCTCCTCCATGATGACATCACGGAGCTGGTGGATGTTAGAGACCTTGCGCTCCTCCACCTTCCGTTTGAGGATGTCCCACAGATGCTCAATAGGGTTTAGGTCTGGAGAAATGCTTGGCCAGTCCATTACCTTTACCCTCATCCTCTTTAGCAAGGCAGTGGTGGTCTTGGAGGTGTGTTTGGGGTCGTTATCATGTTGGAATATTGCCCTGTGGTTCAGTCTCTGAAGGGAGGGGATCATGCTCTCCTTCAGTATATCACAGTACATGTTGGCATTCATGGTTCCCTCAATGATCTGTAGCTCCCCAGTGCCGGCAGCACTCATGCAGCCCCAGACCATGACACTCCCACCACCATGCTTGACTGTAGACAAGACACACTTGTCCTTGTACTCCTCACCTGGTTGCCCCCACACACGCCTGACACCATCTGAACCAAATAAGTTTATCTTGGTCTCATCAGACCACAGGACATGGTTCCACTAATCCATGTCCTTAGTCTGCTTGTCTTCAGCAAACTGTTTGCGGGCTTTCTTCTGCATCATCTTTAGAAGAGGCTTCCTTCTGGGATGACAGCCATGCAGACCAATTTGATGCAGTGTGTGGCGTATGGTCTGAGCACTGACAGGCTGACCCCCCACCCCTTCAACCTCTGCAGCAATGCTGGCAGCACTCATACGTCTATTTCCCAAAG
>JBBGZY010000819.1:225000-570000 GCA_037952925.1 Lithobates clamitans | reverse complement strand
GGAAAATGCAGATCGGATCCACTAAATTCCACCCACGCCACCTCTCCTGTCCAGGTTCTGAGGGTCAGCAAGGAAGGATTGGGATTTACCTGTCACCTGCCCACCATTGACAGGTTGCAGGGGCGTTGCTAGGTCTACAAAAGATCTGGGGCTAGAGCCCATAGCAGGGTAGTAAAGAAAGTCATACGCTTAGGTGGGCATACACATGTATTTACAGTAATATATGGGTGTGTGTATATCCCCAGAGAGCCCCCCTTACATCAGGGTCCCCAGAGAGCCTCCCCCTTGCATCAGGGTCCCCAGAGAGCCCCCCCTACATTAGGGTCCCCGGAGAGCCTTCCCCTTAAAACCAGGGTCCCCAGAGAGCCTCCCCTTGCATCAGGGTCCCCAGAGAGCCCCCCTACTTACATCAGGGTCCCCAGAGAGCCCCCCTTACATTAGGTCCCCAGAGAGCCTTCCCCTTAAAATCAGGGTCCCCAGAGAGTCTTCCCCTTAAAATCAGGGTCCCCAGAGAGCCTCCCCCTTAAAATCAGGGTCCCCAGAGAGCCTCCTCCTTAAAATCAGGGTCCCCAGAGAGCCTCCTCCCTAAAATCAGGGTCCCCAGAGAGCCTCCCCCTTGCATCGGGGTCCCCAGAGAGCCCCCCTTACATTAGGTCCCCAGAGAGCCTTCCCCTTAAAATCAGGGTCCCCAGAGAGTCTTCCCCTTAAAATCAGGGTTCCCAGAGAGCCTCCCTCTTAAAATCAGGGTCCCCAGAGAGCCTCCTCCTTAAAATCAGGGTCCCCAGAGAGCCTCCCCCTTGCATCAGGGTGCCTAGAGAGCCCCCCTACTTACATCAGGGTCCCCAAAGAGCCCCCCTTACATTAGGGTCCCCAGAGAGCCTTCCCCTTAAAATCAGGGTCCCCAGAGAGCCTTCCCCTTAAAATCAGGGTCCCCAGAGAGCCTCCCCCTTAAAATCAGGGTCCCCAGAGAGCCCCCCTACTTACATCAGGGTCCCCAGAGAGCCTCCCCTCCCCTGCAGAGACTCGGGGCTATGGGCCCCAGATTCGGGGCTATAGCCCCAAAAGCCACCCCTAGCGACGCCACTGACAGGTTGCCAACCCCAGTATTAGAGTGTGCCCAGGCACACCTGGCACACCCCTTGCGCATGCCTATGGATATGAGGCACTATTCCTCCCACTGACACCAACAATGGGGCACTATTTCTTCCACTGATACCAATGATAGGATACTATTCCTCCTACTAATAGGGGAGCTACTCCTCTTCCTACCGACCACCGACCTTAAGGCCATATTTATTCTAACTGATGCTGGGCCCAGGACATTTTCTACACTGCGTGGCCACAATCTGGCCCTTTTAAAGTCTGAAGGATGGTAAACTGGCCCTTTGTTTGAAAAGTTTGGAGACCCCCGATCGAAACCATTCCATTGTAGCTCTGGCTGGATGTTTCGGGTCGTTGTCCTGCTGGAAGGTGAACCTCCGCCCCAGTCTCAAGTCTTTTGCAGATTCTAACAAGCTTTCTTCTAATGCCGCGTACACACAATCGGAAATTTCGGCCCGCAAAAGACCGATGAGAGTTTTTCGTCGGAAAATCCATCGGTCTTTTGCTGGCGGAATTCCAGCCAGCAAAAGATTGAGAGCATGCTCTCAATTTTTTCGGTCAGGAAAAGTTCCTATCCGAAAATGCGATCGTCTGTGGCAATTCCGACGCACAAAATCCCTACGCATGCTCGGAAACAATTCAACGCATGCTCGGAAGCATTGAACTTCATTTTCTCGGCTCGTCGTAGTGTTGTACGTCACCACGTTCTTGACGGTCGTAATTTCAGCGAACTTTTGCGTGACCGTGTGTATGCAAGGCAAACTTGAGTGAAAGTCCCTTTGGAAAAGCCGTCATATCTTTTTCCAACGAGAAGTCCGGTCGTGTGTACGCGGTATAAGATTGCCCTGTATTTGGCTCCATCCATCTTCCCAACAACTCTGACCAGCTTCCCTGTCCCTGCTGAAGAAAAGCATCCTCACAACATGATGTTGCCACCACCATGTTTCACAGTGAGGATGGAGTGTTCAGGGTGATGTGCAGTGTTAGTTTTCCCCCCACATAGCGTTTTGCTTTTAGGCCAAAAAGTTCAATTTTGGTCTCATCTGACCAGAGCACCTTCTTCCACATGTTTGGTGTGTCCTCCACATGGCTTCTCACAAACTGCAAACAGGACTTCTTATGACTTTCTTTCACCAATGTCTTTCTTCTTGTCACTCTTCATAAAGGGCAGATTTGTGGAGAACACGACTAATAGTTGTCCTGTGGACAGATTCTCCCACCTGAGCTGTGGATCTCTGCAGCTCCTCCAGAGTTACCATGGACCTCTTGGCTCTTCTCTGATGAATGTTCTCCTTGCCCGGCCTGTCAGTTTAGGTGGACGGCCATGTCTTGGTAGGTTTGCAGTTGTGCCATACTCTTTCCATTTTCGGATGATGGATTGAACAGAGCTCCGTGAGATGTTCAAAGCTTGGGATATTTTTTATAACCTAACCCTGCTTTATACTTCTCCACAACTTTATCCCTGACCTGTCTGGTGTGTTCCTTGGCCTTCATGATGCTGTTTGTTCACTAAGGTTCTCTAACAAACCTCAGAGGGCTTCACAGAACAGCTGTATTTATACTGAGATTAAATTACACACAGGTGGACTCTATTTACTAATTAGGTGAGTTCTGAAGGCAATTGGTTCCACTAGATTTTAGTTAGGGGTATCAGAGTAAAGGGGGCTGAATACAAATGTACCCCCCACACTTTTCACATATTTATTTGTAAAAAAAGTTGAAGTCCATGTATCATTTGCCTCCCACTTCACACTTATGTGCCACTTTGTGTTGGTCTATCACATAAAATCCCAATAAAATACATTTATGTTTTTGGTTGTAACATATAAAAAAAAGGAAAATTTCAAGGGGTATGAATACTTTTTCAAGTCACTTTATATCAATCATATTACCCATTATTTCTTAAACTTTTCTCTTTCATTTTTATTAGTTTTTTGTTTGTTTTTTTGTGTCAAATTTCAAAATAGCACAAAATTGGAAAAAAAAGAAAAAAAAAAGTTATTTTATTTGTAACTTTGCAATGCCTTGTAGTAGAATCATAATTTTAGTTCCATTTTAGTTTCTAAACTGGACAAATTTTAGCATTACATTTGCACCAGTATCTTTTGTATCTACTCTGTTTCATTCATCTGCAAATCAAAGGGATTGCGCGGTCGTGCGACGCTGTACCCAAACAAAATTGATGTCCTTTTTTTCCCCACAAACACAGATTTCTTTTGGTGGTATGATCAATCTCTGCATTTTTTAAAATTTGCGCTATAAACAAAAAAAGACACAATTTTGAAAAAAAAAAAAAAAACAACATTTTTTACTTTTTGCTATAATAAATACCCCCCAAAAAATGTAAAAAAAAATATTTCTTCATCTGTTTAGGCCGATACGTATTGTTTAACATATTTTTTGTAAAAAAAATCTCAATAAGCGTATATTGTTCGGTTTGCGCCAAAGTTATCACGTCTACAAAATAGGAGATAGATTTATGGCATTATTATTATTATTTTTATTTTTTACTAATAATGACGGTGATCAG
Source organism: Lithobates clamitans (assembly GCA_037952925.1). Lineage (NCBI taxonomy): Eukaryota > Metazoa > Chordata > Amphibia > Anura > Ranidae > Lithobates > Lithobates clamitans. Next base: position 566,369 of record JBBGZY010000819.1, on the reverse strand, counting down.
CGATTTTTAGCGGGACTGCGACATTGCGGCGGACAGATCGGACACTTTTGACACTTTTTTGGGACCATTGTCATTTATACAGCGATCGGTGCTAAAAATAGCCACTGATTACTGTATAAATGTCACTGTCAGGGAAGGAGTTAACACTAGGGGGGCGATCAAGGGGTTAAGTGTTCCCTAGGGAGGTGTTTCCAACTGTGAGGGGAGTGGAGTGACCAGAGGAGGAGACAGATCGCTGTTCCTAATCACTAGGAACAGCAGATATGTCTCTCCTCCCCCTGACAGAACGGGGATCTGTCTGTTTACATTGACAGATCCCCGTTCTGTCTCTCTCAGGAGTGATCGCGGGTGGCCGGCAAACATCGCAGGCAGTCAGCCACGAGCATCGGCTCCGGCGTCGTGCCGCTGGGGCGTGCGTGAGCGTCTCCCTGTGGTCTTAAGACAGTCAGCGTACAATGACGCTGATTCGCCCAGGAGAGCCAACGTGCCACAGTACAACTGTGGTGGCTGGTCTTTAGGTGGTTAAAGAGGAAGTACATATCTTTAGAACCCTTGTTAGTAACTATACAGGGAAACCAAGAAATCGAGGGCATAGAGGTAGTCGGACAAGAACATAAGGTATCTGCATTTGTGGAAGATATTATGTTATACCTATTCAATCCCATACAGACGATCCCTAATATTCTAGTAGAATTGAAAAGGTGCGGGGAAATTTCAAATTTAATAAGGTTAATATAGAGAAAACTGAAATATTAAATACCGTATCTCTGTTCCCCTAGCAGAGTGTAGGGCCCTTTAGATCTTTGTATCCTTTTGTGTGCAAGCAGAAGGGTCCAAAATATTTGGGCATATACCATTCTATCTGCATCAGTAATAGATTTAAATCAAGATAACTACCTGCCCTTGCCTAATAAAATTAAACAAGATCTGAAGGGTTATCCTGCCAATAGGTTGTCCTGGTTTGGTAGGATAAACGTGATTAAAATGGTGACCCTCCGCATTAGCCTCCTTAAAATGATGATACTTTAACTATCTGTTTAGGAATTGCCCGGTCTGGGTCCCCGCCTCGTTTTTTAGGGAGATTGACCGTATAGTGGGTTCCTTTATTTGGTCGGGGAGAAACCCTAGGTTGGCACGTACTACGTTATGTTTACCTGCAGATTTGGGCGGACTTGCCCTCCCAAGTTTCCAGTTATATTTTTGGGCAGCCATGTTGGTGACGGTGCACTGGTGGTTCCAGGGTTCTAGATCTAATGTGGCAACCTGTCTCGAGGCGAATATTCTGGGTTCCCTGACGGACCTTCGGAATTTTCCCTATAGAGGACCCAAGGCATATTGTGAGGTCCCTAGGCCTACTAGAGCAACTTGGAGGGTATGGGAAGCAGCTAGGCGCAGATACTTGAGACCTGGCCAATTGTCTCCAGCTCATCCCCTATGGGGGAACCCACGACTTAAACACTTCCGTATGATACCGGACCCACAGGTGTGGGCCAGATATGGTGTAACCTTGTTGGAACACGTAATGTCTGGGGATCAACTGCTCTCCTTGCATGAGCTTACGGCTAAATTCGGACTGCCCCGTTGGATGGGGTTCTGGTACCTACAGCTGAGACATGCGGCCAGGGCTCAATTCCCGCAAACTCCCCTGTTACAGACGGACCCCATCGAAGATCTCCTATCTCCTGGAGACTTGTCTAAACCCCTATCCTCTCTATATAATGCGTTGCTGGGAAGAGATTCCCCTAAGATTAATGAATTATGGGAAAGATGGCGGGCTGATATCCCGTCGCTGGATAGGGAGGGATGGGAGGACTGTCTAGAGTATGGCCCGAAATTAGTGATAGCATCCAAGGACAAACTGATTCAAGTTAAATTTATACACAGGGTCTACTATACCCCGCAGAGACTCCATCGCATATTTCCTGAGAGAGACCCCATGTGTCCTAAATGCAAAGTCCATATAGGCACATTTATACATATGTTCTGTGAGTGCCCAGTTGTTGCACTATTTTGGACTAAGATCGTAGGTGAAATCAACTCCAGATTGCAGACCTCTATCCCGCTCTTGCCGGCCATGGCGTTGCTGGGGATACGTGATGATGAGCAGAGGCCATATCATCTTAAATTACTGATTTCCTTCCTTCTTTCTATGCCAAAAAAGAAATACTCATGAAATGGATAGATTCTTCCCCTCCATCCTTTTCAGCCTGGGAGGCACAGATTGAGGCAGTAATCCCCATGTATAAAATGACATATATAAACCGTGGCTGTCCGTGGAAATTTGAAAAAGTTTGGGCTCCGTGGATGGCCTCGTAGAGAAACATTCAGTTCACTACGTTCATTTGCCCCAATAGGGAAGGGTTTTGGAGGGTGGAGGGTGGACGGTACTTGTTGAGAATGGTACTATTAACCTTACGTATTGCTTGCGGGTTTTGCATATTATTTTCCCTATCCTCAAATATGTAATCTACGTATGTAATGTATTGTACTCTGTTGAATGGTATTCGGTAACTCTGATTATCTATTACAATAATAAAGCACCACTGTTTTTGTTAAAAAAAAAAAAATGGTGACCCTCCCGAAAGCCCTGTTTATCTTTCAAACTTTTCCGATAAAGATTCCGGGGACATATTTTAAAACCCTTAGATCATTAATGAAGAGATTTATATGGAAACATAGAGGCCCTCGCATTGCCTATAAGATACCGGTTAGACCTAAGTCAACCGTAGGGTTTGTCTCTTCCAGATTTTTAGAAGTACCATAAAGCAGTAGGGTTACGGAAAATAATAGATCGGGTACACGGTACTTCCCATAAAAAATGGGTGCAACTGGAAGAAACATAAGTGAATCACCCTTGGGCCAGATAATCTGGCTGCCGAGGCAGTATAGAGGTCTATCCATAGATTTGGCCGCAATTACAACAAAGACTTTAAGATTTTGGGATAACCTACTTAAAAGTATGCTATGGCAACATAATAATCCTTTAATGCCTCTCTCAGGTACAAACTACTTCCCACCAGGGAAGGAGAATAAGATGTATTTAAAATGGACCTCCTCAGATTGTCTGAGAATAAAGGACGTTCTGAATGGGAACGCCCTTTGGTCATTGTTAGAATTACGAGATGGTCCCCCCACCATGGGAAGTCTGGAGATATAGGCAACTCCAACATTTTGTGGATGCTCTTCCAAAACCTCTCTGTTCTGTTTGTGAGCTCAGCCCATGGGAAAGACTTGTGGACCAAGGGGGAATAAATAGACATGGGATATACAATATATATATATATATATATATATATATATATATATATATATATATATATATATATATATATATATATATATATATATATATATATATATATAATGTATATAGGATGTTGACATCTCCCTCTGCTTTTGGGTCCTCACGTCTTATGGTGAGCTGGGAATACAAATTAAATCAATCCCTCCCAGAAGCGTTAAAACGTAAAGTCATAGATTATGTGAATTCTACCTCAATGCACACGAGGATAAAAGAAATTAATTATAAATTGCTAACTCATCAAAACTACATAAAACGAATCCAGATGTATCACCCTCGGCTGCTTATATCGTCGTACCGGTACAGCGATTTGTGCGCTAACTTTCGTGGGCCAGCGGGGGGAGCCAATCAGCGGGTCCGGCGGACTCGATGTCCAGCGGCCACCCGCGATCGTTCCCCGCAGAGACAGAACGGGGATCTGCCAAAGTAAACAAGGCTAATCTCATAGCTCCCAACTGTCCCTGATTTGGAGCAATGTCCCTCTGTCCCTCTTTCCTCCTCATTTGGCCCTCATTTTGGTCTGATCCATATAGTTGTATATAAAATGCACCTTTTATCTTTCAAAAAGTGTTTCCCAGTGCTAAACCTTTTTTTCCAAATTATAAATTGCTGCATTTGTACATTTTAAAAGCCAATATAAAGGAATAGTAGTGGTAAAAAAAAGCCCTTGTGGATTTTATGAACCTTTTTTTAGGGTTAATTCTCCTTTAAGGGGGTGTGGCAAGGGGCGTGTCCTATGCCTGCATACATTTGCTAGTAGGTGTCCCTCATTCCCATCTCAAAATGTTGGGAGGTGTGTCAAATCTCCGTTCTGTCAGAGGATGACACTGAGAAGTCTTTCTGCTAAGCAGGAAGACGGATCTGAGTGTTTCCCCAGTCAGACCATCCCCCATACAGTTAGAAAACACAAACAGGGAACACATTTGACCCCTTGATCGCCCCCTGATGTTAACCCCTTCTCTGCCAGTGTCATTAATAATGTCATTGGTTCCCAAAAAAGTGTCAAAAATTTAAGTTCGGTGTCCGATCTGTCCGCCGCAATGTCGCAGTCCCACTAAAAACCGCTGACCATTACTAGTAAAAAAAAAAAAATTAAACAATTCTATAAATTTGTATATCTATTTATCTATAACTTTTGTGCAAACCAATCAATATACGCTTATTGCGATTTTTTTTTTTTTTACCAAAAATATGTAGAAGAATACATATCGGCTTAAACTGATGAATAATTTTTTTTTTATATATATTTTTTTTTGAATATGTATTATAGCACAAAGTAAAAAATATTTCTTTTTTTTCAAAATTGGTGGTCATTTTTTGTTTGTAGCGCAAACAAATAAAAACCGCAGAGGTGATTAATTACCACCAAATGAAAGCTCTATTTGTGGGGAAAAAAAAAGTCAGTCAATTTTGTTTGGGTACAGCGTCGCACGACTGCGCAATTGTCAGTTAAAGTAACGTAGTGCTTTAACTGATGCAAAAAAAAAATGTCCTGGTCATTAGGGGGGTAAATCCTTTCGGGACTGAAGTGGTTAAGCAACTTGACAAGTAAAAAAAAAAATATATATATATATTAATTTAAAAAAATATATATATATATATATATATATATATATATATATATATATATATATATTAATTTGTAGCCCCTTTTTTGCCCCCAGCTTACCTTGTTCAGCAAAAAAGTGTTTCACCATGTCAGACCAGTGTGTTGCTGCCTAATTGCATATCAAAAAAAGAAAATCCCCCTTCATTGGGACTTTGCAGGCAACAACTACACATGTGTAAATTTAGAAAATATAATTTATTGAGTGTACATAAAATCATTCCACCATGGAAGTGACCGTATATTTAAAAAGGTATAACAAAAAATAATACAATAGTGTACAAAAATTGAAGAAAAGAAAAACAAAGAAGGGACAAAAAACGATATGGTTTGCATGGTTTACATGACAAAAAAATACAGTTGTTACTCTCTGGTATAAAGTGGTCTCCTCCCGTACCTGACGCGTTTCTGGTTCAAGCACCTTCGTCAGGGGTATTTAATAAGGGTGTATACAGTCATACTTTTGTCTTACTACAAAAAAATAGAAAAAAACATATCATAGCAATAAAGAACATGGATATTTGACAACCATAGGGGACAGATGAACAGCAGTGGTTAAAGGCGACACCTACCATGCAAAATATTCCACCATGCAACTTGGAAGGACGAAGCACCGCCAGCGGGGAGTGTCAATGGTATGCAAAACTATCAGAAAAAAATATCAGAGAAAAGGACTTGCCTACCGAAATTTGCTTGATGATCACAAGGAGTCATATGTGGCGAATTGCCAACTGGTGAGTAAAAAAAAAAAAAAAAAACACACAAAAGAAAAAAAAATAGGAAAATAAAATAAAATAAAAAAATATAATAATGAATAAGAAAATGAAATAAAGATAATGTAAATCATAGAAAACATTCTTGGGCAAAAAAATAAGCATTATTTCTAAACAAGAAATGTGCCTATGTGTCCATGTCCATTCTCAATCATCTAATCCAGCATAATGCCAAAAATTGTTTGGGGAAAAAAAAAGTTCTTGCTTAGAAATATTGCTTATTTTTTTTGCCCAAGAATTTTTTTTTCTTTTTTTTTTTTTATTATTTTTTTATTTTCCTCTTTTTTTCTTTTGTGTTTATTTTTATTTTTCTGACCCCTATGGTTGTCAAATATCCATGTTCTTTATTGCTATGATATCCTTTTTCTATTTTTTTGTAGTAAGACAAAAATATGACTGTATACACTTTTTTTATAAAATCCCCCTGACGAAGGTGCTTGAACCAGAAACGCGTCGGGTACCGGAGACCACTTTATACCGGAGAGTAACAACTATATTTTTTTGTCATGCAAACCATGTTGTTTTTTGTCACTTCTTTGTTTTTCTTTCCTTTAATTTTTGTACACTTTTGTATTTTATTGTATTATTTTTATTTTTTATTTTTTCTGTTTACTCACCAGTTGACAATTCGCCACATATGACTCCTTGTGATCATCAAGCAAGTTTCGGTAGGCAAGTCCTTTTCTCTGATATTTTTTCTGATAGTTTTGCAGACCATTGATGCCCCCGGTGGGCACTCATTGACACCCCCGCTGGCAGTGCTTCATCCTTCCAAGTTGCATGATGGAATATTTTGCATGGTAGGTGTCGCCTTTAACCACTACAGTTCATCTGTCCCCTATGGTTGTCAAATATCCATGTTCTATATTGCTATGATATTTTTTTTCTATTTTTTTGTAGTAAGACAAAAATATGACTGTATACACTCTTTCATAAAATCCCCCTGACGAAGGTGCTTGAACCAGAAACGCGTCGGGTACCGGAGACCACTTTATACTGGAGAGTAACAACTATATTTTTTTTGTCATGCAAACCATCTCGTTTTTTTTGTCACTTCTTTGTTTTTCTTTTCTTCAATTTTTGTACACTTTTGTATTATTTTTATGATACCTTTTTTAAATATACGGTCACTTCCATGGTGGAATGATTTTATGTACACTCAATAAATTATATTTTCTAAATTTACACATGTGTAGTTGTTGCCTGCAAAGTCCCAATGAAGGGGGATTTTCTTTTTTCGATAGTTTACCCTATTCAGCCATAATTAACTCCTTCTTCCCCTTCTCTCTTAACTATTAACTTAACTATTATATTTATTTATATATAAAATATTTATATTATAACTAATATTATAACTATTATATTTATTAATATATAAAATATCTATATTTTAACTAATATTATAACTATTATATTTATTAATATATAAAATATTTATATTATAACTAATATTATAACTATTATATTTATTAATGTATAAAATATCTATATTATAACTAATATTATAACTATTATATTTATTAATATATAAAATATCTATATTATAACTATTATATTTATTAATATATAAAATATCTATATTATAACTAATATTATAACTATTATATTTATTAATATATAAAATATTTATATTATAACTAATATTATAACTATTATATTTATTAATATATAAAATATCTATATTATAACTAATATTATAACTATTATATTTATTAATATATAAAATATTTATATTATAACTAATATTATAACTATTATATTTATTAATATATAAAATATCTATATTATAACTATTATATTTATTAATATATAAAATATCTGTATTATAACTAATATTATAACTATTATATTTATTAATATATAAAATATCTATATTATAACTAATATTATAACTATTATATTTATTAATATATAAAATATCTATATTATAACTATTATATTTATTAATATATAAAATATCTGTATTATAACTAATATTATAACTATTATATTTATTAATATATAAAATATCTATATTATAACTAATATTATAACTATTATATTTATTAATATATAAAATATTTATATTATAACTAATATTATAACTATTATATTTATTAATATATAAAATATTTATTTATATATATATATACCGTACTTATATATATATATTTTTTTTTTTCTATTTTATTTACCATAGGGGGGTTGGTCCATTTGGGGTGTACAGGGATAAGAGTAGATAAAGCCAATTTCATCCTTTTTTTTTTAAAAAAAAAACACCTTAATTTTTGCCTTGACGCCGATACATTTTGCGAAAATGATGCCAAAAGCTCCAGATAATTCCCCAAAATTTTGAGGAAACCTAAACTCTTAGCTTCACACGTCTCCAGTAGCCATCTAGGTGTCCAGAACCTCTGTTGTACAACACGGAAAATTCCAGCTGTTTGAGGCTTTCCGGCTATTTTCAGCGCGGCGCGCGAGGAAGCCGCGGCGCTGCGATATTCATGCAGGACTCCAACGCCAAAATGAATAATCGTAATAATGTAATAAAATAATGACTTAACACAAACACGTTAGAAAAAAGGGGGAAGTCTACAAGCTGCTCCCTAACATGGAACACCTCCATCCCTAAACTATATACAGAACCGAACAATCGCCCGTGGGACTTTGAGTGAGGTGTCCATGGAAGTCATGAGGTCAACAAAAATGCATAAAAAAGATAGCAATTTTATTAGTATAAACATCATCCAATGTAAAACATGATCATAAATATCAATTCATGAAACAAGCAACATATCATAATAGTCCTCTAAAACATAGCCATAATGATATATTATCACAGAGTATACATAGTACAGATATACATGATACATCTCTAACCCGACGCGTTTCGCGAGCTCTACTCGCATCATCAGGGGCTGATGTGTACATCTGGTGTCTGTAAAGAACAAATTACATATGTGTTGAAGTATAGGTTATGATTGGGACAAGAGTATGAGGTCGAAAATGGTAATCCCATACTTACTGGTTGGACAATTGGCTTTCGAGTCTGATCCCAAGCGAGGGTCAGCGGGAACCATCTCCCCCGGGAGCTGAAGGGACGGAGACCACAGCAAGGAGGACCAAGGCAAGACGCTGGGCAGGCATGGCAAAGGGATGAAAGGAGGATGTGAACCAAGTGTGTCACCCATGAATCTTGCAAGACATATTGGCTGTAGGGGAATATATGGAATGAAATGAGTATATGAGTATGCATATGGATCTATATCAGAAACGATAACATGGGTAAAGATCCTAGGAGTATAATGTTGTGTGCTGGAGTACCAAGAACACAAAAGAAAGAATACAAAAGATGAGGAAGTCTGCAGAGGTATGCTCATTGTAATGAAATAAATATATATCGAACGATAATGGGTCTAAAGTTGTCATTACAGACTGGAATTGTGTAGATGAGTACAAACATTATTAGGTATAAGAATTCCTTGCAAGATATGGGAAAAGAAAGTAGGGGGGATTTGTACAGAAGGAGTGAAAGAAAAATGTGGGGGGAGGTAAAAGAAAAAGAAAAATAGAAATAATAATGAATGGGAGAAAAGAGAGAGCTGGTGTGGCAGAATATAAAAATGGTAAAGTGGTGAGGAAAAGTTGGACTGTAATGAAAAAGAAAAGGAGATGTAAATAAATGGAATGATATATGCCAGAGTTGTATAGGGATTGCTGTGCCACAGTGTGCATATAAAATGGACTGGAAAGTGCTGAAGGATCACATATATAAGTATGGGGTGTATAAATTATAACTTACCAGTGTGAAGAGATCTCTGACCAACGTGTGAAGGAACCAGGAAGAAAGAGTATGCCATGCCAAAACCCCCGCCTAAATACCCGGACATCCGCCGCGGCCTCCGCCCCTAACGTCATGCAAAAGGGGCGGTGAAGGGGAGGTACCGCAATGCGCCCGTCGAAGGATGGCAGGACGCAATCGCGATCACCCGCCCCCCGCCTGTGATGATATGCATTGCCAAGGAGATGGGGACGCCGCTGGGAAGCGGAAGTCTCCCATCGGGCAAAGAAGCATGACGCCGATGCACATGGTGGCTTCGCCCCGCCCCCTTTGTCCCGGAGGGGAGGGAGGGGGGAGAGACAGCAGGGAAGATGAATTCCCATTCGTGCATCGCAGCTCCCGGGGATAAATGAGCCGCCATGCCCATAACAAGGGAGCAGTACAGGGCAGCCAAGGTCCACCAGCGAGCAAGGGGAAAACAGCATGTGTGTTATGGATGGTAAAAAAGTATTGGCCAAAAGATCTAGGGGCAGCAATAGACCAGGGCATTTAGGTGTCTTCCACCTGGGTAAAGTCAGAAAAAAGGGGGAAGTCTACAAGCTGCTCCCTAACATGGAACACCTCCATCCCTAAACTATATACAGAACCGAACAATCGCCCGTGGGACTTTGAGTGAGGTGTCCATGGAAGTCATGAGGTCAACAAAAATGCATAAAAAAGATAGCAATTTTATTAGTATAAACATCATCCAATGTAAAACATGATCATAAATATCAATTCATGAAACAAGCAACATATCATAATAGTCCTCTAAAACATAGCCATAATGATATATTATCACAGAGTATACATAGTACAGATATACATGATACATCTCTAACCCGACGCGTTTCGCGAGCTCTACTCGCATCATCAGGGGCTGATGTGTACATCTGGTGTCTGTAAAGAACAAATTACATATGTGTTGAAGTATAGGTTATGATTGGGACAAGAGTATGAGGTCGAAAATGGTAATCCCATACTTACTGGTTGGACAATTGGCTTTCGAGTCTGATCCCAAGCGAGGGTCAGCGGGAACCATCTCCCCCGGGAGCTGAAGGGACGGAGACCACAGCAAGGAGGACCAAGGCAAGACGCTGGGCAGGCATGGCAAAGGGATGAAAGGAGGATGTGAACCAAGTGTGTCACCCATGAATCTTGCAAGACATATTGGCTGTAGGGGAATATATGGAATGAAATGAGTATATGAGTATGCATATGGATCTATATCAGAAACGATAACATGGGTAAAGATCCTAGGAGTATAATGTTGTGTGCTGGAGTACCAAGAACACAAAAGAAAGAATACAAAAGATGAGGAAGTCTGCAGAGGTATGCTCATTGTAATGAAATAAATATATATCGAACGATAATGGGTCTAAAGTTGTCATTACAGACTGGAATTGTGTAGATGAGTACAAACATTATTAGGTATAAGAATTCCTTGCAAGATATGGGAAAAGAAAGTAGGGGGGATTTGTACGGAAGGAGTGAAAGAAAAATGTGGGGGGAGGTAAAAGAAAAAGAAAAATAGAAATAATAATGAATGGGAGAAAAGAGAGAGCTGGTGTGGCAGCAGGTGGAAGACACCTAAATGCCCTGGTCTATTGCTGCCCCTAGATCTTTTGGCCAATACTTTTTTACCATCCATAACACACATGCTGTTTTCCCCTTGCTCGCTGGTGGACCTTGGCTGCCCTGTACTGCTCCCTTGTTATGGGCATGGCGGCTCATTTATCCCCGGGAGCTGCGATGCACGAATGGGAATTCATCTTCCCTGCTGTCTCTCCCCCCTCCCTCCCCTCCGGGACAAAGGGGGCGGGGCGAAGCCACCATGTGCATCGGCGTCATGCTTCTTTGCCCGATGGGAGACTTCCGCTTCCCAGCGGCGTCCCCATCTCCTTGGCAATGCATATCATCACAGGCGGGGGGCGGGTGATCGCGATTGCGTCCTGCCGTCCTTCGACGGGCGCATTGCGGTACCTCCCCTTCACCGCCCCTTTTGCATGACGTTAGGGGCGGAGGCCGCGGCGGATGTCCGGGTATTTAGGCGGGGGTTTTGGCATGGCATACTCTTTCTTCCTGGTTCCTTCACACATTGGTCAGAGATCTCTTCACACTGGTAAGTTATAATTTATACACCCCATACTTATATATGTGATCCTTCAGCACTTTCCAGTCCATTTTATATGCACACTGTGGCACAGCAATCCCTATACAACTCTGGCATATATCATTCCATTTATTTACATCTCCTTTTCTTTTTCATTACAGTCCAACTTTTCCTCACCACTTTACCATTTTTATATTCTGCCACACCAGCTCTCTCTTTTCTCCCATTCATTATTATTTCTATTTTTCTTTTTCTTTTACCTCCCCCCACATTTTTCTTTCACTCCTTCCGTACAAATCCCCCCTACTTTCTTTTCCCATATCTTGCAAGGAATTCTTATACCTAATAATGTTTGTACTCATCTACACAATTCCAGTCTGTAATGACAACTTTAGACCCATTATCGTTCGATATATATTTATTTCATTACAATGAGCATACCTCTGCAGACTTCCTCATCTTTTGTATTCTTTCTTTTGTGTTCTTGGTACTCCAGCACACAACATTATACTCCTAGGATCTTTACCCATGTTATCGTTTCTGATATAGATCCATATGCATACTCATATACTCATTTCATTCCATATATTCCCCTACAGCCAATATGTCTTGCAAGATTCATGGGTGACACACTTGGTTCACATCCTCCTTTCATCCCTTTGCCATGCCTGCCCAGCGTCTTGCCTTGGTCCTCCTTGCTGTGGTCTCCGTCCCTTCAGCTCCCGGGGGAGATGGTTCCCGCTGACCCTCGCTTGGGATCAGACTCGAAAGCCAATTGTCCAACCAGTAAGTATGGGATTACCATTTTCGACCTCATACTCTTGTCCCAATCATAACCTATACTTCAACACATATGTAATTTGTTCTTTACAGACACCAGATGTACACATCAGCCCCTGATGATGCGAGTAGAGCTCGCGAAACGCGTCGGGTTAGAGATGTACCATGTATATCTGTACTATGTATACTCTGTGATAATATATCATTATGGCTATGTTTTAGAGGACTATTATGATATGTTGCTTGTTTCATGAATTGATATTTATGATCATGTTTTACATTGGATGATGTTTATACTAATAAAATTGCTATCTTTTTTATGCATTTTTGTTGACCTCATGACTTCCATGGACACCTCACTCAAAGTCCCACGGGCGATTGTTCGGTTCTGTATATAGTTTAGGGATGGAGGTGTTCCATGTTAGGGAGCAGCTTGTAGACTTCCCCCTTTTTTCTGACTTTACCCAGGTGGAAGACACCTAAATGCCCTGGTCTATTGCTGCCCCTAGATCTTTTGGCCAATACTTTTTTACCATCCATAACACACATGCTGTTTTCCCCTTGCTCGCTGGTGGACCTTGGCTGCCCTGTACTGCTCCCTTGTTATGGGCATGGCGGCTCATTTATCCCCGGGAGCTGCGATGCACGAATGGGAATTCATCTTCCCTGCTGTCTCTCCCCCCTCCCTCCCCTCCGGGACAAAGGGGGCGGGGCGAAGCCACCATGTGCATCGGCGTCATGCTTCTTTGCCCGATGGGAGACTTCCGCTTCCCAGCGGCGTCCCCATCTCCTTGGCAATGCATATCATCACAGGCGGGGGGCGGGTGATCGCGATTGCGTCCTGCCGTCCTTCGACGGGCGCATTGCGGTACCTCCCCTTCACCGCCCCTTTTGCATGACGTTAGGGGCGGAGGCCGCGGCGGATGTCCGGGTATTTAGGCGGGGGTTTTGGCATGGCATACTCTTTCTTCCTGGTTCCTTCACACGTTGGTCAGAGATCTCTTCACACTGGTAAGTTATAATTTATACACCCCATACTTATATATGTGATCCTTCAGCACTTTCCAGTCCATTTTATATGCACACTGTGGCACAGCAATCCCTATACAACTCTGGCATATATCATTCCATTTATTTACATCTCCTTTTCTTTTTCATTACAGTCCAACTTTTCCTCACCACTTTACCATTTTTATATTCTGCCACACCAGCTCTCTCTTTTCTCCCATTCATTATTATTTCTATTTTTCTTTTTCTTTTACCTCCCCCCACATTTTTCTTTCACTCCTTCCGTACAAATCCCCCCTACTTTCTTTTCCCATATCTTGCAAGGAATTCTTATACCTAATAATGTTTGTACTCATCTACACAATTCCAGTCTGTAATGACAACTTTAGACCCATTATCGTTCGATATATATTTATTTCATTACAATGAGCATACCTCTGCAGACTTCCTCATCTTTTGTATTCTTTCTTTTGTGTTCTTGGTACTCCAGCACACAACATTATACTCCTAGGATCTTTACCCATGTTATCGTTTCTGATATAGATCCATATGCATACTCATATACTCATTTCATTCCATATATTCCCCTACAGCCAATATGTCTTGCAAGATTCATGGGTGACACACTTGGTTCACATCCTCCTTTCATCCCTTTGCCATGCCTGCCCAGCGTCTTGCCTTGGTCCTCCTTGCTGTGGTCTCCGTCCCTTCAGCTCCCGGGGGAGATGGTTCCCGCTGACCCTCGCTTGGGATCAGACTCGAAAGCCAATTGTCCAACCAGTAAGTATGGGATTACCATTTTCGACCTCATACTCTTGTCCCAATCATAACCTATACTTCAACACATATGTAATTTGTTCTTTACAGACACCAGATGTACACATCAGCCCCTGATGATGCGAGTAGAGCTCGCGAAACGCGTCGGGTTAGAGATGTATCATGTATATCTGTACTATGTATACTCTGTGATAATATATCATTATGGCTATGTTTTAGAGGACTATTATGATATGTTGCTTGTTTCATGAATTGATATTTATGATCATGTTTTACATTGGATGATGTTTATACTAATAAAATTGCTATCTTTTTTATGCATTTTTGTTGACCTCATGACTTCCATGGACACCTCACTCAAAGTCCCACGGGCGATTGTTCGGTTCTGTAACACAAACACGTTTGCCCACTTTTCACGTCTGAATCGAAGGGCTCCAGACGTCTGACGTGTTAAATATTGAGCGTTTATTTTGCAGCCGCGTCTCCCGGGATGAAACGTTATTTATTTATCTTTTTTTTTTTTTTTCCTTGAAATAGATGAACGAGCCTCGGAAGAGTTTCACACGACTGATTTATTTTGGCACTTGGCGCTCCGCAGCGTGCGAGGAGGAATCCACGTATCAATTAATTCCCAATTCAGGGATGCAGATTGTGACAGCCATCTGCCCGCACTTCACTTTCTTCTCTGGATTCCGCGCGCTCGAAATTAAAGGTGACATAAGAAAATGGGACAAAACCAACAGGAAATAAACAAAATTAACCAGATTTGGAGGAGAGGAGAGGGTGTCGCTTTTTCGCAAATAGGATGCAATGAGTATCATTGACACGCGTCTCCCAACCGTGCCCGTATTCACGGCGTGATTTCCAGAGCTGTGTTTAAACGCGGCTGGGAAAAGTCCCACGAGCTTTCAATCAATCTCTAGAGTTTGAGTTTTCTATATACTTTCACTGAGGTGGGTGGATTCACGCATTGGGGGGGGGGGGGGGGGGTAGGGGAACACTTATTGGTGATTAAAGTACGTTTTGGCTAGATATGTACACTGACCGACCACTTAGGGTACACCTGTTCAATGGCTCGGTAACACGAATTGCTAATCAGCCAATCACATGGCAGCAACTCAACGCGTTTCGGCATCTAGACGCGGTGAGGTCGGCTTGCTGAAGTTCAACCCGAGCTTCAGAATGGGGAAGAAAGGGGGACTTTGAACGTGGCAAGGTCTGAGTATTTCAAAAACAGCTGATCTACTGGAATTTTTGGCGCACCACCATCTCTCGGGGTTTACAGAAATAGAGAAAATATCCAGTGAGCGGCAGTTGTGTGGAGGATTAGGCCTTGTTGAGGTCAGAGGTCAGAGGAGAATGGGCAGACTGGTTCCAGATGACGGAAAGGCAACAGTAACTCAAATAACCCCTTGTTACACCCAAGGTGTGCAGAATACCATCTCTGAACACACAACACATCCAACCTTGAAGCAGATGGTCTACAGCAGCAGAAGACCACGCCTGGCGCCACTCCTGTCAGCTAAGAACAGGACACTGAGGCTACAATTGGCACAGGATCACCAAAACTGGACGATAGAAGATTGGAAAAACGTTGCCTGGTCTGATGAGTCTGGATTTTAGCTGCGACATTCAGATGGTGGTTTCAGAATTTGGTGTAGACAACATGAAAACATGGATCCATCCTGCCTTGAATGAATGGTCCAGGCTGGTGGTGGTGGTGTAATGGTGTGGGTGATACTTTCTTGGCACGATCCCGCGAACCGTCGCACCTATATGTCAGCTCGCGGCATTGGGATAGCAGGCGCAGGCGCTGCACTGCGGGGGTTGCCGATGCTCGTGGACGACGGTGGCCATGACCACGGGCCATGAGCGATCGCGAGCACGAGGGACAGATCACGGAAGTGTGTGTGTAAACACACAAATCCGTGTTCTGTTCTGAGAGGAGTGACAGATCGTGTGTTCCTAATAGCTGGGAACCACGATCCGTCACTTCCTCTAGACAGTCCCCTCCCCCTTCGGTTAGAATCACCTCCCAGGGAACACAATGAACCCCTTGATCGCCCTCAACTGTCAACCCCTTCACTGCCAGTGACATTTTTACAGTAATCAGTGCATTTTTATAGCACTGATCGCTGTATAAATGCCAATGGTCCCAAAAATGTGTCAAAATTGCCCGATGTGTCCGCCATAATGTCCCAGTCCTGATAAAAATTGCAGATCGCCGCCATTACTAGTAAAAAAAAAAATAATAAAAATGGTATAAATCTATCGCCTATTTTGTAGATGCTATAACTTTTGCGCAAACCAATCAATATACGCTTATTGCAATTTTTTTTTTTACCAAAAATATGTAGAAGAATACATATCGGCCTAAACTGAGTAAAAAATTGCTTTTTAAAAAAAAAACTGGGATATTTATTATAGCAGAAAGTACAAAATATTGTGGTTTTTTTTTTATCAAATTTGTCACTCTTAGCACAAAAAATAAAACACCTGCATCGAGGCGCAATGACGTCAGCACGCAGCTTCGCCCTATGTGTTTCGTCACACGTGACGTCGTCCAGATCACAAGTAGTGTCTGTACGGATCAGTATCTTGATCACGATCCAAACTATACTGGTATCCCCAATAGTACAGTGTCCTCAAAAGACATTTGGTTTTTACCAAAGACATGTAGCACAATACATTTTGGCCTAAAATCATGAAAACATTTAATTTTATTAGATAAGGTCTTTTCTCATTTATATAATAATAAAAAAAAAAACCCAGTGGTGATCAAATACCACCAAAAGAAAGCTCTATTTGTGGGGAAAAAAGGACGTCAAATTTTGTTTTGGTGCAATGTCGCACGGCCGCGCAATTGTCAGTTAAAGCGACGCAGTGCCGAATCGCAAAGAATGGCTTGGTCATTGAGCAGCCAAATCTTCCGGGGCGGAAGTGGTTAATAAAGAAATATTTACACTATTTTCAGATGTTTCTTCTTTCATTTAACTTTATTGCTATCCCAAGGGGGCTAAGCCTATGTCCCCTATGTGATAGCTTTGAGCAGGTGACTTGTACTCTATACAGGAGTTACGAACCTACGACTCCTACTTCCGAACGGGAGGCGGCGGGCACATGGGAAAACAGCGGAAAACATCGGAAACGACATCGGAAACAGCGGAAAACATCGGAAAACATCAATCCCTCCCCCCCCTAGTTGATGGTCATCCACCTCTATTGCTAAGACCTTGATGTCTACACTTGAATAAATTTGAACTACCGTTTTTGAACTTGTGAAAGCCTCTTTACAAGGTAATATGGTGGACTAATATAGTGTCTGATCTCTGGGCATGGACTACTATCTTTCATTTATTGTTGTACGATATTAGATGTTTATGTGTTCACTTTTTTTATAAAAAATCTTTTCTCATTCTAGTGAAACCCTTTTGTGTATTAACTGAAACCTGAATGTGTCCTGAAGAAGTTCTATACGAAACGCGTAGACACATCGGGGCTTGTATCATATATATTTCCATATAGATGGTTTTTTATTATCTTTTGTCAATGTCTTTGTACTGTATGTTTAATAAAATTGATCATATTGTTATTTTGACTATGCTTTCTCGGGTTTGTTGTGCCTCTAAAGTCCGCTCAGGGGGTCCTTGCTGAACCCCTTTTTTCTTTTATATGATCGTAAAACATCAGAAAACAGCGGAAAACATCGGAAAACGACGTCTCTGCCGTTCTGCGTACAAATCCGACTTAGGAACAAACAGGCAGTCCCTAACCCGTTCGTAACTCAGGGACTGCCTGTATATAGACATCAGCGGTCTATTAGACCCCCCCAATGTCTCCCCTGCCCTCCAATGCAGCTAATCAAGCACACACTTGGCTTGATTAGTTCCTTCCCTGGCTGTAGCAGCAGCAGCCATAAGCTTGTTATAACCACTCGCAGCCAGGATGTTTTTTTTGTTACGTTTTGTACGTTTTGTCGGTCAGCAAGCGGTTAAAGCGAACATTGCAATGGTTTTATCTTATCTTTTAATTGGATGTTTATTTTTATCTTGTTATTTTTGGAGGGAGTTCTGCTTGAATTCCACTCTGGAGTTGTTGGTTTTTTTTTTTTTTTTTTTTTAAGTGCAAAAAATCCTCCAGCGATTCCAATATAGAGGTCTGTAGATGTTATCCGCAGAACCTCGGGGGAATAAGTTCATTTATGTTTTCCACTTAGTGCTTCTTTAACAATTGTCGTTTGAGTTGTAAGCAAAAAAAAAAAAAGACATTTTTTTTCATCGTCTGGGTCCTGCGCGGTGGCGCTGAGCACCGGCGACGGAGGTGTCCGAGGGTGACAACGCCATCGTGCGCTGCGCCGAGGGCTTCGAGTTCAGGTTTGTAAAGTGAAAAAAAAAGACGAGTGAATGTACACAGAGAGCAAATAATTACCGCTAGTGGTGCTTTCATAATAGAAGGCAGCAAACAAATGAGCTGTAATTAACTAACAAACGAATGTCATGGGGAAAATTAATCAAACTAGCTCAAGGCTAACAGAGAGGAGAGAGAGAGAAATTCCGTGGAGATTCGGCTACAACTTTTTTTTTTTTTTTTTTTTTGCTGGAGGGAACCACAAAAATATATAATATATATTTTAAAAAAGTGTCGGTAATACTTATTTGTTACTTGTTAACAAGCGTGAGAAACATATTAACCACTTAAGGACCGAGCCTCTGTGTGAGATTTGTTGTTAAAAACTGTTTTTTTTGCTAGAAAATTACCCCCCAAACATTATACATTTTTTTTTTCTAACACCCTAGAGAATAAAATGGCGGTCGTTGCAATACTTTCTGTCACACCGTGTTTGCGCAGCGGTCTTACAAGCGCACTGTTTTTTGGAAAAAATACACTTTTTTTAATTAAAAAACAAGACAACAGTATAGTTAGCCCAATTTTTTTTTATATTGTGAAAGATAATGTGACGCCGAGTAAACTGACACCCAACATGTCGCGCTTCAAAATTGCGCCCGCTCGTGGAATGGCGACAAACTTTTTACCCTTAAAAATCTTTATAGGCGACGTTTAAAAAAATTCTACAGGTTGCATGTTTTGAGTTACAGAGGAGGTCTGGGGCTAGAATTATTGCTCTCGCTCTACCGATCGCGGCGATACCTCACATGTGTGGTTTGAACACCGTTTTCATATGTGGGCTCTACTCATGTATGCGTTCGCTTCTGCGCACGAACTCGGCGGGACGGGGCGCATTTAAAAAAAAAAATGTTCATATATATTTTACCTTTTATTTTTTTCATTTTTTTTTTTTTTAATTATGTCACTTTTATTTGTGATACAAGGAATATAAACATCCCTTGTAATAGAATAAAGCATGACAGGACCTCTTAAATATGAGATCTGGGGGGTCAAAAAGACCTCACATCTCATATTTACACATGACTTGATATGTGAGCAGTACAAGCCATGTAGGAAAGCCGCTGGCGTATGCAGCACTGCTTGTGGCCAGAGGTCCGGGGGGCACTGGTGGTGGCTCTCAGCGCTTCATGGAGAACTCGGAGATGCTCGGAGACATTCCCAGCTGGGTGGGGCGGACGTAACGTGCGTCGGAGCACCTGAAAGTGTCAACAGTTTCCGAGTGTCTCCGAGTTCTCCAGGAAGCGCTGGGAGCCACCAGCACCCCTGCACCTCTAGCCACATACAGTACTGCATACACCAGCAGTGGTTGTGGAACAAATCATCTGAGTTTCCATTATTTCTTATGGGGAAACTCACTTTGATATATTAGTGCTTTGGATTACAAGCATGTTTCTGGAACTAATTATGCTCATAATCCAAGGTATTACTGTTATATATATATATATATATATATATATATATATATATATATATATTTTTTATATATATATATATATATATATATATATATATATATATATATATATATATATATAATATATATTTTTTAAATACTATATGTATCGATATATATATCTATATATATAATTTTTTTTTTAATACTCTCCCTATATATATATATATAAATGTATGTAAATCTTTTCTTCTATCTTTTCATGTGACAACACTGAAGAAATGACACTTTGCTACAATGTAAAGTAGTGAGTGTACAGCTTGTATAACAGTGTAAATTTGCTGTCCCCTCCAAATAACTCAACACACAGCCATTAATGTCTAAACTGCTGGCAACAAAAGTGAGTACACCCCTAAGTGAAAATGTCCAAATTGGGCCCAATTAGCCATTTTCCCTCCCCGGTGTCATGTGACTCGTTAGTGTTACAAGGTCTCAGGTGTGAATGGGGAGCAGGTGTGTTAAATTTGGTGTTATCGCTCTCACTCTCTCATACTGGTCACTGGAAGTTCAACATGGCACCTCATGGCAAAGATCTCTCTGAGGATCTGAAAAAAAAGAATTGTTGCTGTACATAAAGATGGCCTAGGCCACTGACGGTGAACCTTGGCACCCCAGATGTTTTGGAACTACATTTCCCATGATGCTCAACTACACTGCTGAGTGCATTAGCATCATGGGAAATGTAGTTCCAAAACACCTGGGGTGCCAAGGTTCGCCATCACTGGCCTAGGCTATAAGAAGAAATGTTTTAATTTTTTTATTTTTTATTTATTTATTTTTTTTATAACACACTGTGACCAGATCAATATAATGTTACCATAGTATCATTGTACTACTCTAGGGAAGTGATCAGAATTTGTTTTGTCTTTTTACACCAATTTTGATTGTTTATAGCAGTGAATTTCATTGGCATAAGCAAGCATTTTACTGAATAAAATTGATTCATTCAGTTTGTTTTGTTGTGATTTGATGTGATTGGCCGCAGCTAATCATATGAGACAGAAATAGTCTGAGAGCTGCTCCCTAACATGAGACACCTCCATCCCTATAATGCGCAAACATACAAAAATTCGCCCGTGGGACTTTAAATGAAGTGTCCATGGTGATCACAGAAAAATAACAAGAGTATAAAGATGACAAAATTTATTGTAATGAAAAACATCCAGTACAAGTCATGAACATCGGTGACACATGCATAAAGAGCAGCAGTATGATAAATTGGTCCTAAAAACATAGCCATCATGACATAACATCAAAATATAAAAAGTATGAACAGTACAGATATACATGCTACATCTCTAACCCGACGCGTTTCGCGAGCTCTCCTCGCATCATCAGGGGCTGATGTGTATATCTGATGTCTGTAATGAACAGATAAAGAGTATATTGGAGTATAGGTTATGATAGGACAACAACATGAAACCAGAGTAAGTAATCCAATACCCACTTGTCAGGCGTGGAACCCCGAGGGGGTGGCCCCCAGGTGGGGGGCAGCGGGATACATCTCCCCCGGGAGCTGAGGGGGAGGAGACCCCGAAATGGACGTCCAGGATCAGGTAAAGGGCCGGCACGGCAGTTGAAAAGAAGAGAGGAGAGGGATGAACCCGACTGTCACCCAAGATGGTTGCAAAGTGTATTCACTATAATGAAATAAATAGCAAAATGTATATGTATCTAAGGTAATGGTGATAACCATATATAAGGAAATAGGCAATGGTATGCTGGAATATGAAGAATACAGGGTGTTCAGCAGAGCAAGAAGAAACAGAAAAACGAAAAGCGAAGGCAGAGAAGTGGTGAGGAAATGGTGAACCCAAGTGTTGCCCATGAGCCTAGCAGGGCTACTCCATGTCAAAGCATATGGATATTTAAGGTGGGGGTTTTGGCATGGTCAGTCTCCTTTGCTTCTATCTGGCGTCCTCCACATTTTCACAAGAGAGCACACTGGTAAGCACCACCCTTACACACAGATTGCTACATGTTACTTCACCAGTGTACCCCTTACTCTTACAGGTACACCCCGTAGCCACACTCTGCCATTGATTTCTTACTTCCGTTTATCTGTTATCTCTTCTGGCCGTCTGTATGTTTTTTCTTTCTCTCTTTTATGCATTTTTCCTTGTCCTTTCTTGTGGCTGTCCTTTCCTCTCCTTGCTTTTTTTTTTCCTCTTTTTTCTTTCTTTCTTCCTTTCCCCCTTCTCTTTTCTATTCTTTTACTTTTTTCCCTCACACGCACTTTTTTTTTTCCCACATCACATTTTCCCTTGCCGTGTAGGACACTCCTGTATTCTCTGTACCCCAGTTTACCATACTACATTCCCACTACAGGGCGACATTAACAACTTCAGCCATACAATACATATATTTATGCATCTCATCATGGTATTTCATGTCATTTAGGACTCATGGGTTACTTGGGAGATTGTGTCATTCACCATCCCAATACATTTATACACACCTATATATGCTTTGACATGGAGTAGCCCTGCTAGGCTCATGGGCAACACTTGGGTTCACCATTTCCTCACCACTTCTCTGCCTTCGCTTTTCGTTTTTCTGTTTCTTCTTGCTCTGCTGAACACCCTGTATTCTTCATATTCCAGCATACCATTGCCTATTTCCTTATATATGGTTATCACCATTACCTTAGATACATATACATTTTGCTATTTATTTCATTATAGTGAATACACTTTGCAACCATCTTGGGTGACAGTCGGGTTCATCCCTCTCCTCTCTTCTTTTCAACTGCCGTGCCGGCCCTTTACCTGATCCTGGACGTCCATTTCGGGGTCTCCTCCCCCTCAGCTCCCGGGGGAGATGTATCCCGCTGCCCCCCACCTGGGGGCCACCCCCTCGGGGTTCCACGCCTGACAAGTGGGTATTGGATTACTTACTCTGGTTTCATGTTGTTGTCCTATCATAACCTATACTCCAATATACTCTTTATCTGTTCATTACAGACATCAGATATACACATCAGCCCCTGATGATGCGAGGAGAGCTCGCGAAACGCGTCGGGTTAGAGATGTAGCATGTATATCTGTACTGTTCATACTTTTTATATTTTGATGTTATGTCATGATGGCTATGTTTTTAGGACCAATTTATCATACTGCTGCTCTTTATGCATGTGTCACCGATGTTCATGACTTGTACTGGATGTTTTTCATTACAATAAATTTTGTCATCTTTATACTCTTGTTATTTTTCTGTGATCACCATGGACACTTCATTTAAAGTCCCACGGGCGAATTTTTGTATGTTTGCGCAGCTAATCATATGGTACAGATGAGCTGCGATTGGCCCTGTCTGTACTATGTGATCACTGTGACCAATCACAGGCGTTCATTGTTTACAATTGCCATTTGATCTGCTGTGATTGCTCACAGCGATCACATGGTACCGCCAGTGGGCAGGTACACTGATCAGTTATCGGCCATATCCAGTGATCTGTGTCCAGTGACAGATCACATCCGCACAGCCACGCGTGAGGCTCATTCCAGGGGGGCGTCATATGATGTCCGCCTGGGACCCCGAAAGTTCCGCTTAGCCATCAAACTGCTATAGACCGGGCGGCAGTGCCAAACTTGACAAACTACACCCCCCCCCCCCAAGATGTATGAGCATTAAGTGTCAGCAAAAATCCCCCCCCCCGAAAAAAATTGATCACTAATATGCATGCTTACACCCCAAGTATAAATTCATCCTCCCAGTACAAATCCCCCCTCCCAGCAGAAATCTTTGCTCCTCCATCCCCCTCTGAATTCAAATTCTCTCTCTCCCCAAATACCCCCAGCACAAATCCCTCTCCAAAAAAAAATCACCCCCCCCCCAATTTCCCCTCCTAGCACAATTACCCCCCAATCATCCCTACCTCCTAGCACAAATCCCCCCCCCCAAATGTCCCCTCCTAGCACAAATCCCCTCCCCCTTCTACCATATGACCTCTTCTAGTACAACCCCCCTCCACATGCATCAACCTTCCTCTCCATCCCCCCTCCCAACACAAATCCCCACCAAACCTCCACTCCCAGTACCGCCTTAACCCAAATTTCCCAGCCTAAAACACTTTTTTTTCACCCTCTGCTACCCCTCAAATTTCCCCTCCCAACACAAATCCCCACCCCCAATCTCCTTGGGGCACCCCCACAGCTCACATGATACCACAGTGCCCAGGGCTGTCATCCCTCCTGTCCACCCCTTTGTCCTGTGTTGCCAGACAGCTCCGGGCCCCATTGCAGACACACAGTGGCGGCTGGTGGTTTTTTTTTTTGGCAAACAACCACCCCCCTCCCTGGTCGGCCAGCATCACCCCTCCCACGCTGTCGGTCGTCGTCGTCCGCCCCCGACCCCAACCCCCCCCCCCCCGCGGGCAGTTGGTCGGTTGGCGGCTTCTATCGCGACTCCTCCTCCTCTGCATAACAGCGGCTTCCGCTGTGCGTCTCCTCCCTCCTCTTCCTAAGCGTCCAATGGAATCTGGAAAAAAGGGGGGAAATCGCTGCGCTAAACCACTAAAAGTGAAGCTGCTAACACCAAAACAAAGTCCAAAGTGAATATAGTGTACAAAGTGTAGCACTAAATGTACCAATGGAACATTATATCTATAGTGTGCCAAACAATGAAAGTAATTAAAACGTGAAAACACAACATACAGTAGCTGAACGCGATATTGTGTCAATCTCGCCGCTGTTATCGGAGAGATTTGACACCTGCGAGCCCCTTTGCGGGAGCCAGCGCCGAGTTGGCTCGCTCATCGGGAAAGGAAAAATGTGTTTTTTTCCTTTCCCAATGAGCGACAAGCAATACTGACATGTGTTTGGTATGATTCTTGAGGGGGAACTCCACGCCAAATTCTAAATAAAAAACCGGCATGGGTTCCCCTCCAAGAACATACCAGGTCCTTAGGTCTGATATGGATTTTAAGGGGAACCCCCATGCCAAAAAAAACGGCGTAGGGCTCCCCCCAAAATCCATACCAGACCCTTATTCAAGCACGCAGCCCGGCCAGTCAGGAAAGGGGGTGGGGAAGAACGAGCACCCCCCCTCTTGAATTGTACCAGGCTGCATGGGTGCTTTGGAGAAAGGGGGTGTCCTGCGGCCCCACCCACCCCAAAGCACCTTGTCCCCATGTTGATGAGGACAAGGGCCTCTTCCTGACAACCCTGGCTGTTGGTTGTCGGGGTCTGTGGGCGGGGGCTTATTGGAATCCGGGAGCCCCCTTTAATAAGGGGGCCCCCAGATCCCGCCCCCCCACCCTATGTGAATGAGTATGGGGTACATCGTACCCCTACCCATTCACCTAGGGAAAAAAGGTGTCAATAAAAAAAAACACTACACAGGTTTTTAAAGTCATTTATTAGGCAGCTCCAGGGGTCTTCTTCCAACTTCGGAGGTCTTTCCGACTTCTCTGCTCTCTCCGGTCTCTTCTCCGCTCTCTCCGGCCTCTTCTCCGCTCTCTCCGGCCTCTTCTCCGCTCTCTCCGGCCTCTTCTCCCGCTCTCTGGCCTCTTCTCCCGCTCTCCG
Source organism: Lithobates clamitans (assembly GCA_037952925.1). NCBI lineage: Eukaryota > Metazoa > Chordata > Amphibia > Anura > Ranidae > Lithobates > Lithobates clamitans. The sequence continues at coordinate 540,827 of JBBGZY010000819.1, read as the reverse complement.
GTTCTTCTCCCGCTCTCCGGTTCTTCTGTCGGGCTCCTCCGCTATCTTCTGCTCTTTTGCTAGCGTTGGCCCAGTCTTCTCCATCGTCTTGTTCCTTCTTCTCTTCTTCCGATGTTGACACGACGCTCTCTCCCGCTGTAATGCCGCATGCACGGTGCTCAACGACTTATATAGGCATGGGGCGTGGTCACCCGATGATGTCTCCCGGTGATCCCACCCCCTTATGACATCACAGTCCCGGGGCCTGGTATGTTCTTGGAAGGGAATTCTTTCTAGCGCTCGCTGCAATAGGAAAATGTGTTTTTCATATTGCAGTGAGCGCGAGATGTACAGTACCCTGTCGCCGAGAACCAGCGCGATGGGATCGCGCTGGAAACAAATTCTCGCGAGCAGGTACCGTATGCTATACACATACCGTGAATGGTGATATAAGGGACAGTAATCTAAATGTCCCATATAAATGAAATCCAATAAAAAAGAAATGTTCATGAACATCAAACAGGGAAGTGGTGGTAGACGATATAAAGCGTATGCCCAGTCTGAACGATTAATAGAAAGCCCTCAGTGGCACATGGTGTAACAATGTAAAACAGGAACAGACTGTTAAACACGTTCAGAGCTGGACTAAAATTCTTCAAGTGGAAAGTTGTAGATATAGACTTCTTACCAGACAGGGTGGACTCACTTGCCCTACGGCAATGGGTCAATTAAGCTTGTATTGGCCAAGGCCTGATGGTCAACCGATGGAACCAACTCAGCTATGATTGCAGTATGTAGAGGGATCGCTCCCAAAGCGAACAGCTGATCAACCAATCAGGGTGGATCTAGGAGGTGTATCATGGGCAGATATCCAGGAATCAGGCACTTCTGAGGGCTAGGAGTGAAATGGACCTCAATAGAGGGTCTGTACCAAAGGCCGATGGAATGTTAGGCAATTAGGACCGGAATGAAAAATTTAAAAAAAAGGAGCTCTATATGGTGCAGGTTACATAGTTACATACCCTGTTTCCCCGAAAATAAGACCTAGCGTGATTGTCGGTGATGGCTGCAATATAAGCCCTACCCCCCAAAGAAGCCCTACCCTGTTTCCCCGAAAATAAGCCCTACCCTGAAATTAAGACCTACAAGGACTTTAACTAGGGCTTATTTTGGGGGGTAGGGCTTATATTGCAGCCATCACCGACAATCACGCTAGGTCTTATTTTCCGGGAAACAGGGTAGTAGGTGAGGTCGAAAAAAGACACAAGTCCATCAAGTCCAACCTATGTGTGTGATTATATGTCAGTATTACATTGTATATCCTTGTATGTTGCAGTCGTTCAGGTGCTTATCTAATAGTTTCTTAGAACTATCGATGCTCCCCGCTGAGACCACCGCCTGTGGAAGGGAATTTCACATCCTTGCCGCTCTTACAGTAAAGAACCCTCTACGTAGTTTAAGGTTAAACCTCTTTTCTTCTAATTTTAATGAGTGGCCACGAGTCTTATTAAACTCTCTTCTGCGAAAAAGTTTTCTCCCTATTGTGGGGTCACCAGTCCGGTATTTGTATATTGAAATCATACCCCCTCTCAAGCGTCTCTTCTCCAGAGAGAATAAGTTCAGTGCTCGTAATATTTCCTCATAACTAAGATCCTCCAGACCCTTTATTAGCTTTGTTGCCCTTCTTTGTACTCGTTCCAATTCCAGGAGCTCCATATGGTGCGGGTCAAAAAGGGAGAGTTTTAATCTGTTTTTTTTTTTAAATCCCAAACATCAATGAAAGCTTAAAAAGTGATCACATATAAAAAAAAAATGGTAAAAGCAATGTGGGAAGGAAGTCAAGCAGGTCTGACGCGTTTCGTCCAATGGAACTTCAACTGGGGCATTAGAATCGCCTGTCCTTTCAGCCAATCGGGTGACCCCCTTCCTGATTTGCCTGGGGGAGGATCAGTGTGACAATAGCGAACATTCATTCGCTATTGTCACACAACCGCGTGGGCTTCGGGGCGCAGTCCTCTGCCCACCCAAGCCCACCCTTTTTTGAAGCCAATTAGAGCTTCAGGCTCTAATCGCGTGCTTCAAAAAAAAAAAAAAAAACACCATTGGAATCCATGCGTCCGGAGCCCTGCATGTAGATTAGTGGGCCTGGACGCAAGGATAAGGGGGGGGCACCTAATGGACAGGCCGCCACTGCGGTCTACTATTGGGAAAGTGCTGTGAAAAAGTATTTGCCCCCTTCTATTATTTAAAAACTGCATTTTGTATTTACTGGGGTACTCTTTGTGTAATATTAAAATTTGTTTGATGATCTGAGTCATTTAAAGAGGAGTTCCACCCAGGGGGTCCATTAAAAAAAAAAAAAATAAATAAAAGTTAGCAGCTACAAATTCTGCAGCTGCTGACTTTTAATTGGACACTTACCTGTCCCTGGGTCCAGCGATGCGGGGGATCGAAGCCCCGCTCGCCCCCCCCCTCCGCTCGTCGGCGCCAGGCATTTCAACTGTGGGCGCCGGGCTGTGGCTTCACAGCCTGGCACCCACTGCGCATGCGCGAGCGGCGTCGCGCGCCGTGATTGGCCGCTCAGTCACCTGGGACCTGTAATGGGTCCCAGATGATTGACAGGAGGGAGGGAGCAGAGCGGAGCCCTGCCTGTGCCGAGGGGGAAGTGATGTCACCAGCCCAGGCAAAGGAAGAGGCAGACTACGAGGGACCCCCTAGCAACAGGCATTTAGAGGTAAGTAAAAAAAAATATCCAAATTTTTTGGGGGTTTTTTTTTTAGAATTTTTCAGGTATTTTTGTTTTTTTGGGTGGAACCCCAGTTTAAGTGTGACATATATACAAAAAAAAAAAAAACAGGAAGGGGCAAATACTTTTTCACAGCACTGTATATTTATGCTCATACTGTGGACAATGTGGATCCAACAAGGGCCCAACCTCCATTCTCCGGAATGCAAATGTTGAAGCAACTGGAATGCTTTCTTTGCTGGAAAAATGGGTGATCAGTAAAATGAAAAAAAAAAATAAAAATAAAAAAAATAAAATATATGAAATAGAAGCTTAGAGTGGGCCGTTCAGCAGCATATACCAACTGCAATTTATATTGCTATTACTCTGAGATTTAGATGAATATAAAAATCTAATCACCACACCCACGCTTTACATTAACATTTATATAAGTGTTTTGTGTCGCTCTCTCTGAATTGGAAAGATATGTAAAAAAACGGTGAATTAAGCCAAGCGCTCCGGTAAAATATTTATGTATCCCCCCCCCCCCCCCCCCCCCCCCCAATCTGTCCTCCGTGTCCCGAGGCTGAAGAGAAGCAGGTCTGGTGATTCTCATACCAGATAGAAGAAGAAAACGCCGGCGGCTGCCGCTTTCTATGTTTACCCTCTAGGACTCGCCGAACGCGCCAAGGATAATCTCTGCAAATGTTGTGTTTATCGGGAACGATCTCGCCACTTCTGCAACTGCTAATTGACATTGGAGGTCAACTAATAACTGACAGCTAATAACTTATACTCCGAGTGTAAATATATATATACATTATATTACCGAAAGTATTGGGACACCTGCCTTTACACACATGAACTTTAATGGCATCCCAGTCTTATGCCCCGTACACACGATCGGATTGTTGGCCAACAAAATTGTGGAATTTTGTCCGAAGGGCGTTGGCCCAAACTTGTCTTGCATACACACGGTCACACAAATGTTGGCTAAGAATTATGAACGTGGGAACGTGGTGACGTAGTCGACGTACTACGTGGTTTTTCAGCTCTTTAGCGCCACCCTTTAGGCTCCTTCTGCTAATTCTGTGTTAGTAGAAGTTTGGTGAGTGTTGATTCGCGCTTTTCATTTCGCACTTTTCAGTTCGCGCTTTTCAGTTCGGTTCTGAGCGGCCGTTCGTCAACCAGACATGTTGCGGAATTGGAGGAGATAACGTGTTATTTATTATTGGCCTTGGAGTTATTGCTTTGACCCAAGTCCAGTCCGGGAACAGGAGGAGGAGGAGGAGTTCTTGGACCAAAAAATTGGTTGCTTTATTAATCGTGACCAATTATGTCATATGCCTTTGCTGCGGGAGATCCAGGAGAATAATCCGGATGATTTTCGGAATTATCTCCGGATGACGGACCCCTGCTTTCACCAACTCTTGGCATTGCTGACCCCCTATATTAAGAAGCAGGACACATGCATGAGGCTTTTATTTTATTTTTTGGTTGAATAATAATGATTTGATTTGGTATATTTTCTATATTTTTGGATGCATAGAATGCACTTTTTGGTTAAGTTCTATTGGCAGATAACATGTCTAATTGTATTTATTTTTTTAATGCACATTAAAAAAATTGTGTAGAATAATACTTGGCTCTGTGTTTTACTTCAAATGACAGTTTGGGAGTCGGCAGTTACATTAAAAAAAATACAATGTAAAATTGACAAGGGACACCAACATAGTTGTATATTTGATTGTAAAAACTACAGGATAATGGTGTTGTGGTAACTTGCCCAAATAGAAAAAATAAAAAAAACATAATAATATTATTCTTGATATCACTAGAAAAAAAAAGCCTTTGAAAATTCATTTGGCAGAACTTCATCAGTATCACCAGCAAAGTAGCTTCATTATTATCCCATTAAAGAAGAAGAGAATTGTGCGCTGCATTTCCAGATTTCATAATTTGCCGCGTCATAAATGTTAATTCTCCATTATGAACGCAAGTTTACAAGACCGACCGCTTCCGCCTCCTCCTTGCTTCCAAGCATGCGTGTTTGTACTTTGGACTTTTGTCCGACGGACTTGTGTACACACGATCGGAAAATCCGACAACAGACATTTGTTAATGGAAAATTTGAAAACCTGCCATCCAACATTTGTCCGCGGAAAATCCGACAACAATTGTCCGATGGAGCGTACACACGGTCGGATTGTCCACCAACAGCCTGTCATCACACTAATTCCCATCGGAAAGTCCGATCGTGTGTACGAGGCTTTAGTCCGTAGGGTTCAATATCGAGTTGGCCCCACCCTTTCCAGCAGTGGCGGCTGGTGGTAAAAATATGTTGGGGGGGTGAAAAACAGTGCAGCCACCCCCAGGTTGGTCGGGTCACCCACACCGTGATTCTCATACCAGATAGAAGAAGAAAACACAGACGGATGCCGGTTTCTATGTTTACCCTCTAGGACACGCCGAACGCGTCGGGATAATCTCTGCAAATGTCGTGTTTATGGGGAACAATCTCTTTACTTCTGCAACTACTAATTAACATTAGAGGTCAACTAATAACTGACAACTAATAACTTGTACTCCGAGTGTAGAAATATATGCACTATATTACCAAAAGTATTGGGACGCCTGCCTTTACACGCACATGAACTTTAATGTCATCCCAGTCTTGGTCCGTAGGGTTCAATATCGATTTTGGCCCACCCTTTCCAGTAGTGGCGGCTGGTGGTAAAACATTTTTTGGGGGGGGTGTCAAACAGTGCACCCACAGCCACCCCCAGGTTGGTCGGGTCACCCACAACACCCCCCCCCATAGACTAGAATGGCAAGTCACTGCCCTCCTCCTGCCCCCCCCCCATACCCTCATAGACTAGAATGACAAGGCACTGCCCTTCTCCTGCCCCCCCACATAGACTAGAATGGCAATGCACTGCCCTCCTCCTGCCCCCCCCCTATAGACTAGAATGGCAAGGCACTGCCCTCCTCCTGCCCCCCCCCCCACATAGACTAGAATGGCAAGGCACTGCCCTCCTCCTGCCCCCTCCATACCCCCATAGACTAGAATGGCAGGGCACTGCCCTCCTCCTGCCCCCCCCCATACCCCCATAGACTGGAATGGCAAGGCACTGCCTTCCTCCTGCCCCCCATACCCCCATAGACTAGAATGGCAAGGCACTGCCCTCCTCCTGCCCCCCCCCATAGACTAGAATGGCAAGGAACTTCCCTCCTCCTGCCCCCCCCTTACCCCCATAGACTAGAATGGCAAGGCACTGCCCTCCTCCTGCCCCCCATAGACTAGAATGGCAAGGCACTGCCCTCCTCCTGCCCCCCCCCCCCATAGACTAGAATGGCAGGCACTTCCCTCCTCCTGCCCCCCCATAGACTAGAATGGCAAGGCACTGCCCTCCTCCTGCCCCCCATAGACTAGAATGGCAAGGCACTGCCCTCCTCCTGCCCCCCATACCCCCATACCCCCATAGACTAGAATGGCAAGGCACTGCCTTCCTCCTGCCCCCCATACCCCCATAGACTAGAATGGCAAGGCACTGCCCTCCTCCTGCCCCCCCCCATAGACTAGAATGGCAAGGCACTGCCCTCCTCCTGCCCCCCATACCCCCATAGACTAGAATGGCAAGGCACTGCCTTCCTCCTGCCCCCCATACCCCCATAGACTAGAATGGCAAGGCACTGCCCTCCTCCTGCCCCCCATACCCCCATAGACTAGAATGGCAAGGCACTGCCCTCCTTCTGCCCCCCCCATACCCCCATAGACTAGAATGGCAAGGCATTGCCCTCCCCCTGCACCCCCAATACCCCAATAGACTAAAATGGCAAGGTACTGCCCTCCTCCTGGCCCCCCCTATACCCCCATAGACTAAAATGGAAAGGCACTGCCCTCCTCCTGCCCCCCCATACCCCCATAGACTAGCATGGCAAGGCTCTGCTCTCCTCCTGTCCCCCCCTCCCTTTTTAAAACTAACAGACTGGCTGTAGACCGCACTGTCCACTGTTAAATCTTTCCTGTGAAGACCAGAACTTCCGGGAATCTCCACCTAATCATTATTGGCTGTATAGGTTTCGGCGTTCGCACAGACTCATACAATCATCATTGGACAGATCGGGGAGCCTTTCTCTAAGGACTCTGTAAGAACCTTCAGGTTTAAAGTAAAACTCCGACCCCCCCAGAGATGACACAGCAAGAAAAACCTGGTTCAGGATCTCACCCACCCTCTCCCCCTCCCCCTCCCCAATACAAAGCCTAATTTTGTTGGAATGTGATGCAGTAATTGTTTATTGAAGCCTTGCAATTGTTTTGATTGCAAGTAATTGGTGGGCGTGTCCCCGCCGGCGCGTGCCAAAAACGTGGCGTTTGTTTCCAATTAAAGGCGCTGACATTTGACCGTTCATTTTCCAGCTCATGTAAGTGAGGAAATCTAAACCTCCCCAGAGATACAAGAACATTGTATATATTTCATGGCGTGTCTCCATTAAGGGTCTGCACAGGGCTGGACTGAAGGGGAAACGAGCAACACAGAAATAAGACCCTCACCCTAAAATTCAGTGCCTTGAAAAAGTATTCATACCCTTTGACATTTTCCACATTTTGCCAGGTTACAACCAAAAACTTTTATTTTATTTTATTTGGATTTTATGTGATAGACCAACACAAAGTGACACATAATTGTGAAGTGGAAGGAAAATAATTATAATTCTTTTTTATAATTTTTTACCTATAAATATATGAAAAGTGTGGGGGTACATTTGTATGGCGCCCCCCGGAGTCAATACTTTGTAGAATCCCCTTTCACTGCAATTACAGCTGCAAGTCTTTTTGGGGATGTCTCTACCAGCTTTGCACATCTAGAGAGGGACATTTTTGCCCATTCTTCTTTGCAAAATATCTCAAGCTCTGTCAGATTGGATGGAGAGCGTCTGTGAACAGCAATTTTCAAGTCTTGCCACAGATTCTCAATTGGATTTAGGTCTGGACTGTGACTGGGCCATTCTAACACATGAATATGCTTTGATCTAAACCATTCCATTGTAGCTCTGGCTGGATGTTTCGGGTCGTTGTCCTGCTGGAAGGTGAACCTCCGCCCCAGTCTCAAGTCTTTTGCAGACTAACAGGTTTTCTTCTAAGATTGTCCTATATTTGGCTCCATCCATCTTCCCATCAACTCTGACCAGCTTCCCTGTCCCTGCTGAAGAAAAGCATCCCCCACAACATGATGCTGCCACCACCATGTTCACGGTGGGGATGGTGTGTTCAGGGTGATGTGCAGTGTTAGTTTTCCCCCACACATAGCGTTTTGCTTTTAGGTCAAAAAGTTCAATTTTGGTCTCATCTGACCAGAGCACCTTCTTCCACATGTTTGCTGTGTCCTCCACATGGCTTCTCACAAACTACAAACAGGACTTCTTATGTCTTTCTTTCACCAATGTCTTTCTTCTTGTCACTCTTCCATAAAGGGCAGATTTGTGGAGAACACGACTAATAGTTGTCCTGTGGACAGATTCTCCCACCTGAGCTGTGGATCTCTGCAGCTCCTCCAGAGTTACCATGGGCCTCTTGGCTCTTCTCTGATGAATGTTCTCCTTGCCCGGCCGGTCAGTTTAGGTGGACGGCCATGTCTTGGTAGGTTTGCAGTTGTGCCATACTCTTTCCATTTTCTGATGATGGATTGAACAGAGCTCCGTGAGATGTTCAAACCTTTTGATATATATTTTTAACCTAACCCTGCTTAAAACTTCTCCACAACTGTATCCCTGACCTGTCTGGTGTGTTCCTTGGCCTCCACAATGATGTTTGTTCACTAAGGTTCTCTAACAAACCTATGAGGGCTTCACAGAACAGCTGTATTTATACTGAGATTAAATGACACACAGGTGGACTCTATTTACTAATTTGGTGACTTCTGAAGGCAATTGATTCCACTAGATTTTAGTTAGGGGTAATCAGAGTACAGGGGGCTGAATACAAATGCCAGCCACACTTTTCACATATTTGTTTGTAAAAAATGTTGAAAACCGTTTATCATTTTCCTACCACTTCACAATTATGTGCCACTTTGTGTTGGTCTATCACATAAAATCCCCCCCAAAAATATTTGTAACTTCTATTTCATATCCTGATTTGAAAAAAAAAATTTTTTTCAATAAAAATATTGAAACAAAAAAAATCCCAATAAAATACATTTACATTTTTGATGTGACATGACAAAATGTGGAAAATTTCAATGGGTATGAATACTTTTTCAAGGCACTGTATGTGCATGGTGGATACCAAACATGAACAGTTTATCTTGCATACATACATAAGGAGGGATTTCTATCTTCAGGGCTGCCTTGGGTTTGAATATGATTTGCAAAAAGTTTTTTTTTTTTTTATAGTTAGTATTGTTATAGTAAAAGGGATGTATCCCTAATATCACATTCTTTTAAATAAATTTTGTACCAAAGAATCTCTTTTAATCGATGTCTGTAAAAAAATTGAGGTATACATTATGGTTTTTTTTCTCCTTTTTTTTTTTTTCACTAAAAGTGTATTCTTTCCCAGAAAATTTCATTTGAAAAACTGCTGTGCAAATACCACGTTGCATAAAATATTGCAACGACCCCCCCTTTTTTTTTCTCAAGGGTTCCCTGCCAAAAAAAATATATATATATATATTTTTTTATTATTATTTATTTATTTTTCTATAGATAAATATAGGCTTTCACCATGTCAGATATTATAGTAAGTTTGCCACATCCCTGTATAAATTGAAATGTAGTTTGTACCCTCCCCCCCCCTCGCCCCCCAAAAGAAATTTGGACTTTAAATTGGCAAAGACACTGGAAATTGATTGACTTTATTATACTTACATAAGTACGTTTAGTTCTGGCGCGAGCACGGAGGGATGGGGACACTTTTAATTATTTTTTTTTTTTATTTATTTTCTTTCCTATTTATTTGTTCGTGACCAGAAGTCTATTATCTATACTCACTTAAAATCACTATTCGGAGGGTTTAGGACTAGATATCCTCCCCGCGGGGTGGACCAACATACGAACCGTCTAGGTTTAATCCAAACCTTTTCAGGGGCCATTCTCTGACAGCGCCATCGGTCACTCTTGCTGCAATATTACCACCTCTGCTTGAATATGATGCCACTCACCCCACTTTTTAATACAATTCCTCCTATATAATTACCCCTGATGAAAGGAATTTAAAACCTGAAACGCGTTGGGTTACCGCTAGAACTTATCCCGGATGTCGGACACCGGAAAGTACTACCGGACAATGGAGTGATATTTACGCTATACAAATACCTCCCAACTTTTTGAGATGGGAATGAGGGACACCTATCAGCAGAAGTATGCAGGCATAGGACACACCCCTTGCCACGCCCCCTTAAAGGGGAATTGTACAAAAAACAAGATTGGTTAAACTCCCAAGTGCTTTTTTTTACCATTACTTTTCCTTTATATTGGCTTTTGGAATTTACAAATGCAGCAATTTAGAAATCAGATGAAAGGTTTAGCGCTGGGAAACACTTTTTGATAGATAAAAAGTGCATTTTATATACAACTATATAGATCAGACCAAAATGAGGGACAAATGAGGAGGAAAGAGGGACAGAGGGACATTGCTCCAAATCAGGGACAGTCCCTCGAAATCAGGGACAGTTGGGAGCTATATATCATATAATTTATTGCAAGATTATATATCTTTGTGGTTTTTTTTTTATTTTTATGGTAATCATGTCTTTGTCAATGTCTGATTTCACAATCATCGTGTCTAGATGATTTCTTATAGAATCTACACATTAATTGTATAATAAATTCAGATTTTTTAATCAATTTCCAGTGTCTTTGCCAATTTCAAATCCAGATTTCTTTGGGGGGGAGGGGGGGGGGTACAACCCTTTGATTAAACCTTTTTGGTATTTTGATACAATAATCAATAACTATACCGATCAATCAATAAATGTAATAAATGTAATAAAATATAATATAAAATAGATAAATATAATAAATACATTCACATAATACATACATTGAATATAATAATATACATATAATAAATCATTTATTGTTCAAATATTTTATTCAGATAAAATGTTATTGATTATTGAGATAAAATATGAGTACAGAACAAGTATAATATTCAAGTTTTCAACAAGATATTCACATCGAGAAGGAAGCAGGGAAACATATAAAAAATAATTAAACATATCACTCAATTAATAAATAAATACCGTGCAATTGCTTTGATTGCAAATAAAAAGATGTTCATTTTTTTTTCTATTTTTTTCTGTTATTATTATAATATATTATATATTGTATATATATTATATACCGGTATATATTATTATTATTATTATTATTATATTTTTGAATAAAACACCTGAATTAATATTAAAATAAAAACGTTTTTTTTTTTTTTTTTTTTTTGCAAAGGGTCGACTGTTCCTTTAAACTTTACTTTTCCTCTCCTCAGGAGGGATGTCAGCATGGCAACCCTTTTATGAGGGTGTCATCTGTTGATGTAGACAGCTTGAAAAAAAAAAGAAGAAGAAGAAGAAGACACAAGCGACAGCCCGCAATGTGTACAGCGACCAGATGCAGCCGGCCCATATGGGACTCCGCCAGAGGGGCCGCCCCAACTTTCAGACTTTTGAGTGATACCAAAGAGTTTCAGATGGTGGGAAGCCGGGAGGGAGGGGGGGGGGTGGGGAATAGCCGCCAGTCTGTTCAGGAATACAGAATAAAAAAAGGGAAATCTGCTCAGCCTGTGTGACAATCTCACTGTGAAATCGCCGATGCATTGCGACATATCTGTGCCTGTCTGGACACGGTCGCTTTTTTTGTAACTTTTCAAATTATGAGAAATATTCAATTTAAGGATTTTTTTTTTTTTTTTTTGTCATTTAAAGCTGAAGAACCAGGAAAATATAAAAGACACACATTAAGCGCTTCAGCCCCCGGAAAAGGATTTACCCCCTTCCTGACCAGGCCATTTTTTAATTTTTTTTTGCGTCGCTTTAACTGACAATTTTATTTGGGTACAGCATCGCACGGCCGCGCAATTAGCCGAATATATGTAACTAATTGCGCGGTCGCGCGACATTGTACCCAAACAAACTTGACGTCCTTTTTTTCCCCACAAATAGAGCTTTCTTTGGTGGTATTTGATCACCTCTGCGGTTTTTATTTTTTGCGCTATGAAGAAAAAAAGAGCGTCAATTTTGAAAAAAAACAAAACATTTTTTACTTTCTGCTATCAAACATTTCCAAAAAAAAAACTAAAAAAAAAAACAAATTTATTCATCAGTTTAGACCAGTGGTTCTCAACCTCTCTAGTGCCGTGACCCCTTGATAAAATTTCCCAAGTTGTGGGGACCCCTAATGCCCCGTACACACGAGCGGATTTTCCGTCGAAAAAACTTGGATAGTTTTTCCGATGGAATTCCGCTCAAGCTTGCCTTGCATTACACACAGTCACACAAAAGTTCTCTGAACTTTCGACCGTCAAGAACGCGGTGACGGACAACACTACGACGAGCCGAGAAAATGAAGTTCAATGCTTGCGAGCATGCGTGGAATTGTTTCCGAGCATGCGTAGGAATTTTGCGCGTCGGAATTTGTACAGACGATCGCATTTTCGGATAGGAACTTTTCCCGACCGAAGAATAGAGAACATGCTCTCAATCTTTTGCTGGCTGGAATTCCGCCAGCAAAAGACCTATGGAGCGTACACACGGTCGCATTTTCCGACAAAAAAGTTCTCATCGGAGTTCTGCTGGAGGAGTTTTCTGATCGCGTGTACGCGGCATAACAGTAAAATTATTTCCATAGCGTTGGTTGTCAGCACCCAAGGCAAGGCAAGTAATTTGTGCTCCTAACCCATGGATATTTAGCACTCCCTGAGTCCCTTCCACTCGTACAGTATTATAACCCCTTATGGTACATTTTAGGATGTAGCACTCTTTCTCTTTGTTCTCCTTTTATCTCTCTCTACCCTAGATTCTTGTTTTTTTTTTCCCCCATCCCTCTCTCTAGCCATCTTTCTTGTTCTTGCTCTTAATCTTTCCTCTCCCTTTTTCTTTGTTCCTCCCCCTCTTTTCCTCTCCCTTCCATGTATGTTTTATTCCTTCTCTTACTCCTTGGTGGTGATGGGGAGTTGGGATAAGTGGCAGTGCTGGGGGGGGGGGATGGGATAAGTGGCAGTGCTGGGGGGGGGGGGGGTTCTGATTAGCCAACTCTTGATGGAGGTCATCTGCTGATCTGAGAACTGTAGTGGGGACTTTTGATGCCAACTCTAATCGCAGGTAGTGTTACTCACTGTGTCTCCAGCTTTGAGGTGTCTCGTAGCAGTGACACCAATGCCTAAATCAGGGGATAGGGGTCTCCTCCAGCCCCTCCCACTTCACATTCCTCACCAATCAGCTAACCTCTAGTCTCTGCCCCCCCAGCCATGCCGTGACGGACAACACTTCTCTTTGTTCTTCTTTTATCTCTCTCTATCCTAATTTCTTGTTTTTTTTCCCCCATCCCTCTCTCTAGCCATCTTTCTTGTTCTTTCTCTTATTCTTTCCTCTCCATTTTTCTTTGTTCCTCCCCCTCGTTTCCTCTCCCTTCCATGTATGTTTTATTCCTTCTCTTACTCCTTGGTGGTGGCGGGGAGTTGGGATTAGTGGCAGTGCTGGTGGGGGATGGGATGTGTGCATAGGCGTGCGCACAGGGTGTGCCGGGTGTGCCCAGGCACACCCTAATCCCCCCATGCGCATTAGTGTTATCGTTCTGTGTAGCAACAGGAACATGGGAAAGATCTCCCTCCTACCGGCTCTGCCATAAGAGTAGTGTCTATCCTTTTCTCTTTCACTGTGCCAGCAGGGAGATCAATGTGCCAGAGTCATATATATGTAGATACATACACATGCATGTGTGTTTGAGCTTAAGGGTGCACACCCTAATGCATTAAGCTGCGCACACCTATGGATGTGTGGCAGTGCCAGGGGGGGGGGGGGGGAGTTCTGATCAGCCAACTTAGGTGCTCTTGATCAAGGTCATCTGCTGATCTGAGAACTGTAGCGGGGATTTTTAACTTCAATCGCAGGTAGTGTTACTCACTGTGTCTCCAGCTTTGTGGTGTCTCGTAGCAGTGACACCTATGCCTAAATCAGGAGATAGGGGTCTCCTCCAGCCCCTCCCACTTCACATTCCTCATTAATCAGCTGACCTCTAGTCTCTGCCCCCCCCCCGGGCCATGCCGTGAACTGAATGGGCAGCTGCGAAGAGGCTGAGTGGGCTGGCCCCGGGTTACAGGGACAGCCTTGCTGGGCGGGCGCGAAGAGGCTGGGAGAGCAGTGTGGCCTTCAGGAACAGCCCAGGATTCGGTGACCCCTGGCAAATCATCATTCGACCCCCGAGGGGGTCCCGACCCCTAGGTTGAGAACCACTGGTTTAGACTGATATGTATTCTGCTACATATTTTTGGTAAAAAAAAAAAATCGCAATAAGCGTGTATTCGGTTTGCGCAAAAGTTATAGCGCCTACAAAATAGGGGATAGATTTATGGCATTTTTATTTTTATTTTTTTTTACTAGTATTGGCGACGACCAGTGATTTTTAGCGGGACTGCGACATTGCGGCGGACAGATCGGACACCTAACTGGCATTTTTTTAACACTTTTTTGGGAGAAAGTGACATTATTACAGTCATCGGTGCTAAAAAGATATGCCCTGACATTGTAATAATGACACTGGCAGGGAAGGGGTTAACATCAAGGGCGATCAAGGGGTTAAATGTGTTCCCTGTTTGTGTTTTCTAAAGCCTCGCACACACGATCGGATTTGTGATGACAGGCTGTTGGCGGAAAATCCGACTGTGTGTACGCTCCATCGGACAATTGTTGTCGGATTTTCCGCGGACAAATGTTGGATGGCAGGCTTTAAAATTTTTCCGCGGACAAATGTCTGTTGTCGGATTTTTCGATCGTGTGTACACAAGTCCGTCGGACAAAAAGTCCAAAGGACAAACACGCATGCTCGGAAGCAAGGAGGAGCCGGAAGTGGTCGGTCTTGTAAACTAGAGTTTGTAATGGAGAATTAACATTTGTGACGCGGCAAATTATGAAATCTGGAAATGCAGCGCACAATTCTCTTCTTCTTTAATGGGATAATAATGAAGCTGCTTTGCTGGTGATACTGATGGAGTTATTGCAAACAAATTTTCAAAGGCTTTTTTTTCTAGTGATATCAAGAATAATATTATTATGTTTTTTGTTTTTTTTTTATTTGGGCAAGTTACCACAACACCATTATCCTGTAGTTTTTAAGATCAAAGAAACAACTATGTTGGTGTCCCTTGTTAATTTTACATTGTATTTTATAAAATGTAACTGCCGACTCCCAAACTGTCATTTGAAGTAAAACACACAGCCAAGTATTATTCTACACAATTGTTTTATTGTGCATTAAAAAGAGAAAACAAATAAAATTAGACATGCTATCTGCCAATAGAACTTAACCAAAAAGTGCATTCTATGCATCCAAAAATATAGAAAATATACCAAATCAAATCAGTATTATTCAACCAAAAAATAAGATAAAAACCTCATGCATGTGTCCTGCTTCTTAATATAGGGGGTCAGCAATGCCAAGAGTTGGTGAAAGCAGGGGTCCGTCATCCGGAGATAATTCCGAAAATCATCTGGATTATTCTCCTGGAGCTCCCGCAGCAAAGGCATATGACATAATTGATCACGATTAATAAAGCAACCAATTTTTGGTCCAATAACTCCTCCTCCTGTTCCTGGACTGGACTTGGGTCAAAGCAATAACTCCAAGGCCAATAATAAATAACACGTTATCTCCTCCGATTCCACAACATGGCTGGTTGACGAACGGCCGTTCAGAAACAAACTGAAAAGCGCAAAATAAAAAGCGTGAGCTGAAAAGCGCTAAATGAAAAACGCGAAAAGAAAAGCGCGAATCAACACTCACCAGACTTCTACTAACACGAAATTAGCAGAAGGAGCCCAAAGAGTGGCGCTAAAGAGCTGAAAAAACACGTAGTACGTCATTATGTTCGTGTTTGTTGGTCGACAATTCCTTGCTGTTTGTATGCAAGACAAGTTCCTGGCCAACGCCCTTTGTACTAAAGTCAGAGGTTTTGTCTGCAGAAAATCCGATCGTGTGAACGAGGCTTAACTGTACGGGGGGACTGTGTGACTGGGGAAACACACAGATCCATCTTCGCTCACTGTGCCCATTCAGAAAAGGAAGAGGTCAGATGGGGGGCACTGCAAAGGCATAACTAGAACCTTCAAGGCCCGATGCAAGAAACCATGAAGGGCCCCCCCAAGACCCTGGCAGAGGCCTTTCCCTCTGAGACCGGGGCCCAAAATCTCCATCTTTGCATCCTCAGCTGGACAGAAAAAATGGACAGGAATAGCTCTGTACAGCTTCCCATTCATTCAAAAACTGAAACATAGTAAACACAGTTACTATGGGGCTGAGCTTAACTTACAGGATAAGCCTAGAGGCAAGCAGCAACAGCCGAGGGCGGAGCTAGGGGACAGAGGTGGCAGGCTCCTCCCCTCTCCACTGTATAGATTCCCCTCCCACTATATCGTTAGCAGGTATAGGGGGAGATGCGAAATCTTGGGCCCCCCCTCCGCCACAGTGGCGGAACACCAGGGCCCGGTCGCAAGTGCAACTGCTGTGACCCTGGTAGTTCCGCCACTGCTTTATACCCAATGGCGGCTGGTGTTGGAGGATTTAAGGGGGGGTGGGCGTTTCCCTCCAGCTCTCCCGGCACAACGGCTTCTGTCTTCACCCAGGTCTTCTTTCCGGGTTCTGGATCCTATCCTGATTGGCTGGGAAGCCAGATGCCACTGGTATCGCAGGGTGGGAGGGCTCGGGAGCGCAGAAGGTGATAAAAAACTGGCCAATTGAGGTCTCGGAATGTGGTCACGTGCCTGTGAGGGGGGGTGACGGACCTAGTAGAGACCTGTTGGTCCGGCGCCCCGCATTAGTGCACAGCCACACAGATGGGGCGGGCCGGGGAAGCGGCGCTCCTTATGGACCGGCCGCCAGTGTTTGTACCCATAGTACAGGCTAGAAACAATAGTGTGCGTTTTGCTTTTTATTTATCTTACCTAAAACAAACTGACACGGAAACTAGTTTTTAAAAAAATCCTGTCCAAAAAAAAAAAAAAGGACTGACCCTGACCTTGACCAAAACACTGACCTAGGTATTTTTTTTTTTTATTATTATTATTATTTTTTTTTTCTACACATTTTTTTTTTTACTCTGCAAGGAGAGAAAGAGATACAATGAATCTCCTTCCTCCATTCACAGAGAAAAAAAACACGGGGGAGGGCTTCAACAGCGATCCGGTGACCCAGTATCGGGACTCCAGGGCTCCTTGTGAGACCCCAGTCTCTGTGTTGGGGGAGGGCCGCGCGGCGCGCTCCCAGCACAAAGGAAGGGACGCAAATATACGGCCCCACAGAAAAAAAAAATTCCAGTCCAGTGGGGCCGCATAGGTCGGCGTGAATGGGGTTAACCACTTCAGCCCCGGAAGGATTTGCCCCCTTCCTGACCAGAGCACTTTTTGCGATTCGGCACTGCGTCACTTTAAACGCAAAAAATGGCCTGGTCATGAAAGGGGGGGGGGTAAACCTTCTGAACCTGAAGTGCTTAAGCGTTGGCAAAAAAAACTGGAAGCTGATTGGTTTCCATTCAGTGCTGCACCAGATTTTGCACTCTCCCGTTTTAGTAAATCTCCTCCCCTCCCCCACAGTGTTGAATGTGACTTTAGTGCTCCTTTAAGGGAATGCCTATTGTTTCAATTTATGGTTGTTTATTTATTATATTGTCATTTACTTATTATGTTTACAAATAAAAAATGTGATTTTTTTAATGAAGGATTTATAATAAGAATATGCCAAAAATCGCAGATTTATGCAGATTCAATGTAAGCCTCCTGGCACGCTGCTAGCGATTAGACACAAAACAATCATTGGAGTCTTCTTTATATAACGGTCGTCCATACGGCAGAAAATGATGGGATCGGTCACAAAAGTAACAGTTTTGGTGTCAGGTGGGGGTCCAATCAAGGCGCTCCATAACCCTGGATCGGATGATCTGATGGCCCCGCGTTCCATGAATTAATCAGCAAAAATAACTAACAGAGCAGTAATAACTCTTTTATAGGACTACGATCGTTTAGGGGGTCGCATTCTATGTATAGAAATACATAAAGTTTTCAAAAATGTTTGGGGGGGGGGGGGAGATGAGGAGCCTGAAATGGAGCCTGAAAAGCACGATTATCCTTTAGGGCCTCATTCGCTACTGACATTTCGCGGTAATATGTGATATGTGTTTAGTCGCAAAACGCACGGCGACTGACAATACATGCGTTTGGTGTGAGGCGGCCCCATTCATTCTAAATGACAACCCAACGCACCTCGCCGATTGGCACACATTAACGCACGGCACACAGGTCACCAATGTGCATTGAGGTGCGCTGCCAGAAATGGCGGATGTATCTTTTTCTTTTTTTTTTTGATGCGTTCCGAAAGCATTAGGTAACCCACCCGAATGGCTGCCTCAGTACAGTGCACATTAAGCACTTGCCTACTGGGCACTTTTACCCCCCCCCCCCTTCCTGCCCATGCCAATTTTCAGCTTTCAGCGCTGTCGCACTTTAGCCTCGGATTTTCTGACACGAATTGTGTGATGACAGGCTGTTGGCGGAAAATCCGACCGTGTGTACGCTCCATCGGACAATTGTTGTCGGATTTTCTGCGGACAAATGTTGGATGGCAGGTTTTAAAATTTCCCGCGGACAAATGTCTGTTGTCGGATTTTCCGAGCGTGTGTACACAAGTCCGTCGGACAAAAGTCCAAAGTACAAACGCACATGCTTGGAAGCAAGGACGAGCCGGAAGCGGTCGGTCTTGTAAAGTAGCGTTCGTAATGGAGAATCAACATTCGTGACGCGGCAAATTATGAAATCTGGAAATGCAGCGCACAATTCTCTTCTTCTTTAATGATATAATAATGAAGCTGCTTTGCTGGTGATACTGATGGAGTTATGACAAACTAATTTTCAAAGGCTTTTTTTTTTCTAGTGATATCAAGAATAATATTATTATGTTTTTTTTTTATTTGGGCAAGTTACCACAACACCATTATCCCGTACTTTTTAAGATCAAAGATACAACTATGTTGGTGTCCCTTGTCAATTTTACATTGTATTTTTATAAATGTAACTGCCGACTCCCAAACTGTCATTTGAAGTAAAACACATAGCCAAGTATTATTCTACACAATTTTTTTATTGTGCATTAAAAAAAGAAAACAAATAAAATTAGACATGCTATCTGCCAATAGAACTTAACCAAAAAGTGCATTCTATGCATCCAAAAATCTAGAAAATATAACAAATCAAATCATTATTATTCAACCAAAAAATAAAATAAAAGCCTCATGTATGTGTCCTGCTTCTTAATATAGGGGGTCAGCAATGCCAAGAGTTGGTGAAAGCAGGGGTCCGTCATCCGGAGATAATTCCGAAAAATCATCCGGATTATTCTCCTGGAGCTCCCGCAGCAAAGGCATATGACAGAATTGGTCACCATTAATAAAGAAACCAATTTTTGGTCCAAGAACTCCTCCTCCTGTTCCCGAACTGGACTTGGGTCAAAGCGATAACTCCAAGGCCAATAATAAATAACACGTTATCTCCTCCGATTCCGCAACATGGCTGGTTGACGAACGGCCATTCAGAAATGAACTGAAAAGCACGAAATGAAAACTGCGAAATGAAAAGCGCGAGTCAACACTCACCAAACTTCTACTAACACAGAATTAGCAGAAGGAGCCCAAAGGGTGGCGCTAAAGAGCTGAAAAAGCACGTTAATACGTCACTACGTACGTGATTGTTGGCCAACAATTGTGTGCCTGTTTGTATGAAAGACAAGTTTGGGCCAACGCCCTTCGGACAAAAGTCCACGGTTTTGTTGGCCAACAATCCGATCGCGTGTACGAGGCTTTTGAATGACAATCGCGCGGTCATGCAACACTGTACCCATATATGTTCAAGTGACACTGCTAGTGTATGTAGTATCGCATGTGGCCAGAGGGGGGGCGCTGGTGCTAGTGTATGTAGTACCGCATGTGGCCAGAGGGGGGGCACCGGAGACACTCAGAAACACTTAGAGACTGCTCGGAGCCCCGCGGATGCACTTGGAGAGGCTTAGAGCCACGCGGATGCACTCGGAGAAGCTCAGAGCCACTTGGATGCACTTGGAGAGGCTCGGAGACACTCGGAAACTGAGTGTTTTCGATTGTCTCTGAGTGTCACCGGCACCCCCTCGCATTTCTGGCCAAATACAGTACTGCACACCCCAGAGGCTGGAATCCTGCTAGTCTTGTGAACCGCTCGTAAACGGTGTTACTCGCAATCCAAGGTATTACTGTACGTGTTAATGAACCCTATAAGTGGCGTTTTTAGCGCCCAGTGCGCATGAGGTCTAAAGAGTGAATGGGGGGCTTTAGTGTTACTGCCATTGTCCCAATCCTCAGGCTTCGGCAAATCTTTTGCAACATGTCCCCCTGTTGTGTCAAATCATAGGCGTGCGCACAGGGTGTGCCGGGTGTGCCCAGGCACACCCTAATCACCCCATGCACATTAGTGTTATCACTCTGTGTAGCAGCAGAAACAGGGAAAAGATCTCCCTCTTACCGGCTCTGCCATAAGAGAAGTGTTTATGCTCTTCTCTTTCACTGTGCCGGCAGGGAGATTAATGTGCCGGGGTCATATATATGTAGACACCCACACATGCATGTGTGTTTGAGCTTAAGGGTGCACACCTTAATGCAATAGGCTGCACACACCTATGGTCAAACTGCTACCAAACGCTTTATGACATCACCACCGGGACCTACAAGAGAGGTCGGTAAGTAACCAAACCCATCGGTGTTTATCCTCAACCGTCGGCTCCGGGTCCATCGGACTCTCCAGGCATATTGATGAGATTATTGAATAGCACCGAGTACAGAGGTATCCCGGGGAACCTTCCTTTGTTGTTTTTTATTCACTTTAGATTAATACGTTGTGTAAATGACACAAATTTTGACACTTGTAGCATGTTGTGTTTGTAATTTAATCCGAGGACAAGGTTGAGGAGCTGCGGGACCTTGAAAGGTTGATTCTCAGAGGGTTCGGGAAAACGTCAAACATTTAGCAAAGTGCCAGCTGGGACGAAGTAACCTTGATGCTCCCAACATATGTCCAACAGTTACAGCATGATGGGAGCATGTGTGTGAGACAAGGAGCTAAGAAAAAAAAGAAAAAATATATATAAAAGATCCCTGGAATAAATATCACCCTCGCTGCAGCAGGACAACAGATGATGCATTTTTTTTTATTGGGAAAAATAAATGTCTCTGCCTGTATTACAGACCCTACAGTGCTAGCAGGCTGCACCATAAACTGACTGTCGTAATTTCTGTAATAGATTCATTCCTATGATCGCCAGCTCCATCTAGTGGCCAAAGTGTGGTATAGTCCTCTTAAATAACGAAGGGGAAAAAAATATATGGCATTTTGGCCACTAGACAGTATAGTAAAACCTCGGATTGCGAGTAACGCGGCTTACGAGCGTTTCGTAATAGGAGCTGTATTTAAAAAAAATAAAAATAAAATCCTGACTCGATTTGCGTGCGCTGTCTCGCAAGAAGAGTAGGATTCAAGCCTCTGGGGCGTGCAGTACCGCATGTGGCCAGAGTTGCGGGGGAGACACTCGGAGGCGCTCTGAGCAGTGGCGGTGTGGCCATAAGAGGGCACGGGCGCCGCCCCCTCTCTCCCGCCACCCCCTCTAGCACCAATAGATAGATTCATGCATGCAGGCGCCTGAAGGTTTTGAAGACCTGATTGGAGCCATAGGGCTCTAATAGGCATCAAAAAAAGGTGACTGCGAGCGCCATGCTGGGGTTTTGAAGCACCTGATTGGAGCCATAGGCTCTAATAGGCATCAAAAAAAGGTGACCTGCGAGCGCCATGCTGGGTGCTAGCAGGTCACTCAGCTGTGTTAAAAAAGTGAACGAATATTCACTTTCCTAACATTAAACCGCCTCTCCGCCAGACAGGTGTTCGGATCTGTTACCTGGCACCTGATTGGCTGAAACGACAGGCGCTGTGATTGGACGTCAGGCGTCATACTGCGAAAGCAACCAAAGAGTTTTTTTTAAGGGAAAGAAGTGGAATGTTATGCAATGGCCAAGTCAATCACCTGACCTGAATCGGATTGAGCATGCATTTCACTTGCTGAGGACAAAACTGAAGGGAAAATGCCCCAAGAACAAGCAGGAACTGAAGACAGTTGCAGTAGAGGCCTGGCAGAGCATCACCAGGGATGAAACCCAGCGTCTGGTGATGTCTATGTGTTCCAGACTTCAGGCTGTAATTGACTGCAAAGGATTTGCAACCAAGTATTAAAAAGTGAAAGTTTCATGGATGATTGTTAATCTGTCCCATTACTTTTGGTCCCTTAAAAAGTGGGAGGCACATATACAAACTGTTGTAATTCCTACACCGTTCACCTGATTTGGATGTAAATACCCTCAAATTAAAGCTGAAAGTCTGCAGTGAAAGCACATCGTGTTCGTTTCATTTCAAATCCACCGTGGTGGTGTATAGAGCCAAAAAGATTAGAATTTTGTCGATGTCCCAATATTTATGGACCTGACTGTATGTGGCTGTATAGTCAAATGAGCTGCTCAGATGTGATAGAAAGGACATGCACAGCCTAGAAACTCACTAAAAACTGAGCATGTGCAGAGCTGCCAACACTGCTCTTCAAAATGCCTAGCTGCATTGGGGACATGGACAGAAGGGGGAGATAGAGAGGAACAGGATCAATCAGGTTATTTTGCAGAATACAGAAAACAAATCTCATAGTGACTGACTGAGTATGAACAGCATGTAATACACCATTTATTGATTGTTTTTTTTTATGATGCGGGTTTAGTGACACTTTAAGACTGTAACGGCTGCTTTATTCATACATTGTAGCAAAATTGCTATAATGTATCTTATTGTAGCTTTTAAACTTTATGTATAGATATTTTTGTTTAGGTTTAGACAGAGGAGAGAGAAAAATCACCTATTAAACTGGCCATCTACTGTTTGGGCGACCCCAAAGGTTTGACAAAAGTCAGTAAATTGCATCCAATCAGGTGCAAGCACTGTTCAGGTATTCTGACAGGTAGTGTAATATTCTGACAGGTAGTGTAATATACAATAGGAGTATATTGTAGGAGTAATGCACCACAAACGACTGGCCGTGTGGTGCAGCAACATTGACATGAATGGCCAAGTTTGACAGGTGGTGCTACCTGTCAACCCAACATGCCATGTTAAATTTGCTGCAGTGCAAAGCATCCTTGCATGTGAACCGCCCCCTCCAGCTGTAATGTAAGCTTCTGGTAGGCATTCAAGTGAGGGGGTAAAATCATGGCTTAGCTGTCTGTTTATACCAATACTCGGCTGCCCCCTGTGAAAGAGGTCTTAGTGTATGCCCAGGCACTCTGGAGGATGAGAGTTCTCATGGGGACACTGTGGGCCACTATAGGAGGATGGCAAGCACTGTGGAAGGTTGAGTGATCTGCAGCAGGATGGAGGCCCAGCAGAGGGGAGGCCACACCTGGTAATGGGCCACGGAGTTGTGGGAACCACATGAACGCACAAGGTTTGAAATTAGGCTTAAGGTCCAGTTCGCACCTGAGTGACTTGAAGCTACCCTGTTTCCCCGAAAATAAGACCTAGCATGATTGTCGGTGATGGCTGAAATATAAGCCCTACTCCCCAAATAAGCCCTAGTAAAAGTCCTTGTAGGTCTTATTTTCAGGGTAGGACTTATTTTCGGGGAAACAGGGTAATGCTTCTTTGGGGGGTAGGGCTTATATTGCAGCCATCACTGACAATCACGCTAGGTCTTATTTTTGGGGAAACAGGGTATTTAACTGTAGCATTTTAATGTTCAACATTAGGACTTCCCATTACATTCAATGGTACCCGTTCACAACTCAGCGTTGCGTCTCTTGAAGCTTGTTGACTGAAGCTCAACCTCATTTGTTGAGTCTACAGGTTGAATGTAAAAAAAATTCTCCTCGCTCAAAAAAAATTGGATTCTCTATCAGTTTCTGTATTGGAAACCTTGGTCGTCATGACCAGTAGAGAGTATGAATGTCCCCAAGGTGACCACAGTCAACTATGAAAACTCAACAAAGTAAATATAACAATATTAACAGAACACTAAAGAGATCCGGAGGTAATAAGACCAGGTCTTCCCCCCTTCCTTTCCACAACTACGTTTGGTAACTACACCGTGAAGGACTGAAATCCTACAGCACTTGCAAGGTCCATCTGCTGAAGAAAGCCCATGTACAGGCCCGTCTGAAGTTTGCTAATGAACATCTGAATGATTCAGAGGAGAACTGGGTGAAAGTGTTGTGGTCAGATGAGACCAAAATCAAGCTCTTTGGCATCAACTCAACTCGCCGTGTTTGGAGGAGGAGGAATGCTGCCTATGAGCCCAAGAACATCATCCCCACCATCAAACATGGAGGTGGAAACATTATGCTTTGGGGGTGTTTTTCTGCTAAGGGGACAGGACAACTTCACCGCATCAAAGGGACGATGGACGAGGCCATGTGCCGTCAAATCTTGGGTGAGAACCTCCTTCCCTCAGCCAGGGCATTGAAGATGGGTGGTGGATGGGTAATCCAGCATCACAACGACCCAAAACACACAGCCAGGGCAACAAAGGAGTAGCTCAAGAAGAAGCACATTAAGGTCCTGGAGTGGCCTAGCTAGTCCCCAGACCTTAATCCCATAGAAAATATGTGGAGGGAGCTGAAGGTTCGAGTTACCAAAGGTCAGCCTGGAAACCTTAATGACTTGGAGAGGATCTGCAAAGAGGACAAAATCCCTCCTGAGATGTGTGCAAACCTGGTGGCCAACTACAAGAAACGTCTGACCTCTGTGATTGCCAACAAGGGGTTTGCCACCAAGTACTAAGTCATGTTTTGCAAAGAGGTCCAATACTTATTTCACTCATTAAAATGCAAATCAATTTATAACTTCTTTGAAACGCGTTTTTCTGGATATTTTTGTTACTCTGTCTCTCATTGGTAAAATAAACCGACCATTAAAATTATAGACTGATCAGTGGGGCAAACATACAAAATCAGCAGGGGATCAAATACTTTCTTCCCTCACTGTATTTGCCATTAGGCATGATCCTCTATTTGCCCTTGTTGTGTATGACCTCTGTACTTCGGCTTATTAAAAAGAAAAAGAAAACATAAGCATAGGGTTTAACCATGCACTAAAACCAAACAAAAATATTGGCTTTGCATTCCACACAGTGGAAGCATATGCATTTTAATGGATAGGCAAAGGGCAGGTGAGCCTGGAAGGAATCCACCTGTCCTTAAAGGTACAGGGGCACACCGAACACCCAGCACATAGCACTATGGCACCAAAGGTGTCAGTGCATTTCCTGACCATTATATTCAAAATACAGAATACAAACAAGTGGCCACTGCCCCCACCTATAACTGGTCATTGCAGCAAGGAGCACTGGAAGGCTGGGTTCAGGCATGGTGTAAAGTACAGAGTGCAGGGTTCAGGGGTGTGCTATGCACAGAGTGCAGGGCTCAGGGGTGTGCTATGCACAGAGTGCAGGGTTCAGAAGTGTGCTATGCACAAAAGTGCAGGGTTCAGAAATATGCTTTGCATAGAGTGTGGAGTTCATGGGTGTACTGTGTACAGTGTGCAGGGTGCAGGAGTGTTCTATGCACAGAGTGCAGAGTTCAGGGGTGTGTAAAGTACAGAGTGCAGGGTTCAGGGGTGTGATATGCACAAAGTGCAGGGTTCAGGAATATGCTTTGCACAGAGTACAGGATTCAGAGTGCGATATGCACAGAGTGCAGAGTTCATGGGTGTGTAAAGTTCAGAGTGCAGGGTTCAGGGGCACACTATGCACAGGGTGCAGAACTCAAGGGTGTGCTACGCACAGAGTGCACGGTGCAGGAGTGCGCTATGTACAGAGTCTGGAATTCAAAGGTGTGTAAAGTACAGAGTGCAGGGTTTGGGGATGTGCTATGCATTGAGTGCAGGGTTCAGGACTGCGATGTGCGCAGACTACAGAGTTTAGGGGTGTGTAAAGTACAGAGTGCAGGGTTCAGGGGTGCACTATGCACAGAGTGCAGGGCTCAGGGTTGTGTAAAATACAGAGTGCAGAGTTCAGGAGTGTTCTACACACAGAGTGCAGAGTTCAGGGGTGTGCTACACACAGAGTGCAGAGTTCAGGTGTGTGCTACACAGAGTGCAGAGTTCAGGGTGTGTATTGCACAAAGTGCAGGGTTCAGGAATATGCTTTTCACAGAGTACAGGATCCAAAGTGCGATATGCCCAGAGTGCAGAGTTCATGGGTGTGTAAAGTTCAGAATGCAGGATTCAGGGGCATACTATGCACAGGGTGCAGAACTCAAGGGTGTGCTACGCACAGAGTGTACGGTGCAGGAGTGCGCTATGCACAGAGTGCAGAATTCAGAGGTGTGTAACGTACAGAGTACAGTGTTCAGGGATGCGCTATGCATAGAGTGCAGGGTTCAGGAGTGCGATATGCACAGAGTGAAGAGTTCAGGAGTGTGTAAAGTACAGAGTGCAGGGTTCAGGGGCGCACTACGCACAGAGTGCAGAGTTCAAGGGTGTGAAAAGTACAGAGTGCAGGGTTCAGGAGTGCGATATGCACAGAGTGCAGCGTTCAGGGGTGTGTAAAATACAGAGTGCAGAGTTCAGGAGTATTCTACACACAAAGTGCAGAGTTCAGGGGGGTGTTACACACACATTGCAGAGTTCAGGGGGGTGCTACACACAGAGTGCAGCGTTCAGGGGTGTGCTACACACAGAGTGCAGAGTTCAGGGGTGCGCTACACACAGAGTGCAGAGTTCAGGGGTGCGCTACACACAGAGTGCAGAGTTCAGGGGGGTGCTACACACAGAGTGCAGAGTTCAGGGGGGTGCTACACACAGAGTGCAGAGTTCAGGGGTGTGCTACACACAGAGTGTACGGTGCAGGAGTGCGCTATGCACAGAGTGCAGAATTCAGAGGTGTGTAACGTACAGAGTACAGTGTTCAGGGATGCGCTATGCATAGAGTGCAGGGTTCAGGAGTGCGATATGCACAGAGTGAAGAGTTCAGGAGTGTGTAAAGTACAGAGTGCAGGGTTCAGGGGCGCACTACGCACAGAGTGCAGAGTTCAAGGGTGTGAAAAGTACAGAGTGCAGGGTTCAGGAGTGCGATATGCACAGAGTGCAGCGTTCAGGGGTGTGTAAAATACAGAGTGCAGAGTTCAGGAGTATTCTACACACAAAGTGCAGAGTTCAGGGGGGTGTTACACACACATTGCAGAGTTCAGGGGGGTGCTACACACAGAGTGCAGCGTTCAGGGGTGTGCTACACACAGAGTGCAGAGTTCAGGGGTGCGCTACACACAGAGTGCAGAGTTCAGGGGTGCGCTTCACACAGAGTGCAGAGTTCAGGGGGGTGCTACACACAGAGTGCAGAGTTCAGGGGGGTGCTACACACAGAGTGCAGAGTTCAGGGGTGTGCTACACACAGAGTGCAGAGTTCAGGGGGGTGCTACACACAGAGTGCAGAGTTCAGGGGGGTGCTACACACAGAGTGCAGAGTTCAGGGGGGTGCTACACACAGAGTGCAGAGATCAGGGGTGCGCTACACACAAAGTGCAGAGTTCAGGGGTGTGTAAAATACAGAGTGCAGAGTTCAGGGGTGCTACACACAGAGTGCAGAGTTCAGGGGTGCGCTACACACAGAGTGCAGAGTTCAGGGGGGTGCTACACACAGAGTGCAGAGTTCAGGGGTGCGCTACACACGTTCTGACTGAAAAAAAGCCTGTGATCTACTCTGTATTGGAAACATAATTTTGATATTGCTACCAATAGAAATGTTAATCTTATTGACAGTAATACTAGATGATTTAATACTATCTATGCTCACAAAAACATTTTTTTTTTAGTCTTTGAGATATAAAGGAAATTAAATAATTTCTTGGAACACAATGCTGCCGAAGTAAAGTCTAGCTTGTCCCAGGGCAGCTGACAACTCAAAGTATTGAAAGCCAAAGACACTGATGGAGGATGCGGAGCTGGAGCGGAGGGAAGGTGGGACGCGCGGCCCCCCCGAGAGAGACGAGCATTAGAGATCTTCATTTTTCAGGACACTTTGATCTTGATATCTGTTGTAAACTGACAAGCACACTTTAAAGGGAGAGCCCATCCGAAACTAATATTTCAGCTTTGGGTAGATGATGGAAAGCTCCTCTGAAGGACCCCTGTGCCGATTCTAATCCCCGGCACAGACTGACACCGAGTGGTAAAATATCCCTCTATTCATAACATGCTTCTTTTCAATTTACATGCTTATAATCCTTTCTATTCTCCGCTGATGGCGACTCCTATGATCACCTGAGGTCCCTGCTTACTTCTTTTCCAATCAAAATATCTCCAAAATAATAAGAAGCCATCTGATTATTAATTATAATTATTGTTTAATCTGTTCTTTTCCATCTCCTGGTTTATCCACAAAATAATTTCTAATTAAGATAATAATGAGATTAAAATAATAATAAGATTTAATCATTTCTAATTTCTCAGGAGCCGTTCATGATAAATGGCACCGTTTATGTGCATCAACATATTAACATGCTTCTGCACCAAGTTAAAGGGGTGTTTTTTTTTTTTAAAAAAAAAGGTTCTTGCATAAATATTCGTCAAGCAAAACTACCAGTACCTTTGTTCCGGGGCAAAATCAAATGTTCTTCTTTCCATTTCCTAAGCAGTTCGATTGTTCTTCATTCGTACAAAATAGAGGAAAAATACTGCATTTTGGCCACTAGTTGGAGCTGAGGATCATATTTATTCCTGTGATCCTCAGCTCCATCTAGTGGCCATAATCTGGTATTTTCACAAACCACTTTTTTTTAATGAATGAATACCATTCAAACTATTAAAAAAAAGAAACGATCATTTGATTTTGCACAGAACAAAATGGACCAGCAGTTTCATTGGATGAATAACTATGTAAGCCTTTTTTTTAATTTACAAATATAACACCCTTAAACCGTCAAAGATTAAAATAATTTATTGCCGGTGACCTCAGTGCTTTCTATGCTTGCCGCGTGTGTTTTTCATTTCAAGCTTGTAGCTTGAAATGAAAAACAGAAATATGTGAAGAAAAATGTTTCTGTTTTTTATTTTTAAGTGGCTTCATCTCCTTACTGGGTCCCATGGAGCCACCTTTGTGAGCACACACACCCAACATCCATACACAGAAACATATCTCAGAAACCTGGAGCAGCAAGCAACTGCCTTCTCCGAGCAAGTTGGCTGATAGCAGCCCTGAGCTGTCCAATAATCCTACACGCACACATACCTACTCTCACTGTGTCCACAATACGCATACTCTTCTACTTTATCTATGTGCTCTCAGTGTGCACGCTACCCCACTCTCATTGTGTCCTCAGTGAACCCTCTCTGCATTCTCCATGGGATCCCCTTCCTGGTGTGTCCTCAGTGCACACGCTCCCCTACCCTCGCTATGTCCTCCTCAATGCACACGCTCCCCTACCCTCACTGTGTCCTCAGTGCACACGCTCCCCTACCCTCGCTGTGTCCTCAGTGCACACGTTCCCCTACCCTCACTGTGACCTCAGTGCATATGCTCCCCTACCCTCAATGTGACCTCAGTGCACACGCTCCCCTATCCTCACTGTGTCCTCAGTGCACACGCTCCCCTACCCTCACTGTGTCCTCAGTGCACACTCTCCCCTACCCTCACTGTGTCCTCAGTGTGCACGCTCCCCTACTCTCAATGTGTCCTCAGTAGTCACGCTCCCCTACCCTCAATGTGTCCTCAGTATGCACGCTCCCCTACCCTCAATGTGTCCTCAGTGTGCACGCTCCCCTACTATCAATGTGTCCTCAGTAGTCACGCTCCCCCACCCTCAATGTGTCCTCAGTATGCACGCTCCCCTACCCTCAATGTGTCCTCAGTGCACACGCTCCCCTTCCCTCACTGTGTCCTCATTGCACACACTCCCATACACTCACTGTGTCAATGTGTCCTCAGTGCACACGCTCCCCTACCCTCACTGTGTCCTCAGTGCACACACTCCCCTACCCTCAATGTGTCCTCAGTGCACACACTCCCCTACCCTCAATGTGTACTCAGTGTGCATGCTCCCCTACCCTCACTGTGTCCTCAGTGCACACGTTCCCCTACCCTCACTGTGTCCTCAGTGTGC
Organism: Lithobates clamitans; assembly: GCA_037952925.1. Classification (NCBI taxonomy): domain Eukaryota; kingdom Metazoa; phylum Chordata; class Amphibia; order Anura; family Ranidae; genus Lithobates; species Lithobates clamitans. The sequence continues at coordinate 510,720 of JBBGZY010000819.1, read as the reverse complement.
ACGCTCCCCTACTCTCAATGTGTCCTCAGTAGTCACGCTCCCCTACCCTCAATGTGTCCTCAGTATGCACGCTCCCCTACCCTCAATGTGTCCTCAGTGTGCACGCTCCCCTACTATCAATGTGTCCTCAGTAGTCACGCTCCCCCACCCTCAATGTGTCCTCAGTATGCACGCTCCCCTACCCTCAATGTGTCCTCAGTGCACACGCTCCCCTACCCTCACTGTGTCCTCAGTGTGCACGCTCCCCTTCCCTCACTGTGTCCTCGGTGCACACACTCCCCTACCCTCACTGTGTCAATGTGTCCTCAGTGTGCACGCTCCCCTACCCTCACTGTGTCCTCAGTGCACACGCTCCCCTACCCTCAATGTGTCCTCAATGCACACGCTCCCTTACCCTCACTGTGTCCTCAGTGCACACGCTCCCCTACCCTCACTGTGTCCTCAGTGTGCACGCTCCCCTACCCTCACTGTGTCCTCAGTGCACACGCTCCCCTACCCTCACTGTGTCCTCAGTGTGCACGCTCCCCTACTCTCAATGTGTCCTCAGTAGTCACGCTCCCCTACCCTCAATGTGTCCTCAGTATGCACGCTCCCCTACCCTCAATGTGTCCTCAGTGCACACGCTCCCCTACCCTCACTGTGTCCTCAGTGCATACTCTCCCCTACCCTCACTGTGTCCTCAGTATGCACACTCCCCTACCCTCAATGTGTCCTCAATGCATATGCTCCCCTACCCTCAATGTGTCCTCAGTGTGCACGCTCCCCTACCCTCACTGTGTCCTCAGTGCATACTCTCCCCTACCCTCAATGTGTCTTCAGTGCACACGCTCCCCTACCCTCAATGTGTCCTCAGTGCATACTCTCCCCTACCCTCAATGTGTCCTCAGTGCACACGCTCCCCTACCCTCACTGTGTCCTCAGTGCACACACTCCCCTACCCTCACTGTGTCAATGTGTCCTCAGTGTGCACGCTCCCCTACCCTCACTGTGTCCTCAGTGCACACACTCCCCTACCCTCACTGTGTCCTCAATGCACACACTCCCCTACCCTCAATGTGTCCTCAGTGCACACACTCCCCTACCCTCAATGTGTCCTCAGTAGTCACGCTCCCCTACCCTCAATGTGTCCTCAGTGCACATGTTCCCCTACCCTCACTGTGTCCTCAGTGTGCACGCTCCCCTACCCTCAATGTGTCCTCAGTGCATACTCTCCCCTACCCTCAATGTGTCCTCAGTGTGCACGCTCCCCTACCCTCAATGTGTACTCAGTGTGCATGCTCCCCTACCCTCACTGTGTCCTCAGTGCACACGTTCCCCTACCCTCACTGTGTCCTCAGTGTGCACGCTCCCCTACTCTCAATGTGTCCTCAGTAGTCACGCTCCCCTACCCTCAATGTGTCCTCAGTATGCACGCTCCCCTACCCTCAATGTGTCCTCAGTGTGCATGCTCCCCTACTATCAATGTGTCCTCAGTAGTCACGCTCCCCTACCCTCAATGTGTCCTCAGTATGCACGCTCCCCTACCCTCAATGTGTCCTCAGTGCACACGCTCCCCTACCCTCACTGTGTCCTCAGTGTGCACGCTCCCCTTCCCTCACTGTGTCCTCGGTGCACACACTCCCCTACCCTCACTGTGTCAATGTGTCCTCAGTGTGCACGCTCCCCTACCCTCACTGTGTCCTCAGTGCACACGTTCCCCTACCCTCAATGTGTCCTCAATGCACACGCTCCCTTACCCTCACTGTGTCCTCAGTGCACACGCTCCCCTACCCTCACTGTGTCCTCAGTGTGCACGCTCCCCTACCCTCACTGTGTCCTCAGTGCACACACTCCCCTACCCTCAATGTGTCCTCAGTGCACACACTCCCCTACCCTCAGTGTGCACGCTCCCCTACCCTCACTGTGTCCTCAGTGCACACGCTCCCCTACCCTCAATGTGTCCTCAGTGCAAATGCTTCCCTACCCTCACTGTGTCCTCAGTATGCATGCTCCCCTACCCTCAATGTGTCCTCAGTGCACATGCTCTCCTACCCTGACTGTGTCCTCAGTGCACACAGTCCTCTACCCTGACTGTGTCCTCAGTGCACATGCTCCCCTACCCTCACTGTGTCCTCAGTGCACACAGTCCTCTACCCTCACTGTGTCCTCACTGTGCACGCTCCCCTACTCTCAATGTGTCCTCAGTGTGCACGCTCCCCTACCCTCACTGTGTCCTCAGTGGATATGCTCCCCTACCCTCAATGTGTCCTCAGTGCATATGCTCCCCTACCCTCACTGTGTCCTCAGTGCATATGCTCCCCTACCCTCACTGTGTCATCAGTATGAACGCTCCCCTACCCTCAATGTGTCCTCAGTGCACACGCTGCCCTACCCTCACTGTGTCCTCAGTGTGCACGCTCCCCTTCCCTCACTGTGTCCTCAGTATGCACGCTCCCCTACCCTCAATGTGTCCTCAGTGCATACGCTCCCCTTCCCTCACTGTGTCCTCAGTATGCACGCTCCCCTACCCTCAGTGTGTCCTCAGTGTGCATGCTCCCCTACCCTAAATGTGTCCTCAGTATGCACGCTCCCCTACCCTCATTGTGTCATCAGTATGAACGCTCCCCTACCCTCAATGTGTCCTCAGTGCATACGCTCCCCTTCCCTCACTGTGTCCTCAGTGCACACACTCCCCTACCCTCACTGTGTCCTCAGTATGCACGCTCCCCTTCCCTCACTGTGTCCTTAGTGTGCACGCTCCCCTACCCTCACTGTGTCCTCAGTGTGCACGCTCTCCTACCCTCACTGTAGGTTAGGACAGTTGGTGTGAGTCCAATGGGGGCCACCATGGGAGAGGACAGCAGGAGAAGCTGAGTTAAAATTCTGAAGCCAGGTTTCGGTTATAGAGAGTATGTTAAAGCCATGAGAGATGAAGTGGTCATGCACAGATGTTAGCTTGTTACAGATGGAGCGGGTGTTCCAAAGGGCGCATGAGATTGGTGGGCTGCTTTGAGGAAGCAGGGGGATAGAATAGAAAAACATATAATAGAATAGAAAACAATATAAAAGAAAATAAAAGAATAGAATATGGAATACAATAGCATATCTCCCAACTTTCTGAGGTGGGAATGAGGTACACCTATCAGCAAAAGTATACAGGCATAAGACACATCCCTTGCCACGCCCCCTTAAAGGAGAATTGTACAAAAAAATAAGATAACCACAAGTGCTTTTTTTACCACTACTATTCCTTTATATTGGGTTTTGGGATTTACAAATGCAGCAATTTAGACATCAGATGAAAGGTTTAGTGCTGGAAAACACTTTTTGATAGATAAAAAGTGCATTTTATATACAACTATATAGATTAGAGTAAAATGAGGGACAAATGAGGAAGAATGAGGGACAGAGGGACATTGCTCCAAATCAGGGACAGTCCCTCGAATTCAGAGACAGTTGGGAGCTATGGAATAGAAAGAAATAGAATAGAATTAAATAGAAAGATTATAACCATCTTCTGAAATTCGAATAGAATAGAAAAGATTAGAATTAAAAAAATATATAGAATAGAACAGAAATAATATAACCATTTTCTAAAATTAAAACAGAATCAATTAGATTTTGAATAGAAGATAAAAGAATATAGTAGAATAGAATAGAAAATAACACAATAGTATAGAAAATAACAACAGAATAGAATAGAATGAATATAACCATCTTCCTATTCTTATCTATTATTTTCTAATCTAGTCAAATTCGAAAAGATTATATTTAAATTTTGGGAAATGGTTATATTCTTTTTATTCTATTCAATTTTTTTTAATTATATTATTTTTCTATTTGTTTATTCTAGTCTATTCTATTTTATTCTATTCTTTTCTATTCAAATTTATTCTATTCGAAATTCAAATTTCGGAAGATGGTTATATTCTTTCTATTGTATTCCATTCTAATCTATTCTAATCTATTCATTTATATTCTATTCAAATTTGAGTTGATTCTATTTGAATTTTGGGAAATTGTTTTATTCTTTTTATTCTATTGTTTTTTTTTATTCTGTTCCCTTCTATTCTATTAAAGTCTATTTTACTCTATTCTTTTTTTTTTCTATTCTATTTTTTTTATTCTATTCTTTTCTTATGTGTTCAAATTCAAATTTCAGAAGATGGTTATATTCTTTCTGTGTTAGTCTATTCTATTTGTTTCTCTTACTTTCTAGTCTAGTCTGTTCTTTTATTTTCTGTTATATTATTTTCTTTTCTATTTTTTTTCTATTCCTATATTTTCTATTCTATTATATGTTTGGATACTTTTCAAAATTCGAGTTTGAAAACTATTCAAATTCGAAACTATTCAAATTCGATTTGAAAATTATTTGAGATTCGAATTTCAGAAGATGGTTATATTCTTTCTGTGTTATTCTATTCTATTTGTTTCTATTATATTCTAGTCTAGTCTGTTCTTTTATTTACTATTCTATTTTTTTCCGTTTCACTTTATTATATTATAACCTTTTATTTTCTGTTATATTCTAGTCTATTCTATTTTATTCTATTCTTTACTATTCAAATTTATTTTATTTGAAATTCGAATTTCGGAAGATGGTTATATTCTTTCTATTGTATTCCATTCTGTTGTTTTTTTCTATACTGTTCTGTTTTTTCTATTCTAATCTATTCATTTATATTCTATTCAAATTTGAGTTGATTCTATTTGAATTTTGGGAAATTGTTATATTCTTTCTATTCTATTGTTTTTTTTTTATTCTATTCCCTTCTATTCTATTAAAGTCTATTTTATTCTATTCTTTTTTTTTCGATTCTATTCTTTTTATTCTATTCTTTTCTTATGTGTTCAAATTCAAGTTTATTCTATTTGAAATTCGAATTTCAGAAGATGGTTATATTCTTTCTGTGTTAGTCTATTCTATTTGTTTCTCTTATATTCTAGTCTAGTCTGTTCTTTTATTTTCTATTCTATTTTGTTCAGTTTCACTCTAATATATTCTGTTCTTTAATTTTCTGTTAAATTATTTTCTTTTCTATTTTTTTTTTCTATTCCTATATTTTCTATTCTAATTCTATTTTTGGATATTTTTCAAAATTCGAGTTTGAAAACTATTCGAAACTTTTCAAATTCGATTCGAAAACGATTTTGAAAACTGCAAACGAATTTGAAAACTATTCAAATTCGATTAGAAAATTATTTAAAATTCGAATTTCAGAAGATGGTTATATTTTTTCTGTGTTAGTCTATTCTATTTGTTTCTCTTATGTTCTAGTCTAGTCTGTTCTTTTTTTTTCTATTCTATTTTCTTCAGTTTCACTCTAATATATTCTGTTCTTTTATTTTCTGTTAAATTATTTTCTTTTCTATTTTTTTTTTCTATTCCTATATTTTCTATTCTAATTTTATTTTTGGATACTTTTCAAAATTCGAGTTTGAAAACTATTCGAAACTTTTCAAATTCGATTCGAAAACTATTCGAAACTTTTCAAATTCGATTCGAAAACGATTTTGAAAACTGCGAACGAATTTGAACACTATTCGAATTCGAAACTATTAAAATTCGATTTGAAAATTATTTGAAATTCGAATTTCAGAAGATGGTTATATTCTTTCTGTGTTATTCTATTCTATTTGTTTCTCTTATATTCTAGTCTAGTCTGTTCTTTTATTTTCTATTCTATTTTGTTCAGTTTCACTCTAATATATTCTGTTCTTTTATTTTCTGTTAAATTATTTTCTTTTCTATTTTTTTTTTCTATTCCTATATTTTCTATTCTAATTTTATTTTTGGATACTTTTCAAAATTCAAGTTTGAAAACTATTCGAAACTTTTCAAATTCGATTCGAAAACGATTTTGAAAACTGCAAACGAATTTGAAAACGATTCAAATTCAAAACTATTCAAATCCGATTTGAAAATTATTTGAAATTCGAATTTCAGAAGATGGTTATATTCTTTCTGTGTTAGTCTATTCTATTTGTTTCTCTTATATTCTAGTCTAGTCTGTTCTTTTATTTTCTATTCTATTTTGTTCCGTTTCACTCTATTATATTCTATTCTTTTATTTTCTGTTATATTATTTTCTTTTCTATTTTTTTTTCTATTCCTATATTTTCTATTCTAATTTTATTTTTGGATACTTTTCAAAATTCGAGTTTAAAAACTATTCGAAACTTTTCGAATTTGATTCGAAAACGATTTTGAAAACTGCAAACGAGTTTGAAAACTATTCGAATTCAAAACTATTCAAATCCGATTTGAAAATTATTTGAAATTCGAATTTCAGAAGATGGGTATATTCTGTGTTAGTCTATTCTATTTGTTTCTCTTATATTCTAGTCTAGTCTGTTCTTTTATTTTCTATTCTTTTTTGTTCTGTTTCACTCTATTATATTCTATTCTTTTATTTTCTGTTATATTATTTTCTTTTCTATTTTTTTTTTGTATCCCTTTATTTTCCATTCTATTTTATTTTTGGAAACTTTTCAAAATTCGAGTTTGAAAACTATTCGAATTCGATTTGAAAATTATTTGAAATTCGAATTTCAGAAGATGGTTATATTTTTTCTGTGTTAGTCTATTCTATTTGTTTCTCTTATATTCTAGTCTAGTCTGTTCTTTTATTTTCTATTCTATTTTGTTTTTTTTTTACTCTATTATATTCTATTCTGTTATATTATTTTCCTTTCTATTTTTTTTTTCTATTCTATTCCTTTATTTTATACTCTATTTTATTTTCTTTGGAAACTTTTCAAATTCGAATGTAAAAACTATTTGGATTCTAAACTTTTCGAATTCGATTCGAGAACGATTCGAAAACTTTTCGTCCCAATTTGTTTTTTTTTTGTTATTTCGGATTCGTTTGAATTCGGTACTATTGTAATTTGGAAATTCTAAAACATCCTAATTTCCAAAAAAAAAACAAAAAAAAAAACGTCCAAATTTCAATTGGGTACGGAACGCAGCACACGCGTCTAATCTAGACCCCATTATGTGAAAGGAGCCTCATTGGTTTCTTTTGCAAGTAATAGCAGTACAGTAGCATCCATTCTATTATTCCCGCCTAATTTCTACTTTATATACTTAAACGCTTGAACAAGTTCTGTTTTTTTTTTTTTTTTAGTAATTTGCACATCAGACTATTGTGTGATCCTCAGAATTGTCCTTCACCGACGGCAGACAACAGGTGCGAGAAGGAAAGCAACGAACGTCTTCCAGCAGAGAACGCATGTTTTGCAGGTGAAAATGACCCCGTTAAGTGTTGACATGAGAAATGCTGTTGACGTAGGTAAAGCGGCGTCTTCGCCGGAATAACACGTCTTATTTATACCGATGATAAATGCACAACCAGAACGGCGTCTCGCAGCTGCAAGTCGTACATCCGCGCAACTGGAAATTAGGGAAGAAATCAAAGCCAAACCGCGAGACGCATGGCTAAAAAAAACAAAAAAAAAAAAAAGCCTGTGATCTGTTTGACCCAACAAGACAACTAATTCTGTTTGGCCAGTTTTGTGATTTTTTTTTTTTTTTGCATTTTAGTGTAAATATGAGATCTGAGGACTTTTTGACCCCCAGATCTCATATTTAAGAGGACCTGTCATGTTTTTTTCTTTTTTTTTTTTTTTTAAAAACACATTAGATGCTTAAAGGGTTTGTAAAGGTATGAATTTTTTCACCTTAATGCATTCTATGCATTAAGGTGAAAAAACTTTTGAAAATACCGCCGCCCCCAGCCCCCCCCCCCCCCGTTTTACTTACCTGACCCCTCGAAATTCGGCTGCTCGTTCACGTCCTCGATTCCGCTGCTCAGCCTGGCCGCTGATTGGCTGCAGTGGATGGATTGGAAGCAGCGCAAGCCATTGGCTCGCGCTGCTGTCAATCACATCCAATGACGCGGCGCGCTGGGGGGGCGGGGCCGAGTGATACAGCGAGCGGCTATAGCCGCCGGCTGTATCACGGGAGCGCGCCCGCAATAACTAACCACCATGCGAGGGAGCTCGCATGAAGGTGGTTAATTATTGCGGGGAGGAGCTAAAAGAGCCGCCGAGGGACCCCAGAAGACCAGGTTCGGGGCCACTCTGTGCAGAACGAGCTGCACAGTGAAGGTAAGTATAACATGTTTGTTATTTAAAAAAAAAAAAATAAAAAATACCTTTACAACCCCTTTAATTCTTACAGTAGATTTAATCATGTATTTAGCAGTCAATTTCTTTCTCCTGGGTACCATTTCAAACAAGAAACACTGTTATTCTTTTTTCTATTACAAGAGATGTTTACATTCCTTGTAATAGGAATAAAAGTGACAGATTTATTTTTATTTTTTTTTAAAACAGTGAAAAAATAAATAAAATAAGAAAATTTTTTTTTTAAAGCGCCCATCCCGACGAGCTTGCGCGCAGAAACGAAGGCATACGTGAGCAGCGCCCGCATATGAAAACGGTGGTCAAACCACACATGTGAGGTATCGCCGCGATCATTAAAGCGAGAGCAATAATTCTAGCCCTGGACCTCTTCTGTAACTCAAAACAGGCAACCTGTAGAATTTTTTAAAACGTCGCCTGTGGAGATTTTTTAAGGGTAAAAGTTTGACGCCATTCCACGAGCGGGCGCAATTTTGAAGCGTGACATGTTGGGTATCAATTTACTCGGCGTAACATTATCTTTCACAATATAAAAAAAAAAAATTGGGCTAACTTTACTGTTGTCTTATTTTTTTTATTCAAAAAAGTGAATTTTTTCCCAAAAAAGTGCGCTTATAAGACCGCTGCGCAAATACGGTGCGAAAAAAAGTATTGCATTGACCGCCATTTTATTCTCTAGGAAAAAAAAAAACTAATATATAATGTTTGGGGGTTCTAAGTAATATTCTAGCAAAAAAAACTGTTTTAAACATGTAAACACCTAAAATCCAAAACGTGGCTGGTCCTTAAAGTGCAGTTCCACCCACTTTTACAACTCTTCAGCATCCCTCACTAATCTGTGCACTGTAAACAAATTGGATATTTTTTAATTTTTTTTTCTCAGCACCTACTGTATATCTTCTGTATTCATTTTTCACTTCCTCCTCCCTGGCCGCGGCCCATCGCATCATTTCCTGTTTGCAATGCCTTCTGGGAAGGGGCGGCAACTTCCTCTGACACTGCCGTTGCTACGGAAACCTGACCTAAAACCTATTACACTGCTTGTGCTGCACTGAGCATGTGCGAGATCTGCAAGGATGAGATCCAGGAAGAAATACAGTCTGGCTTCAGATGCCCACACTTAAGATGGCCACGGCCTGCTGTAAGTTTATAAAATAACAAACTACTGCTATAAACTAACAAAACAGACCTTAGTTTACAGACAAACTTTACTAGAATACATTAAGCTTGTGTATTATAGGGGGATTTTTATTTAAAAAGTATAATTTCGGCCGGAACACCACTTTAAGTGGTTAACCACTTCAGCCTGGGAAGATTTATCCCCCCCCTCCCTTTATGACCAGGCCATTTTTGGCGATTTGGCACTGCGTTACTTTAACTGACAATTGCGCGGTTGTGCGACGCTGTACACAAACAAAATTGATTTCCCCACAGATAGAGCTTTTTTTTTTTGGTGGTATTTGATCACCTTTACTTTCTGCTATAAAATGTATTCCAATAAAAAAAAAAAGAAAAAAATTGAATTTCTTTATCAATTTATGTATTCTGCTATATGTTTTGGGTTAAAAAAAAAAAATCCCAATAAACGTATAGTGATTGGTTTACACAAAAGTGATAGCGTTTACAAGCTATAGGATATTGTTATTTTTTTTTTTGTATTTCTTTCTTTCTTTTTTTACTAGTGTAGCACTTACCCCCCGAAGAAAATGCTGATAATTGATCAATTCTGCACCCTGCCTCTCAACCCCAGAAAATGGACTAGTTCCCCTTGGCACAACTATATAGCAACGTTAGTGTAAGACCCAATGGTAAAGAGAAACAAAGTAATAGCAGACTGTATTGTATATTTACCGTCACCTTGGTACTCGTCACTTCAAAAGCTGTAGTAATAGATAGAGCCTCACACAAATTTAACCCCTTCAATACCGGGGGGCACTTATACACCTTCCTGCCCAGACCAATGTTCAGCTTTCAGCGCTGTCGCAGTTTAAATGACAATTGCGCGGTCATACAACACTGTACCCAAACTAGATTTTTATCATTTTCTTCCCACATATAGAGCTTTCTTTTGGTGGTATTCGATCACCTCTGCGGTTTTTATTTTTTTGCTAAACAAATAAAAAAAAGACCGAAAATTTTGAAAAAAATAAAAGTTTTGCTTTTGTTTCTGTTATAAAATGTTGTAAATAAGTAAGTTTTCTCTTTCACTGATGGGCACTGATAAGGCGGCACTGACAGGCACTGATAAGGTGGCACCGATGAGGTGGCACCAATGAGTGGGCACTGACGGGCACTGACGATAATCACTGATATGCGGCACTGATGGGCACAGGTAGGCGGCACTGATGGGTGGCACTGATATGCATTGATAGGCGGCACTGATGGGCACTCATGGGTGGCACTGGTGGGCACTGAAAGGCTGCAAAGATGGGTTCTTATGGGTGGCACTGATAGGTGGCACTGCTGGGCACTGATAGGTGGCACTGCTGGGCACTGATAGGCGGCACTGCTGGGCACTGATAGGCAGCACTGATGGGCATTGATACCTGACACTGATGGGCACTGATATGCGGCACTGATAGGCATCCCCGGTGGCACTGGCAGCGGTAGGCATTGTTAGTGGGCACTGATTGGCAGCTGCCTGGGCACAAATTAGTAGGACGGAGGTTCACCTTCCAGCAGGACAATGACCCCAAACACACTGCTAAAGCAACACTCGAGTGGTTTAAGGGCAAACATGTAAATGTGTTGGAATGGCCTCGTCAAAGCCCAGACCTCAATCCAATAGAAAATCTGTGTTCAGACTTAAAGATTGCTGTTCACAAGCGCAAACCATCCAACTTGAAGGAGCTGGAGCAGTTTTGCAAGGAGGAATGGGCAAAAATCCCAGCGGTATGATGGGGCAAGCTCATAAAGACTTATCCAAAGCGACTTGGAGATGTGATAGCCGCAAAAGGTGTCTCTACAAAGTATTGACTTTAGGGGGGTGAATAGTTATGCACATTGACTTTTTCTGTCAAACAATCCATGTTAATTCCAGGTTGTGAGGCAACAAAAAGCGAAAAACGCCAAGGGGGTGAATACTTTTGCAAGGCACTGTACATTTCCCTTAACTCCTTGCAGCGCTGTTTAGCAATTGTAAGAAAAGTCCCAACAGCATTAACATCAAAAGGACACTAGAGGGAGCCAAACTCTTATTTAAAGAACATCACATTACTTAGCAAGATAACTGGGTCACAACCCCTGCGCTACACAAGTAATGGCGGCGATCAGCGACTTATATCGGGGACTGTGATATTGCGGCGGACATTCGGACACTAACTGACACTTTTGACACGTTTTGGGGACCAGTGACACCAATACAGTGATCAGTGCTAAAAAAAAATATGCACTGTCACTGTACTAATGACACTGGCTGCAAAGGGGTTAACATCAGGGGCAATCAAAGGTTTAAATGTGTGCCTAGCCTGTGTTTATATGTACTGTGCGTGCTGCTTTTACTAGGGGAACACATGGATCCAAGTCCATGCTTTTCGGAGACACAGGATCCATGCCTTCCCCATTGTCAGAACAGCGATCTGTCTTGTTTACATAGGCAGACCGGCGCTCTGCCTCTTTGCTAGATGACCGTAGGTGCCAGCGAACATCGAGTCCACGGTACCCGTTGCTGGACTCCCGCTGTGTGTGTGATCACAGTGGGATCGAGTCGTCGCACTACCCGGAACAACCAGATCACACCAGGGACGCGCAGTCAGGGGAGGCAGGTGAGACAGAGCCTCACCTGCCAAAAACTCAAAAAAAATGATCGAACTTTGAGGGTTGACCGGGGGTCACAGAGACCCCAAATTTGGGGTGTAGGTAGCAAGTCCTAAGTCCTACCCCACCACTGGTCACCACTGGGGCTCCTACCACCTATGGTTTCCGGAGATATGGGGCTCCTTGCACAGCCTGCCAGAAGCTACATACAAAGCAGCCAGTTTAAAGTGGAGGGCCACCCTGAAAAAAAAAAATCACCAAAAATCCTAAAAAAAATGAAAAAAAAAATTTGAAAAAAAAAAATTTAAAAAACTTACCTAAACCCTTGTTGCTAGGCAGTCTTCCTAATCTGCCTCTTCCTATTCCGCGCGTTCTTCTCCTCGGTGAGTGGCCCCGTTGCCTTCTGGGAATTGTGTGTGTTCCCAGAACACCACAGGGCCATTCACAGAACGGAGCGCCGCGCCGCTCACGCATGCGCAGTAGGAAACTGGCAGTGAAGTTGCAAGGCTCCACTGCCTGTTTCCCTTACCTAGGATGTGGTGCCTGGACCCGAGAGCCGAGGGACGGGTCAGCCTCGGGCGGCCGACATCGCGGGCACCCAGGACAGGTAAGTACTTATTTAAAGTCAGCAGCTACAGTGTTTGTAGCTGCTGACTTTTACATTTTTTTTTCAGGCCGGAATCCCGCTTTAAATACAAGTTGGCACACTTTGTTTGCAGCAGACTGAGAGGATGAGCTCACAGTGCCTCTCCTCACTTCTTATCAGAGGCACTGAGCTCAATGAACAGCTTGGAGCCTTGAACCAATGGTAAAGCACCATTGGTTTTAGCTGTCCAAATAGAAATGCTGCAGTGAAGGCACGCCTCTCACTGCAGTGTCATAGAACGGGGCGTGTGTCTAAAAGACAAATTCTCCCTTCCAGCCCCGCCCTCTTATCTACAAGGAAAAAACATGTGTTTATGTGTATAAGATTTACCCACAATCCTATGTTTTTCTCACACAATTATGCCCCGTACACACGGTCGGACTTTGTTCGGACATTCCGACAACAAAATCCTAGGATTTTTTCCGACGGATGTTGGCTCAAACTTATCTTGCATACACACGGTCACACAATGTTGTCGGAAAATCCGATCGTTCTGAACGCGGTGACGTAAAACACGTACTTCGGGACTATAAACGGGGCAGTGGCCAATAGCTTTCATCTCTTTATTTATTCTGAGCATGCGTGGCACTTTGTCCGTCGGATTTGTGTACACACGATCGGAATTTCCGACAACGGATTTTGTTGTCGGAAAATTTTATATCCTGCTCTCAAACTTTGTGTGTCGGAAAATCCGATGGAAAATGTGTGATGGAGCCCACACACGGTCGGAATTTCCGACAACAAGGTCCTATCACACATTTTCCGTCGGAAAATCCGACCGTGTGTACGGGGCATTAAAGTGGAGTTCCAAACAAAAATCGAACTTCTGCTTTTCAGAATCCTCCCCCCCCCCTCTGGTGTCACATTTGGCACCTTTCAGGGAGGAGGGGGGAGCAAATACCTGTCTAATACAGGTATTTTGCTCCCACTTCCGGGCATAGATACCCGCGCCACCCGTGGGTACTGTATCTACGCCACTTCCCGTTCATCCCGCTGTCTTCTGGAAGACACACGGGTCCCAGGAGACAGCAGGAACCAGTGGGATAGCGCAGCGTGAGTCGCGCATGCGCAGTAGGGAACCAGGAAGTGAAGCCGCAAGGCTTCACTTCCTGATTCCCTTACCAAAGATGGCCGGCGGCAGCACCCGACAGCCGAGGGACAGATCGGCTTCGGGTGCCGACATCGTGGGCGTCCTGACAAGTGTCCATGTTTTAAAAGACAGCAGCTGCAGTAATTGTAGCTGCTGATTTACAAAAAAAAACAAAAAAAAATGGCGGAACTCCGCTTTAAGAGGGAGAATGAGAATCTGCTGCTGCTGAAAAGGTACAAGCTAAATCATATATTATTATTCTATATGTTATAAGATAATAATGTATTATTTATCTATTTACTGTGAAATTACTGGTTGGAAGTTATAACTTCAAACTTCATTCATTTGTCCATTAAGACACCTGCTTGGGCACAGTTTTTGAAAATATAGTAAATTACCTTAAAGTGGAGGTCCACCCTGAAAAAAAAAAACTCCACAAAAAAATACCTTAAAAAATGGAGGAAAAGAAAAAAAAAATTTTTTTTATTTATGTGAAATGGCTGTTGCTAGGCAGTCTTCCTAATCTGCCTCTTCTTACACCGCGGTGATCTTCAGTCTTCTGCTCCCCGCATTGTCTTCTGGGGAATGAGGCGCGGTGTGTTATGGGAACTGTGTGTGTCCCACAACACATCGCGTCCCATTCACAAAGCGCCGTGCCGCTCGCGCGTGCGCAGTAGGAAACTGGCAGTGAAGCCGCAAGGCTCCACTGCCTGTTTCCCTTAATTAGGATGGTGGTGCCGGGACCCAAGAGCCGAGGGACGGGTCGGCCTCGGGCGGCCGACATTGCGGGCACCCAGGACAGGTAAGTACTTATTTAAAGTCAGCAGCTACAGTGTTTGTAGCTGCTGACTTTTAATTTTTTTTTTTCAGGGATGGAATCCCGCTTTAAAAACAATATATAATAATTTTTTGTATATTACTCATTTACAGTAATTAACCCCTTGCCACCCAGGCCAATTCTGACACTTCTCTCCTACATGTAAAAATCATCATTTTTTTGCTAAAAAATTACTTATAGACCCCACATTTCTCCATAAAGAGGACCTGTCATTCCCTATTCCTATTACAGGGGATGTTTACATTTTATTCTCTAGGGTCTCTGCTAAAAAACATTCATAATATTTGGGGGTTCTGAGTAATTTTCTAACAAAACAAATGATGATTTTTACATGTAGGAGTGCTAGAATATGCCCGGTATGGAATTGGTTACATTTTTTACACTTAAAAAAAAAAAATGTTTTTCCACAAAACTTTATCTTTCATCACAAGGGGGCACAAAGTCCCTATGTGATGATTTTTGGAAACAGATTCCCTTTAATGAGACATCAGGGGTCTGAGAGACCCCTGATGTCTCACCGGCCCTCCAGTGAGGCTAATGGAACACAGATTGTGCTTCATTAGCTTCTTCTCTGGTCATACTAGCTGGAGAAAGGGACACCAGGACCTTGAAGAGAGGCTTTATATATTGCTTTCTGGTCGTTGGCAGGAAGAGAAGATGAGCAAATAGAAGTTCACTGATCTCCCTTCTCTTTACCTGGAGGCACCCACCCTGTTGACCCCCCCATCTGCCAATCTTTCAATGGGTGCGCTGAGCCTGTAAAACATGGCATGGGCAAGCCCGGGGGGTTTGGAGGTGGTACACACATCTTGTCAGATTTGCACACACTCCTAATAGCTGCAGCGGGGGGGGTTGCAGTTAAAGGACAAGAGATCAGGCTCAGCTAGATGGCCTTTGGCTAGCCTAAAACCATGCTGGGGACCCCCTTTCTACTGTTTTGTAGATTGCCTTATGTATGTGCACCTTTCCTTCCATTGTTTACATAATCAACAGATGCAGGCAGGAAGCTTCATTGACTAAACAAAATAAGCTTTCCGCCTGTGGATGGCACTGCCACCTTTCGGCTACAGTTGGATCTGTTTATTAGTGTAATTGTCAAAAACAATTCCATTATTGGTAAAAATAATCAAATACTTAAAGGAATAAAAAAAAATAATAATTGTTTTACATTTTGCACATGTGGCAAATCGTAAAAAAAAAAAAAAAGACAAAGACAGAGCTGGGTTTAATTAAAACAGTGTATCAAAAAAAAAAAAAATTATATATATATATATATATATATATATATATATATATATATATACACACAGTATCTCACAAAAGTGAGTACGCCCCTCACATTTTTGTAAATATTTTCTTCTCTCTTTTCATGTGACAACACTGAAGAAATGACACTTTGCTACAATGTAAAGTAGTGAGTGTACAGCTTGTATAACAGTGTAAATTTGCTGTCCCCTCAAAATAACTCAACACACAGCCATTAATGTCTAAACCGCTGGCAACAAAAGTCAGTACACCCCTAAGTGAAAATGTCCAAATTGGGCCCAATTAGCCATTCCCCCTGGTGTCAGGTTTTTGTTAGTGTTACAAGGTCTCCGGTGTGAATGGGGAGCAGGTGTGTTCAATTTGGTGTTATCGCTCTCACTCTCTCATACTGGTCACTGGAAGTTCAACATGGCACCTCATGGCAAAGAACTCTCTGAGGATCTGAAAAAAAAGAATTGTTGCTCTACATAAAGATGGCCTAGGCTATAAGAAGATTGCCAAGACCCTGAAACTGATCTGCAACACGGTGACCAAGACCATACAGCGGTATAACAGGACAGGTTCCACTCAGAACAGGCCTTGCCATGGTCCACCAAAGCAGTTGAGGTCACGTGCTCAGCGTCATATCCAGAGGTTGTCTTTGGGAAATACACTTATGAGTGCTGCCAGCATTGCTGCAGAGGTTGAAGGGGGGGGGGTCAGCCTGTCAGTGCTCAGACCATACGCTGCACACTGCATCAAATTGGTCTGCATGGCTGTCGTCCCAGAAGGAAGCCTCTTCTAAAGATGATGTACAAGAAAGCCCACAAACAGTTTGCTGAAGACAAGCAGACTAAGGACATGGATTACTGGAACCATGTCCTGTGGTCTGATGAGACCAAGATAAAGTTATTTGGTTCAGATGGTGACAAGTGTGTGTGGGGGCAACCAGGTGAGGAGTACAAAGACAAGTGTGTCTTGCCTACAGTCAAGCATGGTGGTGGGAGTGTCATGGTCTGGGGCTGCATGAGTGCTGCCGGCACTGGGGAGCTACAGATCATTGAGGGAACCATGAATGCCAACATGTACTGTGACATACTGAAGCAGAGCATGATCCCCTCCCTTCGGAGACTGGGCCGCAGGGCAGTATTCCAACATGATAACCACCCCAAACACACCTCCAAGATGACCACTGCCTTGCTAAAGAAGCTGAGGGTAAAGGTGATGGACTGGCCAAGCATGTCTCCAGACCTAAACCCTATTGAGCATCTGTGGGACATTATCAAACAGAAGGTGGAGGAGCGCAAGGTCTCTAACATCCACCAGCTCTGTGATGTCATCATGGAGGAGTGGAAGAGGACTCCAGTGACAACCTGTGAAGCTCTGGTGACCTCCATGCCCAGGAGGGTTAAGGCAGTGCTGGAAAATAATGGTGTCCACACAAAATATTGACACTTTGGGCCCAATTTGAACATTTTCACTTAGGGGTGTAGTCACTTTTGTGAGATACTGTATTTCTTCAGGCAATGTGATTTAAAGCATAACTCCACTTTTGTTGAGAAAAAAAAAAAACATTCCCCTCTGGGTGATCTATGTACATTGCAGGGATATTAACAAACATTGTTGTAGATTCCTATCTTTTTTTATTCTGAAGAAATCCCTGTTTGTGCCCCTGCGCTGAGTGAGTGAGTCTAATGGGAGTGGTTTCATAATTATCAACCAGCTGTGGCACCTGCAGGGCACTAATGAGGAAAGCTTCTGGGTCTGCATCCCTATAGACCTATTGGGAGTAACTCAAAAAATGACATTATTTGTTGCAGGGAATGGCGGAAATCTGACTTGCATCTTAGTGAAGACTTCTGGGGAAACCAGTGAGCCAATCACACAAGCAGGAAATGACATTTCTTGGGGGGAGGGGGGCGTTCTGTATACATTCTGTGTACAGAACACCTCCAGGTAGCCATATTGCATTGCATTTTCGGAAAACTACAGCGGCTGCAGGTAGTTTTTAATAACATTCAATTACAATATGATTTGTATCACAACTGTATACGCTATATTATTTTTTCTTTATTTGCTATTTTTGTAATCAAGGCTGCTCTGTCAGTAGGGAAGGCATGGATCCCGTGTCTCTGCAAAAGCAGGAACACAGATCTACAGTATGCCTTCCCCTAGTAAAAGCACAACAGAAAAAACACTGGCTAGGCACACAGTTAACCCTTTGATCGCCCCTGATGTTAGCGCCTTCCCAGCCAGTGTCATTAGTACAGTGACAGTGCATTTTTTTTAGCACTGATCACTGTATTAGTGTCACTGGTTCCCACAAAGTGTCAGCTAGTGTCAAATTGCCCGACGCAAAAATCGTAGTCCCGCTATAAGTCACTGATTGCCGCCATTACTAGTAATATATAAATAAATAAAAATTCCGTAACTATATCCGCCATTACTAGTAAAAAAATAGATAAATAAATACATCCCATAGTTTGTGGGCGCGATAACTTTTGCACAAACCAATCCGTATACGCCTATTAGGATTTTTTTTTTTCCAAAAATATGAAGCAGAATACCTATTGGCCTAAATTGATAAAGAAATTAGATTTTTTGAAAAAAAATGTATCGGATATGTTTTATAGCAGAAAGTAAACATTTTTATTTTTCAAAATTGTCAATCGTATTTTGTTTATAGCGCAAACAAATTTAAAAACGCAGAGGTGATCAAATACCACAAAAAGAAAGCTTTATTTGTGTGGGAAAAAAGAACATTGATATTTTTTTGTGAACATTGTCGCACAACCGCGCAATTGTCAGTAAACCACTTCAGCCCCGGAAGATTTTACCCCCTTCCTGACAAGAGCACTTTTTGCGATTCGGCACTGCGTCGCTTTAGCTGACAATTGCGCGGTCGTGCGACGTTACACCCAAACAAAATTGACGTCCTTTTTTCCCCACAAATAGAGCTTTCTTTTGGTGGTATTTGATCACCTCTGCGTTTTTTTTTTTTTTTTTTGCACTATAAACAAAAAATGAGCGACAATTTTGAAAAAAAAGCAATACTTTTTACTTTTTGCTATAATAAATATCCCCAAAAAAATGTTAAAGAAAATGTATTCCTCAGTTTAGGCCGATACGTATTCTTCTACATATCTTTGGTAAAAAAAAAAAATCACAATAAGCGTATATTGATTGGTTTGCGCAACTTATAGCGTCTACAAAATAGGGGATAGTTTTATGGCATTTTTATTAGAATTTTTTTTTTTATTAGCAATGGCGGCGATTTGCAATTTTTATCGGGACTGAGACATTGCAGCGGACACATCGGACACTTCTGACACTATTTTGGGACCATTGTCTTTCATACAGCGATCAGTGCTATAAAAATGCACTGATTACTGTGTAAATGACACTGGCAGAGAAGGGGTTAAACACTAGGGGGGCGATCAAGGGGTTAAGTGTGTTCTCTGGGCGTGTTCTAACTGTAGGGGGAGATGGGCTCACTAGAACATGACAGAGATCACTGAGCAGTAGATCCCCTGTCATGTTGCTAGGCAGAACAGGGAAATGCCTTGTTTACATCTGCCCGTTCTGCCTCTTCGTGTCACGATCGCGGGCCACCGGCGGAACATCGAGTCCACGGGACCCGCGGGCGCGCTCACGCGGCAGGCGCACACGCACCCACTAGCCCACGATTTGAAGGGGACATACAGGTATGCCCATTTGCGCAGCCGCACCATTGTGCCAATGTATATCGCCGTGCGCTGGTCGGCAAGCGGTTAAAGGAATGCAGTGCTATATCGCAAAAAAATTACCTTTCAATGAAGGGGGGGTAAATCTTCCAGAGCTGAAGTGGTTAATGCTCATACCTCCCAACTTTTTGAGATGGGAATGAGGGACACCTATCAGCAAAAGTATGCAGGCATAGGACACACCCCTTGCCACGCCCCCTTAAAGGTGAATTGTACAAAAAAACAAAATTTGTTAAACCCACAAGTGCTTTTTTTACCACTACTATTCCTTTATATTGGCTTTTAGAATTTACAAATGCAGCAATTTAGAAATTGGATGAAAGGTTTAGTGCTGGGAAACACTTTTTGATAGACAAAAAAGTTCCTTTTTTGTATACATCTATATAGATCAGAGCCAAATGAGGGACAAATGAGGAGGAATGAGGGACAGAGGGACATTGCTCCAAATCAGGGACAGTTGGGAGCTATGAATACTGGGTGCACACGTGACACTGGATCCGCAGAGTATCCTTGGTTTTCTAAGGAAAGCACAGTGAACAACCTGCTTGCCTTCAGAGTGCCTCTTTCTAATTGAAACTCCACATGGTCAAGATGGAGAGGGAGAAAGAGGAGACACTGGGGTTGATTTACTAAAACTGGAGAGTGCAAAATCTGGAGCAGTTCTGCACAGGAACCAATCAGTTTCTAGTTTTTTTTTTTTTGCTTTGTTTTTTTTGTCAACCCTTAATTGAACAAGCTAAAGTTGGAAGCTGATTGGCTACCAAACACAGCTCCACCCGATTCTGCACTTTCCAGTTATAGTAAATTGTCACGACTTTGTATATGCGTGAATTTCGGCAATTCAGCTCTAACTTTTTGGCTAGGTGGACCCACGAGTGTACCTTGCCCCTGTCAGGAGCCTTGCACCCCAGGGGGTCAGGGAAAAGGAACCCTACCACTTCTGAAGGTGTACTACCCTGTTTCCCCCGAAAATAAGACCTAGCGTGATTGTCGGTGAGGGCTGCAATATAAAATGTTATCTTTATTACAAAAGTTAAAATTGTTTAACAAACTTTTTCTAAAAGAAAACCATTCACTCAATACATTTATAACATGTCAATTATTACTCTTATGTGACTTTATTACTGCTATATCAAGAGGTCAACGCGTTTCACAATTATAGCTTTTTCAGGACCTCTATATCTTGACCACAGATAGAGATGGCCTATCCAAAGAGGAATGCATACCCTGTTTCCCCCGAAAATAAGACCTAGCGTGATTGTCGGTGATGGCTGCAATATAAGCTCTACCCCCCAACTAAGCCCTACCCTGTTTCCCCGAAAATAAGCCCTACCCTGAAAATAAGACCTACAAGGACTTTAACTAGGGCTTTTTTGGGGGGTAGGGCTTATATTGCAGCCATCACCGACAATCACGCTAGGTCTTATTTTCGGAGGGAAACAGGGTAGGAAAACACCCCTAAGTGCACTTTTATTTTGTTCATTTAACAGGTGTTTTGTAGACCCTACGGACGAAAACTGGGATGCCATTAAAGTTCAGTAAAGGCAGGTGTCCCAATACTTTTGACAATATAGTTTACACTTTATTGTGGTTCACTTTTTGTGTGTTACATTTTTATTTTTTTTTTGCAACTGGTGTTTAGTTTCGTGTGTGTGCACTAGACAAAAAAAAAAATCGATCTTAGTAAACAACAGGCTACTTTTCAACAGAGCAGCTAAAGGCCCGTACACACGATCGGACTTTTTGACAAACAAACATGCAAATTAGCTGTTTTAAGGCAACATCCGAACGTGTGTGCGCTCCATCGGACAAACTTTTTCGGTTTTCATCGGACAAATGTTGGCTGTGCGAACGGACAAACTTGGCGGCAACAAAAGTCCGACGTCGGCAAGTCCGATCGCGTGTACACAAATCCATCGGACTTTAGTACAAAGTACAAACACGCATGCTCAGAACCAACGCAAAAGATCAGACAGCAATACAGAAGTTGACCAAAGGGTGGCGCCGGAGAATTGAACGTCCTCTTTTTGAAGTGTCGTCACTACGTTTGTGTCTGTTGCCTAAAAAGTCCTGCCGTGTGTATGCATTCCAAGTTTACGGCCAATGCCCTTTGGACAGAAATCCACGGAAAAGTTTGTTTAACCACTTGCCGACCACCGCACGACGATGTACGACCCTTTTTTGAGGACGGATATCGTTGTTATGGCAACAGCTAGCTGCCATTAACCCGGTATTCCCGTTTTCGGCCGGCTACAAGATGAAAGTGGTCTCTGCGGCGGATTCGCCGCAAGATCACTTTTATCGGTGGCGGGAGAGGGCCCCCCCCTCCCGCTGCGATCCGGTGCCCTCCGCCGCTTACCGGAGCCATCGGCAGCGGCGGAGGTGATTGCGTCTGTTCCCTAGCTGTGCCTGGAGATGAGTGAGGGGAAGATGGCGCCCACTCGCAGAGGCGGATCTCTAATTAGGAAAATTAGGCGGTCGCCTAAGGCCTCGCACTCACAGGGGCCTCGCGGCCGCCTAATTTGCCTGTTCTCAATCACTGAAGTTGACGCCGGCAGCTCCGCCTACCCCCACTGGGACTCTGTGGCTTAGGAGCTGACGGACAAATCAGATACTGCCCGCAGCCTGAGGAATAGCGGCCTCATCACGGAGCGTCCCAGTCCGTGGGGCCTCATGTGTAAGTTTTGCCTAAGGCCTCACAAAGCCTAGAGCCGCCTCTGCCCACTTGTCTCCATGACACTGCAGGGCGCAAGCGACGTCAAAACGTCACTTCTGCCCATACGTCCTAAAGGCACATTTTTTTCAATGTCATTTTTGTAAATTACTTTTTTTCATTGCGTTTTAGTGTAAATATGAGATCTGATGTCTTTTTTGACCCCCAGATCTCATATTTAAGAGGACCTGTCATTTTTTTTTGTTTACATTCCTTGTAATAGGAATAAAAGTGATACCATTTTTTATTTTTTTTTTAAAAAAAACAGTGTAAAAATAAATAAAATCATGTAAAATAAATAAGAAAAATAATTTTTTCTTTAAAGGCCCCGTCCCGACGAGCTCACGCGCAGAAGCGAACGAATACGTGAGTAGCGCCTGCTATATGAAAACGGTGGTCAAACCGCACATGTGAGGTATCGCCGCGATCGTTAGAGCGAGAGCAATAATTCCAGCCCTAGACCTCCTCTGTAATGCAAAACATGCAACCTGTAGAATTTTTTAAACGTCGCCTTTGGAGATTTTTGAGGGCAAAAGTTTGACGCCATTCCACGAGCGGGCGCAATTTTGAAGCGTGACATGTTGGGTATCAATTTACTCGGTGTAACATTATCTTTCACGATATAAAAAAAATTGGGCTAACTTTATTGTTGTCTTATTTTTTTATTCAAAAAAGTGAATTTTTTTCCAAAAAAAAGCGCACTTGTAAGACCGCTGCGCAAATACGGTGTGAAAAAAAGTATAGTAATGACCGCCATTTTATTCTCTAGGGTGTTGGGAAAAAAAATAACAATATATAATGTTTGGGGGTTCTAAGTAATTTTCTAGTAAAAAAAAACTGTTTTAAACATGTAAACACCTAAATTCCAAAACGAGGCTGGTCCTTAAAGTGGTGTTCTGGCCGAAATTATACTTTTTAAATAAAAATACCCCTATAATACACAAGCTTAGTGTATTCTAGTAAAGTTAGTCTGTAAACTAAGGTCTGTTTTGTTAGTTTATAGCAGTAGTTTGTTATTTTATAAACTTCCAGCAGGCCGCGGCCATCTTAAGTGTGGGCATCTGAAGCCAGACTGTATTTCTTCCTGGATCTCATCCTTGCAGATCTCGCACATGCTCAGTGCAGCACAAGCAGTGTAATAGGTTTCAGGACAGGTTTCAATAGAAAATGGCAGTGTCAGAGGAAGTTGCCGCCCCTTTCCCAGAAGGCATTGCAAACAGGAAATGATGCGATGGGCCGTGGCCAGGGAGGAGGAAGTGAAAAATGAATACAGCAGATATACAGTAAGTGCTGAGAAAAATAAAAATAAAAAAATATCCAATTCGTTTACAGTGCACAGTTTAGTGAGGGATGCTGAAGAGTTGTAAAAGTGGGTGGAACTGCACTTTAACCGATTCCCGACCGGCTCCTGTACTTCTACGTCGGCAGAATGGCACGGCTGCGCAAAGTAACGTACCCCTACGTTACCTTGAATTTGCCGCCGTGTGCGCGCGCACCTGCCGCGTCCTCCGTGATTCGGGTCGCGGGTCCCG
The DNA here is from genome assembly GCA_037952925.1 of Lithobates clamitans. Taxonomy (NCBI): domain Eukaryota; kingdom Metazoa; phylum Chordata; class Amphibia; order Anura; family Ranidae; genus Lithobates; species Lithobates clamitans. The sequence goes on along the minus strand of JBBGZY010000819.1, from coordinate 487,027 downwards.
CGGACTCGATCGCCGCGGGCATACCCGCGATCGCCTCACGGAGAGGAAGGACGGGGAGATGCCGTTGTAAACAGCATCTCCCCGTTCTGCCTAGTGACAAGTGTCACTCGATCTCTGCTCCCTGTCATCGGAGCAGAGATCAGTGACGTCACACACACAGCCCATCCCCCTGACAGTTAGAAATCGCTCCCCTAGGACACACTTAACCCCTCCCCGCCCCCTAGTGGTTGACCCCTTCACTGCCAGTGTCATTTATACAGGAATCAATGCATTTTTATAGCACTGATTGCTGTATAAATGACAATGGTCCCAAAAATGTGTAAAAAATGTCCGACGTGTCCGCCATAACATCGCAGTCACAATAAAAATCGCTGATCGCCGTCATTACTAGTAAAAAAAAAAATTATTAATAAAAATGCCATAAAACTATCCCCTATTTTGTAAACGCTATAACTTTTGCTCAAAAAAATCAATAAACGTTTGTTGCGATTTTTTTTTTACCGAAAATATGTAGAAGAATATGTATCGGCCTAAACTGAGGAAAAAAAACGTTTTTTTATATATTTTTTGGGGATAATTATTATAGCAAAATGAAAAAAATAATGCGTTTTTTTTCAAAATCGTCGCTCTTATTTTGTTTATGGCGCAAAAAATAAAAATCGCAGAGATGATCAAATACCGCCAAAAGAAAGCTCTATTTGTGGGGAAAAAAAAGGACGTCAATTTTGTTTCGGAGCCACGTCGCACGACCGCGCAATTGTCAATTAAAGCGACGCAGTGGCGAATCGCAAAAAACGCTCTGGTCAGGAAGGGGGTAAATCCTTCCGGGGCTGAAGTGGTTAAGTGGTTAAAGTCCGATCGTGTGTACGAGGCTTTAGGATAGAAAGGTTAACACATAGAATGGGGCCTAAAGCTCCACCTTCTGGCTGGATAAATAAATGTGAAATATTCGCCTGCTTTATTCCTTTTTTACATGAAGACAAAAAAATACAATGTTATTCTTTCAGCTCAGACATTAAAAAAAAAAAAACATTGAGTGTATAAAAAAATATATATATACATTTCCTATTAACAATACAGAAGAATATTTATCCCTTCCTCTCAGTATGGAAACATTTCATTTCTTATTTTCTCTTCCAACGGCTTTAGCTGTATAATTTCATCAAATGAATGGCAGATTTTTTATTTCCTCCTAGGGGGAACAATTCCTAGGAATTTATTTTCGACTTCATAAACTGCAAAAATAAAATAGATTGCAACTTGATCATGGAAGAAAGACTTCACATCGCATTTAGAAGCCTCACTGGATTGTACTACATCCCGGATCAAACGGCGCATACCTTGATGTTTCCGAACGGCACACCGGGAGCTTATCTAGCATTTGGCGCCACCATCGGACAATACATCCCCGGGTCACTTAGACGCTAATAAGAGCCTCCAGACTTTGTGAAGGCAAGCCAGATTGGGTAGCAGTAAATCACAGAAAATGAGGATTATTTTACAAGTAACCGCCCTTTAACATAAATCGAATGGTATCTCGGGGAGTGATTTCTTATAATTCGATTTCGCCGGAGCGAACCGTTCAAGGTGAACGCAAAAAATAAAAAAAAATTTCCCAAACAGCAGAGCAAATTCATCAAGCGCGGCTCCACTCGAGAAGTTAATATTTAACTGAAAAAAAATAATAAATAGTCGACGGTAAAGAGCCGGGGAAAAAAAAAAAAAAAAAAGCGTAGGGACAGTTTGGCAGCGGCCGTAAGTCACTCAAAAGCAAATCGACGATCAAATGGAAGCGGAAAGGAAAGTGCGATGATGGAATGCAATTGGATTTCAATGTGTGATTTATTGTCGGCATTAAAGGATCATAGAACGATTAAAGGCGCTTTGTCAACTGGGGAGAACTAATAGATAAAATCATTGCTTATTTTAAAAGGAGACATGGGGTGATACCATTTGCTTCACAATTCCAAGCCGGTGCTTCAAGGGAAACCGGCTTTTTAAAGAGAGCCTGTCAACTTGTCCATTCGGATAAAAGGAATCCAATGTGTGTGTGTGTGACAATGCTGGACCGGTGGGTGGTCTGGTATTAATAAAAGTCCTGTAGACTAAGCCACCCTTCAGGGGGAACTTGTACCTGTAGCGCCACCCCCCGCAGGAGCTTCTGGTAGTATTGGGTCCTCTGTTCTTACCTCGACCTTGGCAAAAAAATTAGCTCCACTTGCACCTCAGGTATACACTTCCATAGGTAAAGGTTGACAGTTTTGGTTACTACCTTAGGGCAGGGGTGGGCAACCTCAGCCCTCCAGCTGTGGTGAAACTACAAGTCGTATGAGACATTGCAAGACCCTGACCATCACTGGCATGACTCCTAGAGGCAGAAGCATGATGGGATTTGTAGTTTCACCACAGCTGGAGTGCAGAGGCTGCCTACCCCTGCCTTAGGGTCACCTTCATATAAGACTCAAGACTTCATGGCAAGGTAGCAAAGCGTATTGACAAAAATGGCTCAGATAAATAGTAACGCAATGAGAAACACTTTTGCCTGCTAAGTTGGGGCCCTTTGAAGACGTTGGCGCGCTTAAAGTGGTGTTCCGGCCGAAATTATACTTTTTAAATAAAAATACCCCTATAATACACAAGCTTAATGTATTCTAGTAAAGTTAGTCTGTAAACTAAGGTCTGTTTTGTTAGTTTATAGCAGTAGTTTGTTATTTTATAAACTTACAGCAGGCCGTAGCCATCTTAAGTGTGGGCATCTGAAGCCAGACTGTATTTTTTCCTGGATCTCATTCTTGCAGATCTCGCACATGCTCAGTGCAGCACAAGCAGTGTAATAGGTTTCAGGTCAGGTTTCCATAGCAATGGCAGTGTCAGAGGAAGTTGCCGCCCCTTCCCAGAAGGCATTGCAAACAGGAAATGATGCGATGGGCCGCGGCCAGGGAGGAGGAAGTGAAAAATGAATACAGCAGATATACAGTAAGTGCTGAGAAAAAAATACATATATATCCAATTCGTTTACAGTGCACAGTTTAGTGAGGGATGCTGAAGAGTTGTAAAAGTGGGTGGAACTCCACTTTAAGGGGCAAAGAAGAGAAGACAGACGTCTCTGGAAACAATGAGTCAGTATTATTATAAATAGACTGTAGATTATCCTCAATTGAAGAGAATTTAACCACTTCAGCCGCGGAAGATTTGGATGCCCGATGACCATTTTTTGCGATACGACACTGCGCCGCTTTAACTGACAATTGCGCAGTTGTGCAATGCTGTACCCAAACACAATTTATGTCCTTTTTTTCCCACAAATAGAGCTTTCTTTTGAGTGGTATTTGATCATCTCTGCGTTTTTTATTTTTTGCGCTATAAACAAAGGGGTAGGCAACCTCGGCCCTCCAGCTGTAGTGAAACTACAAGTCTCATGAGACATTGAAAGACCCTGACCATCACTGGCATGACTCCTAGAGGCAGAGGCATGATGGGATTTGTAGTTTCACCACAGCTGGAGTGCCGTGGTTGCCTACTCCTGCCTTAGGGTCACCATGAAATAAGACTCAAGACTTTGTGGCAAGGTAACAAAGTGTATTGACAAAAATTGCTCAGATAAATAGTAACGCAACGAGAAACACTTTGCGGCTCAAACTATTATAAAGGTTCAATAAATAAGGTTAAAGAGGAGGGCCCGTCAAAAAAAAAAAAATTAAAAGTCAACAGCTACAAATACTGCAGCTGCTGACTTTTAATTGGACACTTACCTGTCCCAGGGTCCAGCGATGCGGGGGATTGAAGCCCCGCTCGTCTCCCCCTCCGTTCGGCAGTGCCGGCATTGCAACTGTGGGCGCCGGGCTGTGGCTTCACAGCCTGGCACCCACTGCGCATGCGCGAGCGGCGCCAAGCGCCGTGATTGGCCGCTCAGTCACCTGGGACCTGTAATGGGTCCCAGATGATTGACAGGAGGGAGGGAGCAGAGCTGAGCCCTTCCTGTGCCGAGACGGAAGTGATGTCACCAGCCCAGGCACTGACTACTGACTACCAGGGACCCCCTAGCAACAGGCATTTAGAGGTGAGTAAAAAAAAAAATATCCAAATTTTTTTTGTATTTTTTTTTTTTAGGATTTTTCATGTAGTTTTTTTTTTTTGGGTGGAACACCACTTTAAAGTGCTACCTTATATTCAGACTCAACCAGCGTAAAAAACAACGAGTTGGTACTTAAAAAAAAAGATAGTGGCTAAGTTGCCTAGAGTCACTTGGGGTGAGGAAGCTTGGACTAGGCCAGGGGTCTCAAACTGGCGGCCCTCCAGCTGTTGCGGAACTACAAGTCCCATGAGGCATTGCAAGGCTGACAGTTACAAGCATGACTCCCTCAGGCAGAGGCATGATGGGACTTGTAGTTCCGCAACAACTGGAGGGCCACAAGTTTGAGACCCCTGGCCTAGGCCTTTCTTTAAGACTGAGAGATATAAATAGACTGCTGATTATGCTCAATAGAAGAAAATTTAGGTGCAGTCTCTAAATTAAGTCATCTGACGACTACTTTGGGGCCTTTTGAAGACGTTGGCGCGCTTGGGGAGACAAAGAAGAGAAGAGAGATGTCTCTGCAAACAGTGAGTTATTACTCAGGGTTATGGGGATGACTATTTGACACAAATTCTGGCCAGTAGGGTTGCAAATATGCAGCTGTAGGCAGGTTGGAGGTGCCAATGAAGATAAAAGAGACAACAACATTCTCCCTGTCAGTTAGCTCGAAGTCGGCTGGCAAATCACTAGAAAGTACCTTGTGGCAAGGTAACAAGATAACAAAGTGTAACTGACAAACATTGCTCAGATAAACAGAGTAAAGTAATGAAAAATACTTTGCAGCTCATACTATTATAAAGCTTTATTTATTAAGGTTGGAGCGCTACCTTACATTCAAACAGAATCAGCATCAACCGTAGCTTTCCTCACTAAATGAGCAGCCTAAGCCAACAACGATCAAATAAAGATAGTGGCTAAGTTTCCTAGAGTCACTTGAGGTGAGGAAGCTAGGCCTAGGCCTTTCTTTAAGACTGAGAGATATAAATAGACCATAGATTATGCTCAATAGAAGAGAATTTAAGTGGTCTCTAAAGTCTTCTGCCTGCTAAGTTGGGGCCCTTTGAAGACGTTGGCGCGCTTAGGGGGCAAAGAAGAGAAGACAGGCGTCTCTGGAAACAATGAGTCAGTATTATTATAAATAGACTGTAGATTATCCTCAATAGAAGAGAATTTAATTGCAGTCTCTAAAGTCTTCTGCCGGCCATATTGAGGCCCTTTGAAGGCGTTGGGGACAAAGAAGAGAGGCGTCTCTGCAAGCGAGTCAGTATAAGGACAATGAACTTCTGAGAGCATTGATGAAGGAGTGGACAGGCGAGAGTTAATACTCAGGGATATGGGGATGACTGTCACAAATTCTGGCCAGTAGGCCTGCAAATATACAGCTGTGGGCAGGTTGGAGGTGTCAATGAAGATGAAAGAGACAATAACAGTTTCCCTGTTAGTTAGCACAGAGTCAACTGGCAACTCACTAGAAAGTACCTTGATACCTTGTGGCAAGATAACAAAGACAAAAAATCGCTCAGTAAAGCAAGGAGAAACACTATTATAAAACTTGTTGTACTAACAACAAGTTGGTACCAAATAAAGATATTGGCTAAGTTGCCTAGAGTCACTTGGGGTGAAGAAACTAGATCTAGGCCTTTCTTTAAGACTGAGAGATATAAATAGACTGTAGATTATGCTCAAGACAAGAAAATTTAGGTGCGGTCTCTAAAGTAAGTCTTCTGCCGGCTACGTTGGGGGCCATTTGAAGACGTTGGCGCGCTTAGGAGACAAAGAAGAGAGGAGAGATGTGTCTGCAAACAGTAAGTGTGTATAGGGACAATGAACTCCTAAGAGCATTCATGAAGGGGTGGTCAGGCAAGAGTTAATACTCAGGGATATGGGGATGTCTATTTGTCACAAATTCTGGCCAGTAGGGAGCGGCAAGTATGCAGCCGTGGGCTGGTGGTTGGTGTCAATAAAAATGTAAGAGACAATAACAATCTCCCTGGGAGTTAGCAAATCCCTAGAAAGGACTGTAATTCACTCACCAACTTCACTGCATTGTGCAATAGAAGAGAATTTATTTGCAGTCTTTAAAGTATTCTACCGGCTACGTTGGGGCCTTTGAAGACGTTGGTGCACTTAGGGGACAAAGAAGAGAAGAGAGATATAATATTTGTTAGATTCCATGCTTAGGTGTAAGTTAGGCTGCTGCCTCCCCCCAAGGGGTTCCAATCGGAGTACCACTAGTAAAAGTGTATAAAAATAGGGGTGGGTGGCGCTGCCCAACACCTGAAGAGTTCTCCTCCAATGGGTCACTCTTCTCAAGTGAATGTGAAATAAGTAAGTGAAAAAAACATAAGTGAAAAAATACTGCCGCCACCCGAGGGTAAACCCTCCACAGTGAATCGCTCTTTTAAGTGGTGGGTGCTGAGTAGTGTGGTTGTTCCCACACAAGAGAAACGTTTGAACGGTGTTCCCACTTTGTTTTTAAGGCAGGATTATACAAAAAAGAATTAATAAGATACAAATAAGAAAATCCCTGATGGTGACACTGATTGCAAGCGGACGTGTCAGTCTGAAATATAAAGTGAATGTGCTTAGTGTAATATTGGATGTTCCCGCCCAATCAGCAATTTTGAGCAGATTTTATCCTAAATAATTTTTCTCAGCAACTAGCAACAAAATTCTATTATAAAGAATTTCTCCATAGAAAAAAAACATAAAAAAACAACATATAAAAAAATGGTGGTTGATATAAGTTCAATCTTTTAGTAGTGCAACATTTGAAGTGACTTGTGCTTGTCCAAAAGTGACTCGTGCCCATGTAACAGCTCAGGTGACTTCCGTGCTCCCCTTCAGTTCCCCGCTCACCAAATCCCTGCACCCCTGCAGGGGTAAATCGCATGCAGTGAGTGTAGTGGCAGTCCTCGGTGCATTCGCCTCCTCCTTAGCCCCACACGTAATGGGATATCCAGATGCTTGTACTCCTCCGGGGATAAGCCGTTCCCGGTAGATTAGGTTATAGTAGTTGCCTCCTCCGTGGTAAACAAAGAAGAGGATACTATAAAAGTAGTCAAAAACCGGACTTTGTAGGCATGGAAACAATAGAGAAGTGAAAAAAATTCAATTCAAAATATTTATTGAAAAAAAGTACAATATATAAACACTATGTTCAAAAAGAGATAAACATGAAAGCTGATACAATTAGTAAAGTGAGCCCTTGTGCGTCTACGCGTTTCGCCATGAGGCTTCTTCAGGACACGATTAAGGTTCAAAGGCGTAACAAAAGAGAAACAGCGAACAAGTCTCACTGTCTTTAATTTGGTAGGCCTCGTATATAAAATCCCCGTGGTGGGTTAGAGTAAGGTAAGAGCATGTAGTCTACCCAGTGAGGTTTGGTGTCCAGCCTCAGTGTGCCTTAGGGAACCAGGATGCAGATGCCACTGTCAGGAGCTGTGTAGGACGCCAGAAATGAAACCGGAAATCCCGAAGCCACCGTGGAGCGCATGGACTGTGCAGGACTGGAAGTAACGGCACATCTGGAAAGGGCCACAACCTGGGGGGGGGGCGTTTCTTATTTTTTTATATACTGCCCTTAGTCAGCTGTTTTTTATATATTGCAGAGATTGCTTTATTCTCACTGAGGAGCTGTCATGGACTTTTTTGGACTTAAGGATAGAAAAACCCTTTACCTGGGCGGTTTCCTATATACTGCACTTAGTTGGTGCCCTCTGCTCTTTTTTTTTTTTTTTTTATATTGCAGAGATTACTTTATTCTCACTGAGGAGCTGCCATAGACTTTTTTGGACTTAAGGATAGCATAACCTTTTACCTAGGGGGTTTCTTATATACTGCACTTAGTTGGAGCCCTCTGGTTTTTTTTAATATATATTACTTTATTATTACTTTATTCTCACTGAGGAGCTGCCGTGGACTTTTATGGACATATTGATTTTTATTATAACCCTATACCCCCATACCACATGTATGTGTATAAGGATGATGTAGCTTAGCTGTATCCCTACCTGCGCCATTCTCAAATTTTCCTTTTCTAAACCTAGTCTGAGGATGCAGAGGAGGAGTGTCAGGAGGGATAGGCAAGTCTTGCATCAGGTTTGCATTTTTTTTTTTTAATGAAAATACGCAGGTGACAATTCTTGGGGTGGGGATGATGTTTCTTTGATGTTTTTCGATTTTTAATTAAATTTATATATTCAGTTCATAGAAGCGGCAAACATCGCGGTCATATAATATGCAAACCTTTTATCCTAACAAAGCAGTCAGTTTTAATACAGAGGAAATCTGCGTGATTGTCTCTTCAGCTTGTCGCTGATCCTGGCAAGCCTCGGAGGGACAATCCTTCTGCTGCTTGTGTCTCGAAATATGTTCAACTTTCCTTATCATGAAAATCTTTCTACTGAATCAAAGTCTGGAGCACAAATCATAATATAGACCAGACTGAAGGAAACGTCTGCACGGCTCTTCATTTGTCAGATACGATTACTGCCATTGTGGGAATAGACTGTGCGGAAATCAGAGTGTGGCGACTTAACGTGAACAAATCCGGGGAAAATCTACTTTGCTCCGATTTTTGCTCAGGAAATGTACGTTGATCATCCCCAATGCCGGTGTGGAACCAACATCTACCATTGTATCCGATTCCCCTGGAGAGAGCCATGATCTGCTACACCAGAGGTCTCCAAACATTCTAAACAGAGGGTCAGTTTACTGTCCTTCAGACTTTAAAGGGGCTGGACTGTGGCCAGTGGGAGAAGGAAATGTCCTGGTGTCCTTAACAATGCTCCATAATTGGAGTCAGTGGGAGGAGTAGTGCCCCATCATTGGTGCCAGTGCAAGGAAGAGTGCCCCATCATTGGTGCCAGTGGGCAGAACAGTGCCTCATCATTGGTGTCAGTCGTCAGAATAGTGTCCCATCATTGGTGCCAGTGGGCAGAACAGTGCCTCATCATTGGTGTCAGTGGGCAGAATAGTGCCCCATCGTTGGTGCCAGTGGGCAGAACAGTGCCTCATCATTGGTGTCAGTGGGCAGAATAGTGACCCATCGTTGGTTTCAGTGAGAGAAATAGTACACCATCATTGGTGCCAGTGGGAGAAATAGTGCCCCATTGCTGTTGTCAGTAGGAGGAATAGTGCCCCATTGTTGGCGCCAGTGGGCAGAATAGTGCCCCATTGTTGGTGCCAGTGGGCATAATAGTCCCCAACCATTGGTATCAGTGGGAGGATTAGTCCCCCACCATTGGTGTCAGTGGGAGGAATAGTGCCCCATCGTTGGTGCCAGTGGGCAGAACAGTGCCTCATCATTGGTGTCAGTCGGCAAAATAGTGCCCCATCATTGGTTTCAGTGAGAGTAATAGTACCCCATCATTGGTGCCACGGGGAGAAATAGTGCCCATTGCTGTTGTCAGTGGGAGGAATAGTGTCCCATCATTGGTTTCAGTGAGAGAAATAGTGCCCCATTGTTGGTGCCAGTGGGCAGAATAGTCCCCTATTGTTGGAGCCAGTGGGCATAATAGTCCCCCACCATTGGTGTCAGTGGGAGGATTAGTGTCCCGTCATTGGTATCAATGGGAGGATTAGTCCCCCACCATTGGTGTCAGTGGGAGGAATAGTGCCCCATCGTTGGTGCCAGTGGGCAGAACATTGCCTCATCATTGGTGTCAGTCGGCAAAATAGTGCTCTATCATTGGTTTCAGTGAGAGGAATAGTACCCCATCATTGGTGCCACGGGGAGAAATAGTGCCCCATTGCTGTTGTCAGTGGGAGGAATAGTGTCCCATTGTTGGTGCCAGTGGGCAGAATAGTGTCCCATCATTTGTGTCAGTGGGCAGAATAGTGCCTCATCATTGGTATCAGTGGGAGGAATAGGGTCTCATCATTGGTTTCAATCGGAGGAATAGTCCACTATCATTGGTATCAGTGGGAGGAATAGTGTCCCATCATTGGTTTCAGTCGGAGGAATAATGCCCCATCATTGGTGTCAGTGGGAGGAATAGTGCCCCATCATTGGTGTCAGTGGGCAGAATAGTGTCCCATCATTGTTATCAGTGGGAGAAACAGTGCCCCATAATTGGTGTCCTCCTCAATAACTCCATGGACCTCCATGACTAAGCCTTGGGGATAAAGTGTCAGGGTCGTGACCTGGACAGGGCTAGGCTTAGATTTCTCAAACTATTTCCATACATTTTGAAGCAGAAAGCTGGAGGCTATCACATGGCAAAGTTCCAGTTTCGATTTTGCATTGGGTACTGGAAAAGTTTGGGGATGGGTGAATCAAATTACACGAGTCACAATGGGAAATCTGGCAACGTGCACTTAACTGATGAACCTGATTCAGTCAAAGGTACTAGTAAGTTGGTCCTTTGGGCCTATTAGCAGTTTACTTCAGGCTTACAGAGTCTAAGTGGCCCACTCAACCCAATGCAAAGAATCTTCTCCCTCCAGGCCTATCTAAATCAAACTTTATCCCTAAAAACACTTCTATTTCGGCTATGCCCCCAATTTATGGCTTGCCACCATCACGGCATCCCTCCAGCACAATCTAAGGCCTTATAGGTTTTTGATCAAAAATGGAATCAAAAGTTTGATCACCATATCAAAAGCAATAAAGTAAAACATAATGGAATCCAATGATGATTTTTTTTTTTTTTTTTTGGACTTCAACTTTGAAGTTTGGAGTTCAACTTTGGATTCACTGACTCTGAATCCCAAGAGCTCCTCAAGGCTTTTGCAGTGGTATCTCCCTAAAGCGTCACCCACGGTTCCTTGCTGGGTCCCTAGCTTGGCACTCAGAGTACCTTCAAGCTTCACCCCCACTGACCGCCTCGGTCTCTAGCTTGACACACAAGGCTGCTCTGCAAGAGTCACCTCCGCTGGTTGGGTCCCTGACTTGATCACTGCTTGAAGTTTCCCGATTCTCCACCATGCCTGTTTGGTGAGAATGCTGCTCCGGTACTTGCTTTAGTTACTCACTGTGGTCCCTGGTAAAGATGGTTGGTCCCTTAGTGACCACAACTTCCCTTCTACCTCTGACCACGACAGGTTCTCCAGCCGGCAGAACCGTCACTGTTGGTGAGACTGCAAGCCGCAGTCCAAACCCTGCGCTGCCCTCTTACTTCTGGATGGGCCCTCACACAACCTGGCAGCCAGATGCCCCAGGGATAGGCCCATTCTCTGGCCCAGCAGCCCGGGGCAGACAACACAAGTCCACCCAGATGGCAGTCCGGGTGGCACAGAACATAGATCACCTGACTCCACCCAAATACTCCTGCCCATTGGCTGAGATACCCCATATAACCATAAACGGGTATATAGGGTACCCTGGTAACCTGACCTTGAGTTGTCCTTCTCATATCTGGTACCACCAAGAGAGAAGAGAAAATTACAACAAGGCCAAACTTAGGGAGAAATCAATATATCTTTAACAATTTAACTATGGTAGCTACCTCTTCTAGGGAATTTGGTGAGGAGCTCCCTGACTAAACCCCAGGGCGCTACATTAGCAGGGGGAAAGGGGAAATCTGCATTGCACAGGCTAATTAGGGTGTGCCCAGGCACGCCGGGACACCCTGTGACCACTCCTATGGCCCTAGTGGAATCACCATCGACTAATTTATACTCATATAGCTCCCCCACTGCCCTGACCCCCATTGCAGTCACCAAAAAATATTCTGTGTGAAATGGTTCACGGTGTCACCCCCTCCATCCCGTCACAGTGCTACAGCAACTTGTTTAGCTTTAGATAAAGTGGGGAAGGCAAAGAACCCCTGTCATGTTTTTATTGCCCAAATCCCAGACACGGTAGGAGGGAGACACTGTGGGTGGATCCTCTACCAGTATGAAGACCTTAATGTAGCAAAATGGCTTGGTGCTCCAAAAATTGGGGGTCACTCAATTTGAATAGTCTATATCAGGGATCTTCACACTACGGCCCTCCAGCTGTTGTGAAACTACACATCCCTTTGTAAAACTCTGACATTCACAGACATGACTAGGGCATGATGGGAATTGTAGTTCCTGAACAACTGGAGGGCCATAGTTTAAAGACCCCTTGTCTATACAGTTGCACTAGAAAAAAGCACCAAAAAGGTGGCCAAGAATTAAAAAAAGATTTATTAGTTTTAGTAAGTGACCGTGGAAAGGACAAAGAATAGTTAACATGTTTTGGGGATCCAAAGATCTCCCCCTTCCTCAGGGCTAAAGTACTTTGTATTACAAAATTATTTACAGTGGAACTTCACTCTCCCAATCAACATTGATTATTTTTAATCCTCATGCTGCTAGCATTAGTAAATAGATAGGAAAGTATATCAAATGTACTTGTTTTAAACTTGTTTTTTTTATTTCTTCAGTTACTTTCTGGTTTCTTGCCTAGGCAAATGATGTCATACATCCCAGGAGTCTTCAGGAGGGGAGGAGAGGAGGAGGGCTTTTCTCAGCTAAGCATGTGTAGCACCCTGGAGTTTAGGCAGGGTTGCTCCCCAAAATTTTCTTGCCAGGAATAGTCACCTTGGCTAATTTTTAGAGATCAATTGATTTCTCCCTAAGTCTGACCTTGTTGCACTTTTCTCTTCTACCGCTAGGTGGCCAGACACTTGGTGGTACTAGACACGAGAAGGGCATGCAGGGTTAGATTACGGGCATGTGGGGTGTCCCAGCCAATAGGCAGGTGTTTTCTTGGATCCCCTGGCCTGCTGGGAGAACCTATATATTTGGGTGGAGTCAGGTGATCACTGTTCTGTGCCACCTGGACGGCTGTCTGGGTGGATGTGTGTCGTATTGCCCGGGCTGCTAGACCGGAGATTGCGCCTATCCCGGGCACATCTGGCTGCTAGGCTGTCTGAGGGCCTATCCAGAAGCAAGAGAGCAGCGCAGGGTTGGGATTGCGGCTTGCAATCCAACCAAAAGTGACGGTTCTGCCGGCTGAAGATCCTGTTGTGGTCGGGGAAAGAGGGGAAGCTGTCGCCACTAAGGGACCATCCACCTTATTACCAGGGACCACAGTGAGTAACTGAAGCAAGTCCTGGAGCAGTATTCTCACCAACCAGGGACGGTGAAGAATCGGGAAACTTCAGTGGGTATCAAGCCAGGGACCCAGCCAGCGGAGGCAGAGGCGGCTCTCTAATTAGGCAAATTAGGCGGTCGCCTAAGACCTCGCACTCACAGGGGCCTCGCGGCCGCCTAATTTGCCTGTTCTTAATCACTGAAGTTGACGCCGGCGGCTCCGCCTACCCCCACTGGGACTCTGTGGCTTAGGAGCTGATGGACAAATCAGATACTGCCCACAGCCTGAGGAATAGCGGCCTCATCACGGAGCGTCCCAGTGCGTGGGGCCTCATGTGTAAGTTTTGCCTAAGGCCTCACAAAGCCTAGAGCCGCCTCTGAGCGGAGGTGACGCTTTCAGAGCAGCCTTGTGTGTCAAGCCAGGGGCCGAGCAGGCCAGCGGGGTGAAGCTTGAGAGGTATCTTGAGCAGCTCAAGGGATTCAGTGTCAGTGAATCATCTAGTCTAGTGAGAGACCGGGAGCTCAGTGGGCTGAAGAACTACAACAAGCGATTGTAGTGGAAGTGAAAGAACTTTTACGCCTTTCTGTTAGGAACTGTTAAAGACTGTTGCCATAGGAGACAGCATTCAGCTACACATGCAGATGTAGCGTCTTGCTGGATGCCTTTCCCTGCATGGCTGTCCTCCTGTTGAAGTCTCAGAGTCAGTCAATTAATCTTGCAACTACCTAAGAAGGAACATTCTTCTCACTGATCACCAATGTAAGGAGCATTCTTCTCACTGATCACCAATGTAAGGAGCATTCTTCTCACTGATCACCAATGTAAGGAACATTCTTCTCACTGATCACCAATGTAAGGGACATTCTTCTCACTGATCACCAATGTAAGGAACATTCTTCTCACTGATCACCAATGTAAGGGGCATTCTTCTCACTGATTACCAATGTAAGGAACATTCTTCTCACTGATCACCAATGTAAGGAACATTCTTCTCACTGATCACCAATGTAAGGAACATTCTTCTCACTGATCACCAATGTAAGGAACATTCTTCTCACTGATCACCAATGTAAGGAACATTCTTCTCACTGATCACCAATGTAAGGAGCATTCTTCTCACTGATCACCAATGTAAGGGACATTCTTCTCACTGATCACCAATGTAAGGAACATTCTTCTCACTGATCACCAATGTAAGGAACATTCTTCTCACTGATCACCAATGTAAGGAACATTCTTCTCACTGATCACCAATGTAAGGAGCATTCTTCCCACTGATCACCAATGTAAGGAGCATTCTTCTCACTGATCACCAATGTAAGGGACATTCTTCCCACTGATCACCAATGTGAGGGACATTTTTTCCACTGTCCCCCAATAAATTGCTTAACCAGGGGTTCTCCGAGACCTGAACATTTTTGTAGGGGGTTCCACTGGGGGAAAAAGGCCGCTTGAATAAGGTACCCCAGATGTATCCTGACTCTTTGTATCATAAATTACTGTATCCTCATCTTATTGTCCCAACTCTAATTGCCAAAAAATATACTGACACGAAGGTTGGAGTAAAATGGCCGTTTTCGTCCCCCTTATTAAAATTGAACAATTATGTAAACCAATATTACCAAACAAAAACATAACACTTTTGGTTGCTGATCCTTGGAGGCACTAAGTATCAAAAGTTTTTCCTTTGTATCTGCGTAAACTACATTCACGGTCCGCTCTGCACCGACCCGGGGACGAACCACATACTTCAGATACACCATTGTAACTACCAGTTAATCCACCATAACTGGCACTCCACCAGGGACCCATATCTTAGATGGGTCCCAATCCTCTCATCACAGCAGGTTATTTAAAGAGGCCTCCAAAGACCCAACCGAACGTACCCTGTAACAAAGGAAAACAAAACCAACACAACAAACAAGCAAGCATATAATGAACCAAGCTGGTGTAGGGCGGGCGGGAACGCTTCTCCTCCTCGTGCACTCCCCGGATGTCCTGTTCCCCCTTGTCTCCCTCACTCCTGGCTATTTGCAATCCCTCCCCCACACTGGCTGCCCAATCCCCTGAAGCCCCATGTTGCCTGACAACATGTTTTAACCCCGACTTGCCCGACGTGCCCTACGCTATGTTTTTATTTATTTTGCTTCGGGCTATACTGCAGGCTCTTCCTCTTTATATTTAACCCCTTGGCGGCCAGCGCACGACGATGTACGTCGGGGCAATGGCATGGTTGGGCAAATGGGTGTACAGGTACGCCCCCTTTAAGATGTGGCATTGTGGGCGCGCCCGCTGCGAGCTCCGTGACCGCGGGTCCCGTGGACTCAATGTCCGCCAGGGGCCCGCGCTCGTGTCACGGCGCGGAAGAACGGGGAGATGCCTACGTAAACAAGGCATTTCTCTGTTCTGCCTAGTGACATGACAGAGATCACTGCTCCCTGTCATTGAGAGCAGTGATCACTGTCATGTGAGTAGTAGCCCCCCCCCCCCAGTTAGAATCACTCCCTAGGACACACTTAACCCCTTGATCGCCCCCTAGTGGTTAATCCCTTCCCTCCCAGTGTCATTTACACAGTAATCAGTGCATTTTTATACCACTGATCGCTGTATAAATGACAATGGTCCCAAAATAGTGTCAAAAGTGTCCGATGTGTCCACCATAATGTCACAGTCACAATAAAAATCGCGTCTCGCCGCCATTACTAATAAAAAAAATAACAATAAAAATGCCATAAAACTATCCCCTATTTTGTAGACGCTATAACTTTTGCGCAAACCAATCAATATACGCTTATTGCAATTTTCTTTTACCAAAAATATGTAGAAGAATACATATCGGCCTAAACTGAGGAAAAAAATATTTTTTTTTATATATTTTTGGGGGATATTTATTATAGCAAAAAAGTAAAAAATATTGCTTTTTTTCTTTCACAATTGTCGCTCTTTTTTTGTTTATAGCGCAAAAAATAAAAAACGCTTCTCTGCCAGTGTCATTTACACAGTAATCGGTGCATTTTTATAGCACTGATCGCTGTATAAATGACAACGGTCCCAAAATAGTGTCAAAAGTGTCCGATGTGTCCGCCATAATGTCGCACTCCCGATAAAAATCGCAGATCGCCGCCTTTACTAATAAAAAAAAAAAAAAATTATATTAAAAATGCCGTAAAACTATTGCCTATTTTGTAGACACTATAACTTTTGCGCAAACCAATCAATAGACGCTTATTGCGATTTTCTTTTACCAAAAATATGTAGAAGAATACGTATCGGCCTTAACTGATGAACAAAAATTGTTTTTTTATATATTTTTGGGGGATATTTATTATAGCAAAAAGTAAAAAATATTGCTTTTTTTTTTCAAAATTGTCGCTCTTTTTTTGTTTATAGCGCAAAAAATAAAAACCGTAGAGGTGATCACATACCACCAAAAAAAAGCTCTATTTATGGGGGAAAAAGGACGTCAATTTTGTTTGGGTGCAACGTCGCACGACCGCGCAATTGTCAGTTAAAGCGACGCAGTGCCGAATCTCAAAAAGTGCTCTGGTCAGGAAGAGGGGTCAATCCTTCCGGGGCTGGTTCCTTGGCTTAAAGTGCAGTTCCACCCACTTTTACAACTCTTCGGCATCCCTCACTAAACTGCGCACTGTAAACGAATTGGATATTTAAAAAAAAAAATGTTCTCAGCACCTACTGTATATCTGCTGTATTCATTTTTCACTTCCTCCTCCCTGGCCGCGGCCCATCGCATCATTTCCTGTTTGCAATGCCTTCTGGGAAGGGGCGGCAACTTCCTCTGACGCTGCCGTTTTCTATGGAAACCTGACCTGAAACCTATTACACTGCTTGTGCTGCACTGAGCATGTGCGAGATCTGCAAGGATGAGATCCAGGAAGAAATACAGTCTGGCTTCAGATGCCCACACTTAAGATGGCCACGGCCTGCTGTAAGTTTATAAAATAACAAACTACTGCTATAAACTAACAAAACAGACCTTAGTTTACAAACTAACTTTACTAGAATACATTAAGCTTGTGTATTATAGGGGTATTTTTATTTAAAACTTATAATTTCGCCCGGGTCACCACTTTAAGTTTAATGTTTCGATTATTAAACCAGGGAAGTAAGTTTTGGTAAGGACTTCATGATGCTAGCAGGGTTAGAGTCTCCTTCTGCATGACTGCTTTAGAAAGTAATTTCTTTACTCCGGACGGGGATAAAAAAAAAAAAAAAAAAAAAGACGCAGCCCGCGGTGTTTGGATTTTGTTTCCATAAATCATTTTACAGGTGTCTCATTCCACGGCGCAGTCTTCCTCCAAAATGGACTGTTTACGGATTATCGGCACCAGACAGGTCCTCGCGCTCTCTTTGAAGCCGGCTGTGTTTTGAAGGTATTCAGACGCTGAAAGGATTACATCGCGCTTCACCTGCGGGCAGTCGGGAAGGGGCCTGGGCTTCTGTCGACTCTCCAGAATCGCTAATTAACTTCAAGCGACTTGGGTCAGATGTTGGCTGCGGTGATTTAATTACCGGCCCGGCATTATACAGAGTCTTATACAGAGCGGTGCGGAGTCGCAGGCACCGCGCTGGATGGATGTGTCAGGAAAAACCAAACAGTCAACAAGCGTCTCCGCCGCCAACCTTCCTGAAGGTTCATTATGTGACGCCAATATGGACGGGAGGATCGCGCAGATGAATCTGGAACGGGAGGAAATAGGAGATTCGGACAATGGGGAATTTAAAAGGACAATTGGATAATGAAGCTGGAAAGGGCTGATAAAAAAAAAAATTGCCCGATTTGCCGGCGTTCTGCGACAGCTGTGATTGCCGCAGCGCTTTATGGTCGAAAGGATCGCTGAAATTTATATATTTTTTTGGGGGGTACACCAGTAACCCTTTGGTGACCAGAGGTCATTGATCCCTAGGGCTGGTTACCTTACCAATAATTTACCAATAATTTTATGACTTGAATCATGTTCTTTACAAATTTTAAACCCCTTCCCGCCGACCGTACGCAGATGTGCGTACTCGGCTTTCCGGGGTTATACCGGGAGGATGCCTGCAGCTGCCTGTCGCACTCCCGATAAAAATCGCAGATCGCCACCATTACTAATAAATAAAAAAATAACAAAAAAAATGCCAGAAAATGATCCCCTATTTTGTAGACCTTATAACTTTTGCGCAAACCAATCAATAGATGCTTATTGCGATTTTCTTTTACCAAAAATATGTAGAAGAATACGTATCGGCCTAAACTGATGAACAAAAATTGCTTTTTTATATATTTTTGGGGGATATTTATTATAGAAAAAGTAAAAAATATTGCTTTTTTTTTTTCACAGTTGTCGCTCTTTTTTTGTTTATAGCGCAAAAAATAAAAACCGCTTCTCTGCCAGTGTCATTTACACAATAATCAGTGCATTTTTATGTGTCCGATGTGTCCGCCATAATGTCGCAGTCGCAATAAAAATCGCAGATCGCCGCCATTACTAATAAAAAATTATATATATATTAAAAATGACATAAAACTATCCCCTATTTTGTAGACACTATAACTTTTGCGCAAACCAATCAATATGCAGCTGCAGGCATCATCCCGGTACCGTTGTTTAGAGGCGGCGATCGGCTATCCGAGTATAACAACCGATGCGCATAAAAGCCGCTCGGCTGTTATACCGGAGGAGCGGGAGGGGACATCCCCCCCTCCCGCCGCCTCCCGCCGCTCTTACCGGGCCTCCCGTGCGATCGGGGAGGCCTGGTGTCCAATCGGCTGCCTCCGGCGACTGGGGGCGGGCTGGCACGAAGCCGTGGGCGGCTTCGTTCCAGCCTTCTCATTGTAAACGCGGAAGCGACGCCATGACGTCACTTCCCGTTTACGCGGCTGCCAATGGCGCCGGTTTTAAAAAAAATATACAGTGTTCAGAATCGCCGTTTTCGGCGATCTGAATACCTTGAAGTGCAAAGGAGGGATCGGGGGTCTTTTAGTCTTTTAGCCCCCCAGATCCCTCCATAAAGAGTACCTGTCACCACCTATTACTGTCACAAGGGATGTTTACATTCCTTGTGACAGCAATAAAAGTAAAAAAAAAAATAATAATTTTTTTTTTAAACACAATTTATAAGTATAAAAGTAAATAAAATAAATAATAAAAAAAAAAATTTAAAGCGCCCCCGTCCCCGCGAGCTCACGCAGCGAAGAAAACGTATACGGAAGACGCGCCCGCATATGTAAACGGTGTTCAAATCACACATGGGAGGTATCGACGCGATCGTCAGAGCGAGAGCAATAATTCTAGCACTAGACCTCCTCTGTAACTCAAACCTGGTAACCGTGAAAAAAAATTTAAAGAGTCGCCTATGGAAATTTATAGGTACCGTAGTTTGCCGCCATTCCACGAGTGCGTGCAATTATAAAGGGTGACATGTTTGGTATCTATTTACTCAGCGTAACATCATCTTTCACATTATACAATAAAATTGGGGCAACTTTACTGTTTGGATTTATTAAAATTCATGAAAGTGTCCCTTTTCCAAAAATTTGCGTTTAAAACACCGCTGCACAAATACCGTGTGATATCAAATATTGCAACAATCACCATTTTATTCTCTAGATTCTCTGCTAAAAAAATATATATAATGTTTGGGAACGCTAAGTAATTTTCTAGCAAAAAATACGGATTTTAACTTGTAAACACCAAATTTCAAAAATAGGCTTAGTCAGGAAAGGGTTAAGGACATATAAGGATTTTTATTTGGTACAGAAAATAATTTTCTCTTTTTTCTGTCTTTATTATAGGCAAGCGTTCTTCAAACTTTTCAGTATGAGGGCCGTATTATACACTCTATCGCCAAAAGTATTGGGACACCTGCCTTTACACGCACATGAACTTTGACGACATGCCAGTCTCATGCCGCGTACACAATACCGGACTTTTCCGGCAGAAAAGGTCCAACGGAATCATTCCATCGGATATTCCCATTGTGTGTGGGCTTCATCTTTCGAAAAATTCTGACGGACCTGGAAATAGAACAAGTTTTAAATCTTTCCGACAGAATCAGTTCCTATCGGGAAAACCGCTCATCTATATGCTATTCCGACGGACCAAAAACGACGCAAGGGCAGCTATTGGCTACTGGCTGTTGAACTTCCTTTTTCTAGTCCCGTCGTACGTCATCGCATTCTAAACGATCGGACTTTGATGTGATCGTGTGTAGGCAAGTCCGTTTCAGCGGAACTCCTTTCGGAACTCCATCGGAAACACAGTCAGAGTTTATTCTGACGGAAAAACCGGTCGTGTGTACGCGGCATTAGTCCGTAGGGTTCAATATTGAGTTGGCCCGCCCTTTGCAGCTATAACAGCTTCAACTCTGCTAGGAAGGCCGTCCACAAGGTTTAGGAGTGTGTCTATGGGAATGTTTGACCATTCTTCCAGAAGAGCATTTGTGAGGTCAGACACTGATGTGGACGAGAAGGCCTGGCTCACAGTCTCCGCTCTAATTCATCCCAAAGGTGTTCTATCGGGTTGAGGTCAGGACTTTGTGAAGGCCAGTCAAGTTCCTCCCCCCCAAACTCGCTCATCCATGTCTTTATGGACCTTGCTTTGTGCACTGGTCCAAATCATTTGGTGGAGGGGGGATTATGATGTGGGCAGGGGCGGACTGACCATTGAGCTACTCGGGCACTGCCCGAGGGCCCTGGGCCAGTAGGGGGCCCCATCAAGGTTGCCAGCCTCAGTAAAACCAGGGACAGTATGTATAAATCTGTGTTTTTTTTTACATCTGTCTGTGTATACTGTGTGTACATGTATGTGTATACTGTGTGATTGTATACTGTGTGTGTGTATACTGCGTGGCCCCATAATTTCTGATTGCCTGGGGGCCCCATAATCTCCTATTGCCCGGGGGCCCCATGAGTTATCAGTCCGCCCCTGGATGTGGGGGTTGTATTTCAGGGGTTGGGCTTGGCCCCTTAGTTCCAGTGAAAGGAACTCTTAGGGCATCAGCATACCAAGGCATTTTGGACAATTTCATGCCCCCAACTTTGTGGGAACAGTTTGGGGATGGACCCTTCCTGTTCCAACATGACTGCGCATTAGCGTTCAAAGCAAGGTCCATAAAGACATGGATGAGCGAGTTTGGAATGGAGGAACTTGACTGGCCTGCACAAAGTCTTCAACTCTTCTGGGAAGGCTGTCCACAAGGTTTAGGAGTGTGTCTATGGGAGTGTTTGACCATTCTTCCAGAAGCGCATGTGTGAGTTCAGGCACTGATGTTGGATGAGAAGGCCTGGCTCGCTGTCTCCACTCTAATTTATCTCAAAGGTGTTCTATCGGGTTGAGGTCAGGACTTTGTGCAGGACAGTCAAGTTCCTCCACCCCAAACTCGCTCATCCATGTCTTTATGGACCTTGCTTTGTACACTAATGCGCAGTCATGTTGGAACAGGAAGGGCCGTCCCCAAACTGTTACCACAAAGTTGGGAGCATGAAATTGTCCAAAATGTCTTGGTATGCTGACGCCTTAAGAGTTCCCTTCACTAGAACTAAGGGGCCAAACCCAACCCCTGAAAAACAACCCCCCACACCATAATCCCCCCTCCACCAAATGATTTGGACCAGTGCACAAAGCAAGGTCCATAAAGACATGGATGAGCGAGTTTGGGGTGGAGGAACTTGACTGGCCTTCTCCTGACCTCAACCTGATAGAAAACCTTTGGGATGAGTTAAAGCAGAGACTGTCAGGCCTTCTCGTCCAACATCAGTGCCTGACCTCACAAATGCACTTCTGGAAGAATGGTCAAACATTCCCATAGACACACTCCTAAACCTTGTGGACGGCCTTCCCAGAAGAGTTGAAGCTGTTATAGCGGTAAAGGATGGGCCAACTCAATATTGAACCCTACGTGCTAAGATTGGGATGTCATTAAAGTTCATGTGCGTGTAAAGGGGGGACTGAGAGAAACAAAAAACTACTGCCGTGATGCTATTTTCAGACAATATCATGTGTATATGTAATTTTCGATTTTGCCCAAAGCTGCCCTTCAACAGTTATAAGGCTCGGTGGTACTCCTATGGACACTCAAGTGACGGGAGGCACTGTTTGTTATCAGCATGCAGTCCAGCAGTTTATACCACAACAACTGTCAAGCTTCAGGGGGCCCATTAGCTATGACTCTCGAGCTTGATGCTGAACTCCAGGCACAAAAACTATCATTTAAATATATTCCGCAATAGTCACAAAGGTTATAAATCCACTCTGTGTGCCCCCAGGTCTTTACAAACCCAGGGATTACCTTGCAAAATTAGCAGCGACATCATCACTGTACTGTACATACTGTACCACTACAAACTGCCTGCAGAAAGGTACAGGAGGGGGGCGGAGACAAGACCAGTCACCCTGCACAAGGATAGAGAGCAGCAGTGAGTGGTCTTTTCTACAGATAGGAGAAGTTTCACACTGGATTACTGCACAGATCCGGAAGAAATACACAAAGCACACCAAGGTTCAAGGAAGAATACACGTGGTTCCTGTATCTTGACAATGTTTACTTATCCTTGAGTTAAGCTTAAATCTTTGCCCGCACAGCCATGGCGTCCTTTAACCTTGGAGGGGGGGCATAAAGGTAGACCCAATTGCATGATAGGAAGAGATAGCACGGTTGTGGGCAGGTGCAGTCTACTTTCTTCACTGTATGTGACGCCCTCCGCAGCGGCACTGCAGTCGGAGAGGAAGTCAAGCAGAACATAGTTCCTCTATAATTTCTTGGGGAAGCATCCATCTGGATGCTGCCGCCCCATATGACTCTGGCAGCCATCTTGGGTCAGGCAGAGCCTGTTTGGGGGCCTTGAATCCCATTGTTGGTGCACATTTGCGAGTTGGTAGAGTAGGGACAGGTACCTCACCTGTTAGGGACAGCACTAGCGGTAGGGAAAGGTTCCTGATAAGAAGGGAAATCATAGAGTTCGCAACTTCTCTGGACACCTGCTGTTGGGCACATTTAAGACATTCAAGGCCACATTCTTCCCCTCTTTACAGAGGCTGAAAGCTCAGCTGCACTCACCATACTCTGTTGGAATCGTGAGTGTTACTGGTTGGGCTGCCTTCCCATTGGGTTATTTGTGAACTGTTCTGCATTATTTCAATACAAGTTCTTTCATCACGTTGGGACTGAGTGTGTTATTCCGTTGCACCATGCTGTGCCCTACCTACACTTGTCGGCAGTTGGCAAAGTATGTTCTTGGCTGTGGGTGCAGAAGGACGATCGGGCTCCAGCATGGCTTCTATAGGATCAGCCGAAGCTTTAATACTGACGTTCAACTGCTCTAACACTCCCTTGAGTAGGATGAGAAACTTAGAGAGTGCTGGGCGGCTGGTGGTGAAGCTGGCTATTAACGTCCAAGAGGATGATGCCCGCCATGCAGTGATGGCTTTGTCAGAGCTACCCTGGAACAAATCGTATCACATCTGGAGGGTCTGTTTGGGGAGAAGATACCACTTCTGGAGCTGAGGCAAAAGTTCTTCCTAGGGAAATAGCAGGACAAGAATCTCACCCATCGCTGACATCACTGACGCAGAGCACATATTAAGGGATCAGTTCATAACGGGCCTGAAGGCTGGCCCAGTCCAGAGGGCCTTGCAAGAGAAGGTTAAGGTGCAACCCGCCATCTCATTCTACAATGTGGTGGTGGAAACAAATGCGATGGTGGTAGTCACCATACATGCTTTGCATACTTCAAAGAGGGGGCCCTGGCACCTTCACCCCTGTCAGCCATGTAAACGCGCTGACAAAGCTATCTCAGGATGTGGCCACCTTAAAACTGTAGGTAACCTCCTATAAAAAGGACTCAACCCAACCTCATCGGTACATACAGTATCTCACAAAAGTGAGTAGACCCCTCACATTTTTGTAACTATTTGATTATATCTTTTCATGTGACAACACTGAAGAGATGACACTTTGCTACAATGTAAAGTAGTGAATGTACAGCTTGTATAACAGTGTAAATTTTCTGTCCCCTCAAAATAACTCAACACGCAGCCATTAATGTCTAAACCACTGGCAACAAAAGTGAGTAAACTCACTCTCCAAATTGGGCCCAATTAGCCATTTTCCCTCCCCTTGTCATGTGACTTGTTAGTGTTACAAGGTCTCAGGTGTGAATGGGGAGCAGGTGTGTTAAATTTGGTGTTATCGCTCTCACTCTCTCATACTGGTCCCTGGAAGTTCAACATGGCACCTCATGGCAAAGAACTCTCTGAGGATATGAAAAAAAGAATTGTTGCTCTACATAAAGATGGCCTAGGCTATAAGAAGATTGCCAAGACCCTGAAACTGAGCTGCAGCACGGTGGCCAAGACCATACAGCAGTTTAACAGGACAGGTTCCACTCAGGACAGGCCTCGCCATGGTTGACTGAAGAGGTTGAGTGCACGTGCTCAGCGTCATATCCAGAGGTTGTCTTTGGGAAATAGACGTATGAGTGCTGCCAGCATTGCTGCAGAGGTTGAAGGGGTGGGGGGTCAGCCTGTCAGTGCTCAGACCATACGCCGCACACTGCATCAAATTGGTCTGCATGGCTGTCATCCCAGAAGGAAGCCTCTTCTAAAGATGATGCACAAGAAAGCCCGCAAACAGTTTGCTGAAGACAAGTAGACTAAGGACATGGATTACTGGAACCATGTCCTGTGGTCTGATGAGACCAAGATAAACTTATTTGTTTCAGATGGTGTGAAGCGCGTGTGGCAGCAAACTGGATGAGAAGTACAAAGACAAATGTGTCTTGCCTACAGTCAAGCATGGTGGTGGGAGTGTCATGGTCTGGGGCTGCATGAGTGCTGCCGGCACTGGGGAGCTACAGATCATTGAGGGAACCATGAATGCCAACATGTACTGAGGCAGAGCATGATCCCATCCCTTCTGAGACTGGGTCGCAGGGCAGTATTCCAACATAACAACCCCAAACACACCTCCAAGATGACCACTGCCTTGCTAAAGAAGCTGAGGGTAAATGTGATGGACTGGACAAGCATGTCTCCAGACCTAAACCCTATTGAGCATCTGTGGGGCATCCTCAAACGGAAGGTGGAGGAGCGCAAGGTCTCTAACATCCACCAGCTCCGTGATGTCGTCATGGAGGAGGGGAAGAGGACTCCAGTGGCAACCTGTGAAGCTCTGGTGAACTCCATGCCCAAGAGGGTTAAGGCAGTGCTGGAAAATAATGGTGGCGACACAACATATTGACACTTTGGGACCAATTTGGACATTTTCACTTAGGGGTGTACTCACTTTTGTTGCCAGCGGTTTAGACATTAATGGCTGTGTGTTGAGTTATTTTGAGGGGACAGCAAATGTACACTGTTATACAAGCTGTACACTCACTACTTTACATTGTAGCAAAGTGTCATTTCTTCAGTGTTGTCACATGAAAAGATTGAATAAAATATTTACAAAAATGTGAGGGGTGTACTCACTTTTGTGAGATACTGTACATACACCCACTGTGCAGGGATCCTGAGGAGGACTGAAAATGCTGGATGTGTAGCTGCTATGGACAAGTGTCTAAGAACTGTGGATGGTTAGAATTCTTAAACCCCTCCAGGCCGTTCTTAAACTACTGACTCCTGGGGCAAAGCGACGACCCCCAGGACTAACAATCCAAAGTCCCAGAAAGTCAAAAAGCATGGTTGCTCGGAGTCCTTTGATAGCCGCCTTAGTTAATGTGCAAGAGGTCCCATGCCTGATTGACATCGGCTCAGAGGTCACGGTTATGGAGTATGAATTCGACCCCTGCTGGCTATCCCTCAGAGCGGCCAATGATCTGGCCATTCTGGTCGAAGGCATCACCTGGGTGAGGATTCAAATCGAAGACCAGTTGGTGGAACATGTAGGGGTAGTGGTGACTTAAAGCCCAGTAAATCCACCAGTGCCTATTGTGCTGGGCATGAATGCCCTGAAGAACCTAGACTTACCCTGCTTGTTGGCCAAATATAAACACTCAGGCCAGTGAGCACATGGTTGCGGCCTTCGAGCCGTGTGGCTCCAAATATTCCAGGCCTATGAGGCCCAGCACAAAGCCACCAAGAAGCAACTGAAGGTGTAGGAAGGGTAGTCCATACACCCCCCCCCCCTACAAGAAGTGGTCTGGTCTCTCCCTGTTGGGGCCCACAAAAAAAATGACAGGGCGCCACTAATATGGTCTAACCTAGAGAGGATCCGCTGACGTCAGGAGAGTGGATGGTGGGCCAAACTCTATCCAAGGTCAAATGAGGAAGAGTCCTGGTGCAACGTGCATGTACAGTATATATGGATTCAAAAGTGCTGTGCGATCATCCCCCTTTAATTCTAATTTTTATTTCTCCCGACACACACCATGCAAAAACAAGCAGTGCCCTGGTACAAATAGCTTTTCCTATTGCATGGTTATTAATTTTTATTCCCCCCTCGAAATCTGGCTTCAAGTGAATGGGGAAATAAAAAAAAAGGTGTTTCATAAATTATAGGGACACAGAGTCAATTGTTACAATGTAGCTCTGAAATATATGTTCTTGTTTTAAGATAAATTATTCTGAATTTGCCTTCAAAAATCAACCTCAGTTTATTTTTTCCTTTATTTGACGTATGAGCAAGATCCTGGTAGGAGCCAAGGTATATTGTGTGTCAGTATGAAAGACCAAGCTGTGTTCATTAGCAATGTGGTCTGATTCATTTTAACAGGCAAATATACAAAACCCGCCATACAACGTTGCCAAAAAAATCCTCTTCCACCCACATTCTCACACTCCCCACCTTCCCAAATTTCAATACAGGAACCAGAATCTGAAAAAAATCCTAAGATCTGCAAACAAAGTTGGTATAATAAGGCCCACGCTGACAGGCGTACTCCAACCCTCAACAAACATCCACCAAGATATTAGGGAAGAGATAATAATGACGCAGCCTTATTTGGTTTCTTATCTAGACACAGGCAGCCATCCAATTAAATTTCTTTCATTATGTATCTTCTAGACAGGAGTCTGTGATTATGGCAAGGGGTCCGTCAGCTTGAAGGTTGTTAGAGGGATCATGGGAGGTTGAGAAGCAATGCTACAGTAGGTAACATTTGGCTTTTATTGATGTGTCTGGCTCAAAATGTATTTATTCAGAGGTTAGAAACCACTCACCGTTCTTTTTTTTTTCATTGATGACATCCAGAATAATCCATTGTTCTAACTGAACACTTGAAATGCATCAGCGTTGCTCAACCTTTTCTCCGTCACTGTACCCTTCAGAGGTTTGCCAATTCTGGGGTCAAACTCAGTTTCATTGTATCAGTATTATGAAGATAGAAAGTTTCCGGGAACTCCAATCCATATAAACTGACTTATTGGCACATATAGGAAATACAAAAAGCAGACGCGTTTCGGCTGAACAGCCTTGGTCACAGTGCAGTAACCAAGGCCGTTCAGCCGAAACGCGTCTGCTTTTTGTCTTACATTTTTCCTATATGTGCCAATAAATCATTTTATATGGATTGGAGTTGCCAGAAATGTTCTGTCTTCATTTGCTGTTCGAATGTTGTCTGGAGAATACCATAGCCTGAACACCTTTCTGTGGAATTTGGAATTCCACCATTCAGAGCGCTGCACCTTCTTGTTTGCATATCCCATCAGTATTATTGTTCTCCATTAAAGGGCCGGTTGTATCATTTAAGACTAGATGTCCAGAGCACCACGCCCCCCCCCCTTTCATCAGATGTCAAGAGCCCCCCACCATTAGAAATCAAGAGTCTGTCACCCTCCCTTACATCTCAGTGCAACCCCCCTAACCTTGTGCTGCGGGGAATAAACTGGGGGTGGAGCTGGGAAGTAGAAAGTGCATGGTCTGTAGGAGGACCACAGGAGAGCTGGAGTCAGCTACTGGAGTCTGCTGAATGGTGAGAACAAGGGAAGCGGAGATTAACGGTGCTGCGGCTGCACAGAGAAGTGCAGGATCTGGTGGAGGAGTTCTGTTCTCTCTGTTGCCGATTGCTAAGACAAGGTGATGGCAGGGACAAGGGGGCTGCAAAAGCTGCAGGAAAGCTGCAAGGGCCACATGAAATGACCTGGTGGGCTGGATTTGGCCCAAAGGCTTTGTGTTTGATACGTGAGGAACCCCAGTATAAGCTGTAAAAAAACTGAAACTAAGAAAAAAAATGCCCCCCCCCCCCCCCAAATCCACACCAGAATCTTATCCTAGATAGGGTTCAAGTATGTATTTTAAAGGGGGACCCTTTGGTAGACTTTCCCCAATGATATTCTAATTAGTTCATGCCATCTTTTTTCAGTAAGGGTTCTTGTGGGGTGTTTACATATGTCTATATGCAACATGTCTTATGTTGTGTGCATTTTTATAATGCAGTATGTCTTTCTTTGATTTTCTGTGGTATGTGGTTATCTTTTGCTGTACAAATTCATATGGGAATCATCTCAATAAAATTAGATTGAAGTAAAGGAGGACCCAAATTGCTGGGGTCCCTCCATAATTCCTACAAGAACATTTTTCTTGAGGAGGGTCTGAAATACATTTTAGGGTGACCCCACACAAAAAAGTAAATAAATAAGAAGGAGTTGAGTCCTCCTCGAATATCCATATTGTCCGTTATTCGGCCATGAAGTCTTGCTGGCCGGGGGGGGGGGGGGGCGTAGAGCTTGCCCTCCCCTTCCAAACCGTTCCAGGACATATTCTCTCAAAATAGGTGGTGCCATGCCAGGTGGGCCCCCCTGGAAAGACACCTTAATCTTATGTGGATGGGTAGAAGAACCTCATCCCCACATCTCTGGCCTGGTGGTTGTGGTGCCTGTGGGGGGGGGAGGCAGAATCTGGAAGCCTTCTTAAAAATAAAAGGGCTCCCAAAAACGCCCCCCACCACACGTGAATGAGTGAATGGTTCATAGTATTTTTGGACATCATGGGACATTATTTTATGAACACCAAGGGACATTATTATTATTATTTTAATAAAGGTCTTTATGTGTACTGTGAGTATGTTTATTTACTTTGTATCTTTTTTGTGAATGAGTAACCAGGAGTACTATGCACCCCTTACCTATTGTATTAGAAAAATGGGTGGATATTTTGGGGTCCCCTTATTTTAAGGAAGGATTTCATATTCCAATAAGTCCCCCCCCCCCCCCAGATCCCCATATTCACCGGGCCAGAAATGTGGATAAGAGGCTCTTGTCCTACTCGGCATGAGGACAAGGTGCTTTGCTCCCCCCCCGGAAGGTTACCTTACCCCATGTTGAGGACATGTTGTCTGGTATAGCTTGCTTCCCCTTTCCCTTTTCAGGGCCAGATAGGCTGTATGCTCGGATAAGGGTCTGGCATAGCTTTTGGTGGAACCCTACACATTTTTCTTTGCATTGGGTCCCGTCCCCCTTACTATCCACAACAGACCCTCATCCTGGTCTGGATATAGGTCTAGCATAGATAATGGGTGCAGGCACAGCCGAGTCCTTAACAAACAGACGTTACCTGGCCCCATTCACTTAGATGGCTAGGAATCCCCAGCAATGTAAGCAAAGCGGCAGTGATAGTTAACAAAAATGGCATAGTGTTTCCCACCATTCATATCAGGACCTTCAAGCCTTAAGGAGGAAACCATGCAAAAAAACAAAAAAAATCATATTTGGTCAGTGATGTCACTGGGATGTCCAAATATGGTCATGTCCATATTAATGACGTCATAAGAATGACGTCACCTGGAAGACCCCAGGCCTTTGTATATCTATGAGCTGTCATACAGCGAGAATGAAGCAACAGGACAAGGCGTACACCAGAGGTTTTTTTTTTTTTCTTTAGTCATTGCGGCAGGCATTGTGATTGACATGGATCTTCATCACTGGGTGACGGTGGATGTATATCATGAGACATTTTTTTAATATTAAATTATTTGTCAAAAACTGTCTGTGTGTTTTTCTTTACTATTTACATTTTTTTGTGAATGATTAGGAATACTTTGTACATTCACATTGAGTGGCGGTAACTGGGAGCCCCTTTATTGTTAAAGGGGGCTTCCCGATTCTGGTAAGCCCCCCCCCACTCACAGACCCCCCACGACCATCAACATGGGGACAAGGTGTTTACTAGTGATGACATCAAGGGGGCTTAAATAAGGTATTTAACCACTTGTCCTCAAGAAGGTTTAACCCCCTTCATGACCAGGAAATTTTTTGTTATTCAACACTGCGCTAATTTAACTGACAATTGCGCGGTCATGCTACAATGTAACCAAATTACTTTTTTTTATATCTTTTTTGTTTATAGAAATAGAACTTTATTTGGGTGGAATTTGATCTCCACTGGGTTTTTTATCCTAAAAACGTCTGAATACTTAGGACCATGTGATATTTCAGTTTTTCTTTTTTAATAAATCTGCAAAAAATGTCAACAATTCTGTGTTTTTCTGTCAATATGGGGTGCTGTGTGTACAATATGGGGTGCTGTGTGTACAATATGGGGTGCTGTGTGTACAATATGGGGTACTGTGTGTACAATATGGGGTGCTGTGTGTACAATATGGGGTGCTGTGTGTACAATATGGGGTGCTGTGTGTACAATATGGGGTACTGTGTGTACAATATGGGGTGCTGTGTGTACAATATGGGGTGCTGTGTGTACAATATGGGGGGCTGTGTGTACAATATGGGGTGCTGTGTGTACAATATGGGGTGCTGTGTGTACAATATGGGGTGCTGTGTGTACAATATGGGGGGCTGTGTGTACATTAATGAGGAAAAAAATGTACTCAAATGATTTTAGGAAATGGCTAAAATATAACAAAGGGTGAAAAATTTAATGGGGTCTGAATACTTTCCATCCCCACTGTATGTATGTATGTATATATATATATATATACATATATATATATATATATATATATATATATATATATATATATATATATATATATATATATATGTATATATGTGTGTATATATATATGTGTGTATATATATATATATATATATATATATATATATATATATATATATATATATATATATATATATGTGTGTGTGTGTGTGTATATATGTATATATATATATATATATATATATATGTGTATATATATATATGTATATATATGTATATATATGTATATATATGTATATATATATATGTGTATATATATATATATATATATGTGTATATATATATATATATATATATATATGTATATATATATATATAATATTATATTATACATTATATTGGCATTATATAGCAGAAAATAAAAAATGTTAAAAAATAGTTGTTGTTTTTTTTTTCAAATTGTCGGTCTTTTTTGTTTATAGCGCAAGAAATAAAAACCGCAGAGGTCATCGAATACCACCTAATGAAAGCGTTATTTGTGGGGAAAAAAGGACATCAACTCTATTTGGGTACAGCGCCGCACAACTGTGCGATTGTTAGTTAATATAACGCAGTGCCGTATCGCAAAAAATGGCCAGGTCATGAAGGGGGGGGGGTTAAAACTCTCCGGGGCGGAAGTGGTTAATGAAAATGAAAATTTGCATTAAATAATTTCATTAGCATATTGATGAAGGAGGGGGGAAAAAATGAGGAACCAGGGAAGGTAAGATTTTTAAGCAGATTAAACTTCGACTTTAATTTCGACCTTCCCCATCGACTCCGATACATTTTGCCAAACTGTCAAAACTCCTGACATCTCCCGATTTCTGGGAAAACGGAAAAGCCTCGGGTTTACGATCGTCCCTTATTGCTGAAGCTCCGGTGCCAACAACATCGACGTCCCTTATTCGAAGGACCGTCGCCCCGCGCCGTGCGTTCCCCCTGACTCGGGCGTTCAGCCGCACCACAAATATATCCAAATGATGTGGCTTCATAAACATCGTCGGACTCGTTATAAAGCCCACATTAGCTTTATTGGTTTTACTAGACATGATTATGTAGATTATAGGGCTGGAATCACTTATGCGGCATCGCGTTTTTTTTTTCCCCACCATGTTCCAAATGGAAAAGCACAAGTAATTGAGGTGGCAGCTTGTCAAAAAGTTAAGGACGCCGTGCCGCCATCCAGCCACGGCATAATGCAAATGTAACATTTGAACACTGAACACTCATGACAGTCGCGCTGAGAACCTCCAACTGGGAACCTGTTTGCCTTTTTTTTTTTTTTTATTTTATTTTTTTCTTTTCCTCTGTCGCTAAAATGACAGCTCTGGTCTTGATTATAAAAGTACAATAATTGGCGGTGCTTGGCGGATAATTGCACCTTAATCGTACCACCTTTGCGAAAGAAAGACGCTTTTTTTTTTTTTGGCGTTAGACATCTCGTCGCGTTAGGAGACGGAAATAAGAAAAGCAGCAGAACCATGGCGGCGGGGGGGGGGGGGGGGGCGGGGGGGTTCCAGGGCAATTATCCATTCATCTCATTACAGAAACATATACAGTAAATGAAAGCAAACAAAGGATGCAATGCATTACCGTCTTCATGGAGATTGCTGATTGTATTTTCGCTAACATCTAAAAGTGTGTATGGAAAGAGAGATTGCAAAATGCAGTATGTATTTCAACATGGCTCAAGCTGAGCTTTTGTGGTGAGATCTGCTGGTAATTTTTATGTGATGTTTAAATTTACACGTTTGCTGTTCCTTATTTTTTTTTTTATGATTGCACTTCAGGAGCAGTCGTTTTGAGAAAGTTAACATGGTTTGGGAGCAGCTGCATCTGAAGGATTTGTAATTCTGTCCATCCAGTCTTAAGGTTTACACAGCCCTGCCACACCAGCCTGGTGGCCTGACCGTTATCTTCTGCGGGTAAGCAACGCGGCTAGGTCGTTTCCCATCCCCCCCCCCCCGCCCTGTGATTGGACAGTGACAATTTGCTAGCAAACTCTCTCTCTCTGCTCACTCCACCTGTCAGCATGTTGCCTGTCAGCACTTGGAAATGCAGCCACACCCGATTGGCACTTCAGGGGGCACTGAAATCAATTCAAATTCATGTATTATAATAAACACCTAAATATACAGTGAAACCTTGGACTGCGAGCATAATTCGTTCCAGAAACATGCTTGTAATCCAAAGCACTTGTACAGTGGAGATGGAAAGTATTCAGACCCCCTTACATTTTTCACTCTTTGTTTTATTGCAGCCATTTGCTAAAATCATTTAAGTTCATTTTTTTCCTCATTAATGTACACACAGCACCCCATATTGTACACACAGCCCCCCATATTGTACACACAGCACCCCATATTGTACACACAGCCCCCCATATTGTACACACAGCACCCCATATTGTACACACAGCCCCCCATATTGTACACACAGCCCCCCATATTGTACACACAGCACCCCATATTGTACACACAGCACCCCATATTGTACACACAGCGCCCCATATTGTACACACAGCGCCCATATTGTACACACAGCACCCCATATTGTACACACAGCACCCCATATTGTACACACAGCACTCCATATTGTACACACAGCACTCCATATTGTACACACAGCACCCCATATTGTACACACAGCACCCCATATTGTACACACAGCCCCCCATATTGTACACACAGCACCCCATATTGTACACACAGCACCCCATATTATACACACAGCACCCCATATTGTACACACAGCACCCCCATATTGTACACACAGCACCCCATATTGTACACACAGCACCCCATATTGGACACACAGCCCCCCATATTGTACACACAGCACCCCATATTGACCGAAAAACACAGAATTGTTGACATTTTTGCAGATTTATTAAAAAAGAAAAACTGAAATATCACATGGTCCTAAGTATTCAGACCCTTTGCTCAGTATTTAGTAGAAGCCCCTTTTGATCTAATACAGCCATGAGTCTTTTTGGGAAAGATGCAACAAGTTTTTCACACCTGGATTTGGGGATCCTCTGCCATTCCTCCTTGCAGATCCTCTCCAGTTCTGTCAGGGGGGATGGTAAACGTTGGTGGACGGCCATTTTTAGGTCTCTCCAGAGATGCTCAATTGGGTTTAAGTCAGGGCTCTGGCTGGGCCATTCAAGAACAGTCACGGAGTTGTTGTGAAGCCACTCCTTCGTTATTTTAGCTGTGTGCTTAGGGTCATTGTCTTGTTGGAAGGTAAACCTTCGGCCCAGTCTGAGGTCCTGAGCACTCTGGAGAAGGTTTTCGTCCAGGATATCCCTGTACTTGGCCACATTTATCTTTCCCTCGATTGCAACCAGTCATCCTGTCCCTGCAGCTGAAAAACACACCCACAGCATGATGCTGCCACCACCATGCTTCACTGTTGGGACTGTATTGTACAGGTGATGAGCAGTGCCTGGTTTTCTCCACACATACCGCTTAGAATAAAGGCCAAAAAGTTCTATCTTGGTCTCATCAGACCAGAGAATCTTATTTCTCACCATCTTGGAGGCCTTCGGGTGTTTTTTTAGCAAACTCCATGCAGGTTTTCATGTGTGTTGCACTGAGGAGAGTCTTCCGTCGGGCCACTCTGCCATAAAGCCCCGACTGGTGGAGGGCTGCAGTGATGGTTGACTTTCTACAACTTTCTCCCATCTCCCGACTGCATCTCTGGAGCTCAGCCACAGTGATCTTTGGGTTCTTCTTTACCTCTCTCACCAAGGCTCTTCTCCCCCGATAGCTCAGTTTGGCCGGACGGCCATCTCTAGGAAGGGTTCTGGTCGTCCCAAACATCTTCCATTTAAGGATTATGGAGGCCACTGTGCTCTTAGGAACCTTAAGTGCAGCAGAAATGTTTTTGTAACCTTGGCCAGATCTGTGCCTTGCCACAATTCTGTCTCTGAGCTCTTAAGGCAGTTCCTTTGACCTCATGATTCTCATTTGCTCTGACATGCACTGTGAGCTGTAAGGTCTTATATAGACAGGTGTGTGGCTTTCCTAATCAAGTCCAATCAGAATAATCAAACACAGCTGGACTCAAATGAAGGTGTAGAACCATCTCAAGGATGATCAGAAGAAATGGACAGCACCTGAGTTATATATATGAGTGTCACAGCAAAGGGTCTGAATACTTAGGACCATGTGATATTTCAGTTTTTCTTTTTTAATAAATCTGCAAAAATGTCAACAATTATGTGTTTTTCTGTCAATATGGCGTGCTGTGTGTACAATATGGGGTGCTGTGTGTACAATATGGGGTGCTGTGTGTACAATATGGGGTGCTGTGTGTACAATATGGGGTGCTGTGTGTACATTAATGAGGAAAGAAAATGAACTTAAATGATTTTAGCAAATGGCTGCAATATAACAAAGAGAAAAATTTAAGGGGGTCTGAATACTTTTCGTCCCCACTGTATGTCAAAGCAAATTTCCCCATAAGAAATAATGGAAACTCAAATGATTCCTCCCACATGCATTTATTCATAAGTCCTTCAGTTTATAGTCCATATAAAAAGATTATAGCAATGTGATGGGTTGTGTAACCATAAAATGTCCATCCACAATTGGAAGCCTCCACAAGGAGATTAGAAGCAAAATCCAGCAGAAGCTCCAGAGTATAAAAGAGAAGAGAGGCGCCTCTAAGTGTAGCAATATGATGCTAAATGTTGTACCTTCATTAAACGTAACCATATTGCTACACTTAGAGGTGCCTCTCATCTTTTATACTCAGTTGTGACATGACGCTACTTGTATATCAAGTCAAAATTTATTTAAAAATGTTGCTTGTCTTGCAAAATGCTCTCAAACCAAGTTTTGACTGTATTCTATTATATATATATACTGTAAAAGAAGTGTAGACAAGGCCTGCAACTTGATGCACGCAACCAGAACCCTGCCTTCCAGGCTCAGTATGTAGCAAAATTCTAAACCCGGGTGTTGCTGCAGCATACTGGTGGTGGGGGCTTGTCTGGGATCTCAAACTGTAATTTTTTTGTTTGATGGACATTTAAATAAACTTTATGTATGCTGCAATCCCCTAATTAGCCATTTTCCCTCCCCGGTGTCATGTGACTCGTCAGTGTTACAAGGTCTCAGGTGTGAATGGGGAGCAGGTGTGTTAAATTTGGTGTTATCGCTCTCACTCTCTCATACTGGTCACTGGAAGTTCAACATGGCACCTCATGGCAAAGAACTCTCTGAGGATCTACAAAAAAGAATTGTTCTTCTACATAAAGATGGCCTAGGCTATAAGAAGATTGCCAAGACCCCGAAACTGAGCTGCAGCACGGTGGCCAAGACCATACAGCGGTTTAACAGGACAGGTTCCACTCAGAACAGACCTCGTCATGGTCCACCAAAGAAGTTGAGGTCACGTGCTCAGCGTCATATCCAGAGGTTGTCTTTGGGAAATAGACATATGAGTGCTGCCAGCATTGCTGCAGAGGTTGTAGGGGTGGGGGGTCAGCCTGTCAGTGCTCAGACCATACGCCGCACACTGCATCAAATTGGTCTGCATGACTGTCATCCCAGAGGGAAGCCTCTTCTAAAGATAATGCACAAGAAAGCCCGCATACAGTTTGCTGAAGACAAGCATACTAAGGACATGGATTACTGGAACCATGTCCTGTGGTCTGATGAGACCAAGATAAACGTATTTGGTTCAGATGATGACAAGTGTGTGTGGCGGCAACCAGGTGAGGAGTACAAAGACAAGTGTGTCTTGCCTACAGTCAAGCATGGTGGTGGGAGTGTCATTGTCTGGGGCTGCATGAGTGCTGCCGGCACTGGGGAGCTACAGATCATTGAGGGAACCATGAATGCCAACATGTACTGTGACATACTGAAGAAGAGCATGATCCCCTCCCTTCAGAGACTGGGCCGCAGGGCAGTATTCCAACATGATAACCACCCCAAAAACACCTCCAAGATGACCACTGCCTTGCTAAAGAAGCTGAAGGTAAATGTGTTGGACTGGCCAAGCAAGTCTCCAGACCTAATCCCTATTGATCATCTGTGGGACATCCTCAAACAGCAGGTGGAGGAGCGCAAGGTCTCCATCCACCAGCCCTGTGATGTCGTCATGGAGGAGTGGAAGAGGATTCCAGAGACAACCTGTGAAGCTCTGGTGACCTCCATGCCCAAGAGGGTTAAGGCAGTGCTGGAAAATAATGGTGTCCACACAAAATATTGACACTTTGGGCCCAATTTGGACATTTTCACTTGGGGGTGTACTGACTTTTGTTGCCAGCGGTTTAGACATTAATGGCTGTGTGTTGAGTTATTTTGAGGGGACAGCAAATTTACACTGTTATACAAGCTGTACACTCACTACTTTACATTGTAGACAAGTGTCATTTCTTCAGTGTTGTCACATGAAAAGATAGAAGAAAATATTTACAAAAATGTGAGGGGTGTACTCACTTTTGTGAGATACTGTATGTGTGTGTATATATATATATATATATACTTAACATAGCATTGATATATTTAATGCTAAATCCACTTTAATAAGAATACATTTAAGGGCTTTATTCTCTATTGTATTCATATTTAAACAATGCCACTAAAAATAGTACGTACATAATTAAAAAAGTAATTAAAAATGTGAACATAAAGTAAATGAATGCAGCATGAGAGCAAAGTAAGTGCCTATTTTCCTTTATTCTCCTGAAGCATATACATTACATAGCATGCACTTAAAATGGAAAAATATATCTGATACTAGGTCCACTTTACACTGAAGTTTAATCTACTTATATTTTCCTCCTTTCCCCGCTCATAAACACGCTAAGGCTCTGTTTCCACTATTGCGACCCCAAAGTCACGCGATTTACAATGCGACTTTGCAATGCGATTTTTTGATGCGCTGTCATGCGACTGGTGAGAACCATGGGAGAACAAGTTGCACCGAAGTCGGAACAAAGTAGTACAAAAAAAACTTTACTGGAGTCGCTGCGACTTGAGTCGCACCAATTAAAACAGGGACCATTGAAATACATGGATTTTGACTTGTCCTGCGACTTCACATGTTTCAAGTCGCACAACAACTCGCAGTAGTGGAAACAGAGCCTAATGGCATTTTTTAAATTATAAATAAAATGTCATTTAATGGTCATTTGAATAAAATCTTTTTGTTTTTGTTACATATTTATTTTTGATTCGGTGATGTCATTGCTGGGTCTCTGTACGGCTCTATGCAACGAAGGCAGATCTTGATTGGTGGGAGGGGCCGGCGGGGGCGCTGTACATGGCTTCCTGAAAAGATCCCAGCACCCGGAATCAGTACTCTTCTCAGGAACCCTCAGTCGTGATGCAAGCTGATTGCCGCCATTACTAGTATTAAAAAAAAAAATTGTAATATATGTATCTCATGTTTGTAGACACTATAACTTTTGCGCAAACCAATCAATTTATTAATATGTAGCAGAATACATAATACATTTAGGAAGAAATTCAATTTTTTTATTTTTTTTTTATTGAATATGTTTTTACAGCAGAAAGTAAACAATTTTATTTTATTTTTTTCAAAATTGCCTTTTTTTGTTTATAACGCAAAAAATAAAAATACGCAGAGGCGATCAAATACCACCAAAAGAAAGCTCTATTTGTGGGGAAAAAAATGACATAAATTTGATTTATGTACAGCGTTGCATGACTGCTCAATTGTCAGTTAAAATAATGCAGTGCTGAAGCCCCCCCCCCTTCATGACCAGGGCATTTGTTTGCGGTTAAATCTTCCAGAGATCATGTTTATTTTTATTTTTTTATTTTTTTTTTTTGTAAATTCTTTATTTAGTATTCAACGAATTCAGCAACGCGATACAGAACATAAAGGAAGAGACATTAAACAGCACCATATGAAAAATTTTGAGAGCTTATCCAGGAACGTGTGCGATGGGAATATGAAGTATTACTTTGTGTTGGTCTATCACGTAAAAAAATCCCAATAAAATACATTTAGGTTTTTGTTTGTAACATGACAAAATGGGGGAAAATGTCAAGGGGTATGAATACTTTTTCAAGGCACTGTAAATCATATTGTGATTTTCCTTTCTATGATTGTTATTGTCTTTCTATAGATAATTTTGCTCTCTAAAAATACTCCTGAAGAAGCAGAAAGTGCCTCGAAACATGTTGAGAAGATACAGTTAAGCTCTATATGATAGACCATTAGATTGGTATCACTGTGTAATTATCCATTGAAGAGAGAGCGGTTTTAGTACCTTTGTCATGGCACAATACTGTGTACTGTATGTTTTTTTTTTGTAAATGATGTCATAAAATAATGTTTTTAGACTATTCATGTGTTTGTTGTCCATGTGGGTACCATTAAAGTCCATGCAGCCTCCAAATTCAAGTTTTCCATATAATGAATTCTAGGACGACGGTACTGTTAAATATATATTGATACACAAGTAACATTTACCACCAAAAGAAAGCTCTATTTGTGTAAAAAAAATGATAAAATTTTAATTTGGGTACAGCGTTGCACGACCGCGCAATTACCAGTTAAAGTAGCGCAGTGCTGAATAGCAAAAAAATGGCCTGTCATGAAGGAGGGTGGGGGGTGGGGTAAAACCTTCTGAAGGGCAAGTGGCTAAATGTATCTAATCGTAGAGGTTTAACCTTAAACTACGTAGAGGGTTCTTTACTGTAAGAGCGGCAAGGATGTGGAATTCCCTTCCACAGGCGGTGGTCTCAGCGGGGAGCATTGATAGCTTCAAGAAACTATTAGATAAGCACCTGAATGACCGCAATATACAGGGATATACAATGTAATACTGACATATAAT
Source organism: Lithobates clamitans (assembly GCA_037952925.1). Taxonomy (NCBI): domain Eukaryota; kingdom Metazoa; phylum Chordata; class Amphibia; order Anura; family Ranidae; genus Lithobates; species Lithobates clamitans. The sequence goes on along the minus strand of JBBGZY010000819.1, from coordinate 447,244 downwards.
CACACACATAGGTTGGACTTGATGGACTTGTGTCTTTTTTCAACCTCACCTACTATGTAACTATGTAACTATATGTGTTGTGTTGCAGTAATATGCAGGTGCATCTCAAAAAATTAGAATATGATCAAAAAGTTAATTTATTTCAGTAATTCAATTTAAAAAGTGAAACTCATATATTCTATACATTCATTACTGTGAATACATTATTGTATTTCAAGCATTTCTTTCTTTAATTTTGATGATTATAGTATACATCTAATGAAAACCTAAAATTCAGTATCTCAGAAAATTAGAATATTGCGAAAAGGTTCAATATTGTAGCCCTATGGTGTCACACTCTAATTAGCCAAATAACTCAAAACACCTGTAAAGGTTTCCTGAGCCTTGAAATGGTCTCCCAGTCTGGTTCAGTAGGTTACTCAATCATGGAGAAGACTGCTGACTTGACAGTTGTCCAGAAGACAGTTATTGACACCCTCCGCAAGGAGGGTAAGTCACAAAAGGTCATTGCTAAAGAAGTTGGCTGTTCACAGAGTGCTGTATCCAAGCACATTAATGGAAAGTTGTGTGGAAGGAAAAAGCGTGCCTCGAAAAAGGTGCACAAGCGACAGGGATAACCGCAGCCTTGAGAGGATCGTGAAGCAAAGGCCATTCAAGCATTTAGGGGATATTCACAAGGAGTGGACTACGGCAGGTGTCAGTGCACCACACACAGATGTATCCAGGACATGGGCTACAACGGTCGCATTCCTTGTGTCAAGCCACTCCTGAACCAAAGACAACGTCAGAAGTGTCCTACCTGTGCTAAGGAGAAAAAAGACTGGACTGTTGCTCGGTGGTCCAAAGTCCTCTTTTCGGATGAAAGTAAATTTTGCATTTCATTGGGTAAATCAAGGTCCCAGAGTCTGGAGGAAGAGTGGAGAGACACGGAATCCAAGTTGCATGAGGTCCAGTGAGAAGTTTTCACAGTGATGATTTGGGGAGCCGTGTCACCTGCTGGTGTTGGTCCACTGTGTCTTATCAAGTCCAAAGTCAGTGCAGCCCTCTACCAGGAAATTCTAGAGCACTTCATGCTTCCCTCTACTGACCAGCTTTATGGAGATGCTGATTTCATTTTCCAGCAGGACTTGGCACTTGCCCACACTGCCAAAAGTGGCCAATACCTGGTCACATGATCATGGTATCACTGTGCTTGATTGGCCAGCAAAGTCACCTGACCTAAACCCCATGGAGAATCTGTAGGGTATTGTCAAGAGGAAGATGAGAGACACCAAACCCAACAATGCAGATGAGCTGAAGGCCGCTATCAAAGCAACCTGGACTTCCATAACACCTCAGAAGTACCACGGGCTGATCGCCTCCATGCCACGCCGCGTTGATCCAGTTCCCGTGGCCAGCTCTGCACTGTACCGTCCATAAAAGCTGCTGCGCTGTGTGCCATCACTTGATTCTGCCTCCGTTCATTGCAACCCAGGGCACGCAGCGTTGTGTTTATGTCTTTATTGGACGAAAATGTGGAGCAGAACCTCTCCCATCAGATCCTCTGCTTACCTTTTTGCTGCAAGTATTCTGGGTGTATTCCTCACTGGAGGACAGACATAAAGCCAATGCGTGCATGCTGCTGTAATGGCGGCCATCATTTCTGGTGAGTGTCCACTTCACTGGGATGCCGTGGCTGCCTTCTGAGCGCTTGACTTCAAACCAATGGTTCACTTCAGTTGGTGTTGGAACTGAATTTTGCATTTATCTCACTGGACTTCCTAATGAGTCTTCATTGTCTCACTGGACTGTTTTCAATTGTTTAGTATATGTATGAATGGGAGTTAGGAATGTAAGCTCCTTGAGGGTAGGGACTGATGTGAATGTACAATGTATATGTAAAGCGCTGCGTAAATTGACAGCGCTATATAAGTACCTGAAATAAATAAATAAAATAAAAAAATGAGGCTGCACTGATAGGCGATACTGATAGATGGGCACTGATGAGGTGCAGTGATCGGCACTGATAGGCGGTACTGATGGGCACTGATGAGGTGCACTGATCGGCACTGATAGGCGATACTGATAGATGGCACTGGTGGGCAGTGGTAGGCGGCACTGATAGGCAATGGTAAGCAGCACTGATAGTTAGCACTGATTGGAAGCACTGATGGGCACTGATAGGCTGCACTTATTGGCACTGATAGGCAGCACTGATGGGCACTGATAGGCGGCACTGATGGGCACTGATAGGCTGCACTTATTGGTGCTGATAGGCAGCACTGATGGGCACTGATAGGTGGCACTGATGGGCACTGGTAGGCAGCACTGATAGGTGACACTGATGCGGAGGCACCGATTGGCAGCACTGGTGGGCACTGATTGGCAGCACTGGTGGGGCCTATCGGGACTGCACTGATAATCAGTGCCCTGAATATCAGTGTAGCTGTCCCTTTTAGAGAAGCTGGTTATCAGTTCTTCTCCTCTCCTGATGCTGTCAGCATGAGGAAAGGAGTGCTGATCCCCGGCTTCTCCGCAGCTGGGTGCGCGGTGAGCGCCATCGGCGCAACGGTCTGGGGTCAGAGCACTTCCTTAAGTAGGCCGTCTGGCGCCAATTGGCGTTATGGACGCTCTCCTGCGCGTGCACGCAGTCCGCAGCGCACGCGCATATGCATTGATGCGCCCAGGCATCTGCAGACGCCCCGTGCGCACCGGGCGGAAACGAATGGTTCTTCTACAGTAGGAGCTGACCGGACATACTCGGGCAGGGGGTTCCAGAGGATAGGAGAGGCTCTGGAGAAGTCCTAGAGGTGAGCATGGGAGGAGGTAACAAGGAAGCTGCCATCTTGCCCTCTGTTTAGTCCTTGACTGCGATGGTGCTTCACATGTGATCAGTTATGACACCGGCCATTTGATGGTTTGACAGTTTGGTTGAGAGCACAAACAAATGTGACAGTTACATTCCCGACACGTGTCAGGAATGTAACAGTTTTTTTCCTAATTGTTAAATTGATGGATTTAGTTCCACTTTAAAGTGGTAGTAGACACTGCTTGGTGATTTTAACCTACAGCCCAGATGCTGCATATTTTCACTGGAAAGTTTTACACTTGCAGAGCACTTGAAGTTCTAGTTGACACTTTGTAAAGTGTCCAATTTGTAGCAAATTTGAGTGGCAAGTCTCTAGCAGGAGCAAAGTTGCAGTTGTGAGTCTACAGCAAGAGCTCTGCAAGTCTACAGCATGAAAATCCAGCCACAGTGCCCCCTGTGGTGGGATGAATATTGCACAACATAACTGAAGCAGAACTTGCAGAATTTTTGCAAAGAAAGTTGATCTGGGAGCCATGCAATGCAGACTTGCTGCAATTGTGCAACAAACTTGTGAAGTCTAGCATTAGCTTAGCAAGTCATTTTCAAACTTGTAGCACAATAGCAAAGCACAATTGCTTGCTATCTCGGAGGTAAGTTTATAATAAGTTTGCAATTGGTTTCGTTCCAAATTCGTTTTTTTAACGAATTTAGACAAATTCGTAAATTTACAAAATTTTTCAGAGTTTTCGAATATTCGAAAATTTGGAAATTCAAAAATAAGAATATACGAAAATTTGGAAACTCAAAAATTCAAAAATCCGAAGATTCAAAAATGTGGAAATTCAAAAATAAATGAGAAATTCTAAAGAACGGAAATAAGAGCAAAAATCAAAAAACCTGAAATAATAAATAACTAATAATAACTTAACTATTACTAAGTATTAAATTATAGGTATTGGAATTTCCTTTCAAATTTGTCTGTTAGTGAACGTAACAAATCTGAATTTATCCAAAGTTTCCAAAATAACGAATGCCGTAGCTAAACGAAAGGAAAGTAACAAATTAATATTAATAAATAACAATAATAATAAAAACTTTTTATTATTATTATTATTAATATTGTTATTATTTATTATTCATTTGTTCCATTACATTTGTTTAGATGCGACATTCGTTATTATGGATAATTTGTAACTTCGGATAAATTCGTATTCGTAACGTTCACTAACAGCCAAATTTGAAAGGAAATTCCAATACCTAGAATTTAATAGTTGGTTATTATTAGTTAGTGCGATATTATATACAAAAACCTCAGCGCCAAAATGAAATAAAATGGAATTATTATTATTATTATTATACGAGATTTATATAGCGCCAACAGTTTACGCAGCGCTTTACAATGTATAAGAGGGACAACACAATTACAGTACAGTTCAATACAAAAGGTACAGGAGGGCCCGGCTCGTAGAGCTTACATTCTGAAGGGAGGGGGTGGTGGTACAAAAGGTAATACCTGCAAAGAATGATTTGATGGGGGTGGCTCAGGGACAGTTATGTGGGTGTGGGATAGGCTTCCCTGAATAAATGAGTTTTCAGGGATCTCCTAAAGGTGGACAGGGTAGGGGCTGATCGGACATACTGGGGCAGGGAATTCCAGAGGATGGGAGAGGCTCTGGAGAAGTCCTGAAGGCGAGCATGGGAGGAGGTAACAAGGGAGCTAGAGAGCAGGAGGTCCTGGGAGGAGCGGAGGGGACGATTTGGGCGATATCTGCAGATGAGGTTGGTGATGTAGATGGGGGCGATGTTGTGAATGGCCTTGTATGTTATGGTTAGCATTTTGAATTTTATACGTTGGGGGAGGGGAAGCCAGTGAAGGGATTGGCAGAGAGGAGCAGCAGTCACGGATCGATTAGTGAGGTGTATTAGTCTAGCAGCAGCTTTCATAATAGACTGAAGGGGGGATAGCCTGCTTAAGGGTAGGCCATTAAGGAGAGAGTTGCAGTAGTCGAGGCGGGAAATAATCAAGGAGTGAATAAGTTGCTTTGTGGTGTCATTAGTCAGGAAGGGTCGAATTCTGGAAATGTTGCGGAGGTTAAGGCGGCAGGATTTAGCCAGTGATTGGATATGGGGGCTGAAGGAGAGGTCAGAGTCAAGGATTACACCCAGGACTCTGGCATGTGTGGAGGGACCAATGGTTGTGTTGTTGATATTAATGGTGAAGTCACAGGAGGGGGACCGGGAAGGAGGAAATATAACAAGCTCAGTTTTAGAAAGATTGAGTTTGAGGAAGTGGTGTGACATCCATACCGATATGTCATTCAGCAAGTTTGAGATACGTGAGGAGATAGTGGGGGTGAGTTGAGGAGTGGAGAGATAGATCTGTGTGTCATCAGCATAGAGGTGGTATTGGAAGCTATGGGAGGTTATCAACTGGCCCAGGGAAGAGGTATAGAGTGAGAAAAGGAGAGGCCCAAGGATGGAGCCTTGGGGTACCCCAACAGAAAGAGGAAGGGGAGCGGAGGAGATGGAGTTGTAAGTGACACTGAAAGTGCACTGAGATAGGTAGGAGGAGAACCAGGATAATGCAGAATCACGGAGGCCAAGGGAGTGTAATTTTCTGAGGAGCAGCAGGTGGTCAACTGTGTCAAAGGCAGCAGAGAGGTCTAAAAGTATGAGTATGGAGTAGTGGCCATTGGTTTTGGCAGTTATTAGGTCATTGGTGATTTTTAGTAGGGCAGTTTCAGTAGAATGTTGTAGGTGGAATGACTGTAGGGGGTCGAGAAGGTTGTTGTCCGTGAGGTAGCGACTCATTTGGTCATGAACAAGGCGTTCGATGAGCTTGGAGGCAAACGGGAGAAGGGAGATAGGTCTTAAGTTATTCAAACAGGTGGGGTCTAGTGAGGGTTTTTTGAGTATGGGGGTAACCAGTGCATGTTTGAGCTGGGCAGGAAAGGTGTCGGAGGAGAGGGAGAGGTTGAAGATGTGGGTTAGGGAGTTGAGGATAGAGTGGGAAGGTGGTCGCAGTAATTGAGAGGGGACAGGGTCCAGGGGACATGTAGTGAGGTGGGCCATGGAGAGGAGTTTATCAACTTCTTCTGTGGTAACCGGGCAAAAGGAGGAGAGTATTGAGTGTGATGTTGGACCTGATATGTTGGGTAGGGGAGGAATTTGAATGCTGGATATCTCCTTGCGAATTGTGTTGATTTTGCTATTGAAGTGGTTGGCAATATGTTGAGCGGTAAGCAAGTTGGTGGGAGGGGGCAGTGGGGGTGAAGTAAGGAATTAAGGGTAGAAAAGACTTGACGAGGTTTGGATGAGAGGGTTTTGATGAGAGTGTTGTAATAGGTTTGTTTAGCAGTGTGGAGACAGGAGTTGTATTTGAGAAGGACAGATTTGTAGAGGGTAAAATCTTGCAGGGATTTAGATTTACGCCATGCTCGCTCAAGAGCACGGCTGTGTCTCTTGAGACTTCTGGTGTCGTCTGTTTGCCAGGGTTGTGGCAGATGGGGCCTGGTTCTGCTTGTAGAAAGAGGAGCAAGTACGTCTAGGGAGGATGACAACGTAGTGTTGTAGATGGAAGTGGTTAGGTCTGGGCAGGACAGGGGTGCAATTTTGTCATAAAGGCCATCGGTAGCAGAGTGAAGAAGGGAAGGTTTGAGGTTGCGAAGGTTCCTGTGGGTAGTGGTTTGTGGGTTGGCAGAATGGGATATAGGAGACAAGGAGAGTGTGAAACGGATAAGGTTGTGATCAGAGAGAGGAAAGGAGCGTTGGAGAGATTGCAGGGAGTGCAGCGATGGGAGAATACAAGGTCGAGAGTGTTGCCGTTGGAGTGAGTGGTGGTTTGTGTCCATTGTGTTAGGTTAAAAGAGGAGGTTAGGTTGAGTAGTTTAGAAGTGGTAGCATTATTAACATTGATTGGAATGTTAAAGTCACCTAGGATGATGGCAGGCAACTTCGGATGAGAGAAAATAGGGTAGCCATGCAGAGAACTCATCCAGAAAGCGTGACACTGGTCCAGGAGGCCGATAAATGACTGCGACCCTCAGACAAGCTGGAGAGAAAAGACGAATGCAGTGCATTTCGAAAGAGGAGGTGGAAAGAGAGGGAGGTGTGGGCATTATGGGAATTATGATAAGAGTTTTGGGCTGCTCCCCTCAAAAAAGTGGAAAACCGCTTCTAGAATGGAAATACGTGCACAAAAGGAGGCGCTCGTTTAGTGCATTATAATATTGTGTGCAAAAAAAAAAAAAAATATATATATATATATATACAGTGGCGTTGCTAGGGGGTGGCTTTTGGGGCTATAGCCCCGAATCTGGCGTCCATAGCCCCAAGTCTCTGAAGGGGTCCCCAAGGGAAGGGGAGGCTCTCTGGGGACCATGATGTATTTGGGGGGCTCTCCGGGGACCCTGATGCAAGGAGGAGGCTCTCTGGGGACCATGATTTAAGGGGGGCTCTCTGGGGACCCTGATGTAAGGGGGGGCTCTCTGGGGACCCTGATGTAAGGGGGGGCTCTCTGGGGATATATATACACACACGTATATTACTGTATATACATATGTATGCCCACCCAAGCATATGACTTTCTTTACTACGCTGCTATGGGCTGTAGCCCCAGATCTTTTGTAGACCTAGCAACACCCCTGTATATATATATATATATATATATATATATATATATATATATACCAATGTGCAATTTTTAAACTTCACATTTGAAAATACAAATCAATCCCAATACAATCCTTGTAATAGGAAACTGTATAATAATTGATATAAAAAAATGCAAGAAAGGTGAAAAAAAAAGGTGAAAATAACAGTCCCGATAGTAAGTGCTTAATACAAATAAAGCAAATAAAATATGTGTTGCTGGATTCGTGCTTGATAGTGGATCTCCTTCACCAAATCAGTAGCTAGCTGCCATAACCCCGGCATCCTCTTCTTCAGCCGGCAGTCCGCTTTTAGATAAAATTGGTCTATGGGGCGGATTCGCCACGAGTTCACTTTTATCGGCGGTGGGAGAGGGCCGCCCCCCCCCCTCCCTGCGCGCTCCGGTGCCCTCCGCCGCTTACCGGAGTCGCCGGCAGCGGCGGTGGCGATCGGCTATTGCTCCTTCCTTGGCATGGAGACGAGTGAGGAGAAGATGGCCCCCCACCCGTCTCCATAACATTGCAGGGCGGAAGCGACGTCAAAACGTCACAACCGCCCGTAGCTCTTAAAGGGCCATTTTTTTTTAATTTTTTTTTTTAAATGACAATTTTTCTTTTTTTTTTTTTATTGCATTTTAGTGTAAATATGAGATGTGAGGTCTTTTTGACCCCAGATCTCATATTTAGGAGGTCCTGTCGTGCTTTTTTTCTATTACAAGGGATGTTTACAGAACTTTTTTTTTTTTTTTAAAAAGAACAGTGTAAAAATAAAAGGTAAAATAAATAAGAAAAATAAAAAAAAAGTTTTAAACGCGCCTCGTCCCGCCGTGCTCGCGTGCAGAAGCGAACTCATTCGTGAGTAGCGTCCGCATATGAAAACGGTGTTCAAACCACACATGTGAGGTATCGCCGCGATCGGTAGAGCGGGAGCAATAATTCTAGCCCTAGACCTCCTCTGTAACTCAAAACATGCAACCTGTAGAATCTTTTCAATGTCGCCTATGGAGATTTCTGAAGGGGAAAAGTTTGTCGCCATTCCACGAGTGGGCGCAAATTTTGAAGCGTGACATGTTGGGTATCAATTTACTCGTCGTAACATTATCTTTCACAATATAAAAAAAAATTGGGCTAACTTTACTGTTGTCTTATTTTTTAATTCAAAAAAGTGTATTTTTTCCAAAAAAAGTGCGCTTGTAAGACCGCTGAGCAAATACGTTGTGACAGAAAGTATTGCAAAGACCGCCATTTTATTCTCTAGGGTGTTAGGAAAAAAAATGTATAATGTTTGGGGGTTCTAAGTAATTTTCCAGCAGAAAAAAACTGTTAACTTGTAAACAACAAATCTCAAAAAGAGGCTCGGTCCTTAAGTGGTTAATTATTAAAGAAAACAGTGAAACTTTTTTTTTTTCCACGTCTCTATCCAGAAAATGTAACCAGATGCCTTCAGATTGAATGTCAAGGAAATACGTGATTCTCTGCAGCTGCGTGTCGCTCGTCTGCAAAGGGTTAAATGTCTTCTATTTGTAGCAGCTGTAAAATCCGACCAGTAAATAGGCGAAGAGGACGGCAGATGTGCCTTGGAAGAAGGTGTTCGAACTGTTAAATACGACTCAATTTTATAACGGCCCCGCAAATCAAATCAAATTGGCCTTATTCTAGTTTCTGAAGGAAATTTATTGTGGTTTTTATATACCTTTTCTTTCTTTATCTATTATTTATTAAGCCCCTTCCCGCCGCTGCCTCCTGGCCCTTTAAGAGCTTCTAGATGCTGGTAGGCGGAGGTGGGCGTTCGGATCATGTGACCGCTGTGATTGGCCGTCATAGCAGGTCACGTGATAGGAGAGCTTCCTGTATGCATCTGGAGCCTTCCATTCCCCGTCAGCATTCGTGCTGGGAGCGCGCGGGGCGGCGCGCTCTGGCCCCAGAAATGTTTACATTTAGTGTTTTTCATCAATTTAGGCAAATATTTATTCTGGTCTGGGGTTTTTGTTTTTTTTGCCTTTTTCGGGGGGGGGGGGGGGGGTTAGTTTACTGTGATTTCTATTTTGGGGGTTTTATTTGTATTGTGTCAATGTTGTTTTCATATAAAATAATAAAAAGGATTTGATTTAACAAAAAAAAATTATTCTGCTACATATTTTTGGTAAGAAAATCCCAATAAGCGTATATAGATTGGTTTGCGTCTACAAATAACAAAAGTTATAGCGTCTACAAACTATGGGATATATTTATGGAATTTTTTTTTTCTTTACTAGTAATGGCGGCAGTCAGCGATTTTTAGCGGGACTGCGACATTGCGGCAGACAAATCGGAAACCTAACTGACACTTTTGACACTTTTTGGGGACCAGTGACACCAATACAGTGATCAGTGCTAAAAAAAAAAAATGCACTGTCACTGCACTAATGACACTGGCAGGGAAGGGGTTAACATCAGGGGCGATCAAAGGGTTAAATGTGTCCCTATGAGTGCTTTCCAACTGTGGGGGAGGTGCTTTCACTAAAGGAAAACAAAGATGCATGTTTCTGCTTAGCAGAAACACAAGATCTCCATTCTCCTCTCTGGCAGAACTGTGATCTGCCTTGTTTACATTGGCAGACCAGCGTTCTGCCTCTGTCACGTCACATTCGGCTACTCATCACATTATGCTACCCGCTGGAGTGCGCATGCGCGACGCCGCCATATGCGTTCCAACACTGTTGTAAGACCACTTTGCCACAGGGCTTCGCTCGCCACGCTTCGGGCACGGCCTCGCTTTCCTCGGCATAATTATAATCTACCTCTATGTCCACTTGGATGGTGGAGCTTGAACCTGGACTCAGGGGTGTGGCCACAAAATTCTGCGCAAGCGCAGATCGCCACAGTGTTGGAACGCATATGGCGGCGTCGCACATGCGCAGTCCAGCGGGTAGCCAAATGTGATGGGTTGCCATATGTGACGCTACACCTCTCCTAAGAGCAGTCGCGGGACCCGCTGATTGGCTCCCGCTGTGTCCAATCGCAGCGGGAGCGGGGCGCGCCCCAGAGCTGAAGAAAAAAAATCACATACAGGTACGTGATTTTGTGCTTAATATATGTACATGGGGTGGTCCTTAACCGCTTCAACCCCGGAAGATTTTACCCCCTTCCTGACCAGAGCACTTTTTGCGTTTTGGCACTGCATCGCTTTAACTGACAATTGCGCGGTCGTGCACCGTTGCACCCAAACAAAATTGACGTCCTTTTTTCCCCAGAAATAGAACTTTCTTTTGGGGGTATTTGATCACCTCTGTGCTTTTTATTTTTTGCGCTATAAACAAAAAAAGAGCATCAATTTTAAAAAAAAAAGCAATATTTTTTTACTTTTTGCTATAATAAATATCCCCCAAAAATATATAAAAAACTATTTTATTCCTCAGTTTAGGCCGATATGTATTCTTCTACATATTTTTGGTAAAAAAAATCACAACAAGCGTATATTGATTGGTTTGCGCAAAAGTTATAGCTTCTACAAAAAAGGGGATAGTTTTATGGCATTTTTAATATTTTTTTTTTTTTATTAGTAATGGCGGCGATCTGCGATTTTTATCGTGACTGCGACATTATGGCGGACACATCGGACACTTTTGACACTATTTTGGGACCATTGTCATTTATACAGCGATCAGTGCAATAAAAATGCACTGATTAATGTGTAAATGACACTGGCAGGGAAGGGATTAAACACTAGGGGGGCAATGAAGGGGTTAAGTGTGTCCTAGGGAGTGATCTAACTGTGGGGGGGATGGGCTTCGACTCACATGACAGCGATCACCGCTCTCGATGACAGGGAGCAGTGATCTCTGTCATGTCACTAGACAAAACGGGGAAATGCCTTATTTACATACATTTGCATCTCCCCGTTCTGCGGCTCCGTGACACGATCGCCGGGAGACCGGCAGACATGGAGTCCGCGGGTCCCATGGGCACAGTCACGTTGTACGCGCTGGGGCGCACACGCGCGCTGGCCCCGCCGTTTAAAAGGAGACTTACAGGTACGCCCATTTGCCCACCGCTGCCATTGTGCCAACGTATATCGACGTACAGCGGTCGGCAAGTGGTTAAGAGGTTTTATAGTAGACAGTTTTTTGGCATGATCAGCCATTTATTCAATAGCAATGCCAAAATGTCATGATTTCTGCCAGAGGAGGCAAACTTTTGAGCACAAATGTATAGTAAAAAAAAACACATATAAAGCATCAACTCAAAATGAGAAAATGTAAAGCATAGGTTCACTTTAAAAAAAAAAAAAAAACATGCATTCTTTTTTTTGTCCCTTCCCTGCTGAAGTACACTTCCCCAGCCCCAGATAATTAAAGTGGCTGCAGACTAAAAAGAAAGAGCAATTTTTACAATATGGCTTATATAGCAATTGTACATTGCATATTTTTTTATTTTATTTGCTATATTTTTGCACAAAAGTGGAGTTATCCTTTAACCCTTTTGCTGCCACCAACGTAAAAAATACCCCACCCCCACATACAGGGGAGAACTAGCAGCCTTAGGCCTGGGGGGGGAGGTCCAGCCAAGTGGTTCACTGACCCACAGGGCAGCAGGACCTACAGGCTAGTGGCCAGCAGGACCCATAGGCCAGTGGCTTCCTCCCAGCAGGACCTACATGCCATGGTCATCTCCCAGCAGGACCTACAGACCAGTGGCTTGCTCCCAGCAGGACCTACATGCCATGGTCATCTCCCAGCAGGACCTACAGGCCAGTGGCTTGCCATGGTCATCTCCCAGCAGGACCTACAGGCCAGTGGCTTGCTCCCAGCAGGTCCTACATGCCATGGTCATCTCCCAGCAGGACCTACAGGCCAGTGGCTTGCCATGGTCATCTCCCAGCAGGACCTACAGGCCAGTGGCTTGCTCCCAGCAGAACCTACATGCCATGGTCATCTCCCAGCAGGACCTACAGGCCAGTGGCTTGCTCCCAGCAGGTCCTACATGCCATGGTCATCTCCCAGCAGGACCTACAGGCCAGTGGCTTGCCATGGTCATCTCCCAGCAGGACCTACAGGCCAGTGGCTTGCTCCCAGCAGGACCTACATGCCATGGTCATCTCCCAGCAGGACCTACAGGCCAGTGACTTGCTCCCAGCAGGACCTACATGCCACGGTCATCTCCCAGCAGGACCTACAGGCCAGTGGCTTGCCATGGTCATCTCCCAGCAGGACCTACAGGCCAGTGGCTTGCCATGGTCATCTCCCAGCAGAACCTTCAGGCCAGCGACAGCCAGCAGGACCCATAGGCCACTGGCTTGCTCCCAACTGGACCTACATGCCATGGTCATTTCCCGGCAGGATGTAAGGGCCAGTGGCTTGCTCCCAGCAGGACCCACAGCCCATTGTAGTTACTACCAAACTTCTAGTGCTGCAAATCAAATGTACAGTGCAAAGCAATACACTTAAAACAAACAGTCCACCAGAGAGCAACTTCTCTTGTGCACATTGCTGGATGAAGATGGGGCTTAAGAAAGTGGCTGACAGATTTCTCCCTCCACACAAGTGGGTGGATGTGGGAATCCCCCCTCACTGGGACTGTATCCTGACAGTAGGGACTGTCCATTGTCAGAATACACTGATCAACGCTGGTGCTGTTTGGCTGCAAGCAGCTAATTGAGCAGCAGAAGATGATACAACAATGGGTTTCTGCCTAACAGAGAGTGGTACACAGATCGAAATTCGGCCCCTCCTGATCCCGATGAATTCTGATCTGTGTGTACCCAATATTACCTTATCTCTTGCTTCAGCGGCTCTCTGCAGTTCTGTCTCCTGCAGCTCCTGTGTATGTTAGGAATGACATTGGTCACACTCCAGCCTCCACTTCATACCATACAGGGTTAAAGTGAATGTAAGGGTTCATTTTTTTTGTTTCTTTTAAAATAAGAAGCATATCATACCTCCACTTACCTCCACTGTGCAGCTCATTTTGCACAGAGTGGCCCCGAACCTCGTCTTCTGGGGTCCCCCGGCGGCTCTCGCGGCTCCTCCCGATGGGGGTTACCTTGCAGGCGCGCTCCCGAGTCCAGCATTCGGTGTCCATAGCCGCCAAATGTACAACTTGGCCCCACCCCCCAGCGCCCGCGTCAACTGGATTTGATTGATAGCAGCGGGAGCCAACGGCTGTGCTGCTATCAATCTATCCAATCAAGAGCCGAGAACCCCGGGCAGAGAGACAGCGCGTGCTCGCCGGGTCAATTTCCAGGGCTCAGGTAAGTAAAACTGGGGGGCTGGGGGGGGGGGGTCACTGGCAGGTATTTTTTTCAAAGGAAAATGAGGAAATCTGGAAGCCGCACACCGGTCTGGTGATAAGTGCCTTTATTATCAAAGAAGCTGGATCATAAAAGTATACAAAACATCATGGCAGAATTGTACAGGGATTAGCTGACGCGTTTCGCACTCATGATGAGTGCTTACTCATAGGATGCATTAAGGTGATGCGGCCGCGGCTCTTTACACAGATCGGGGTCACACCATGTCCTAGCAACATGGCGGGCCACGAACGCCGGGGGCACGCGAGAGCGTTCGTTCTGGAGGGCCTGTCATATGACGTCCACCCAGAACGAGAGCCGCCCAGACCTCATTTGACGGCTGGCGGGCGGGAAATATGATTTGTATCATGCTCTGCTAATTTTTATTGAACCCTATATTTGTTGTTGTTTTATGTAATAAATTTCTATGTTTTATATAAAATTTATGTATTCTTTATTGTTCTGGGCACCGTTATAATCCCAATGACCCTGTTGCCACTATCGATACAGTCTGGTGTTTAGATTGGGGGGAAATCTTGTGAAAATATATATATATAAAAAAAAAATGGTGCACATGGACCCCCATATATTCCGATTCTTAGGGGACTGGTGCTCTTTAAATGTGTTCCACAGTCACATGACCTTAGTCTGGTGCCTGCGTAATATTCAGAGAATTGTATGTTTTTTTTTTTTCACCGATTGCTATGGAAACAAAAGGCTTTTATCGCGTGCTAATTCCTACCTCTGCACCGCTCTTTAAAAAAAGCAAATTGCAGCTGTAAATAAATAATTACTTTTATTTCTGCCGTTATAAGATAGCATTGAGCTCATTTACACGTGAGTCGTCTCTGGAAAAATACCGGGAGCGCAGAGCCGCGCACTCCGTCATGAAGCCAGGCAATCGGTAAAGAGCCAGATGCAAAAATATTCCATGAGTCACACTAATGACATTATTTATCTGACGCCCCAATTTCACCTCTTCCATATGTTCTACCTGCACTACTTCCACTGCCCGGGATTTTCTTAGATTTAAAGCAGCACTCCGAGCAATGCAGCCCTTTGATGAACAGGGGTCACCGATGCGCGGGTGCCCAGATTATACTTGGCAGCGTGGGTTAACGTGACTATAAAGTCCACCGCTAAATTTCCTACCTAAATATTTTTATTCACACATTATGTTGTGTTGGTACACTGTTTTAGTAAATGTTTTGCTCGTATTTATTATTATAGACCAGAGGTAGGTAACCTTTTGGAACACAGCGTGCCGAAAAATGTTTTCAAAGAAATTGAGAGTGCCGGTTCTATAAAATAAATGTCAACTGCACACTCTTAGTCACAGAAAGGAATTTTTTATGAAGTAAATGCCGTAAACTACTTGAATGTTAGTAAGAAATGAACATTAATTCATAATATTTGCCTTCACCGCTAAGTTCACCCCAATTCCTGCACATGCACACCTCAGATCCCCCTAATTCCTGCACCTTCATAACCTCAAATCCTCCTAATTCCTGCAGCTTCACACCTCAGATCCTCCTAATTCCTGCACCTTCACACCTCAGATCCTCCTAATTCCTGCACCTTCACACCTCAAACCCTCCCAATTCCTGCACCTTCACATCTCAGATCCTCCCAATTCCTGCACCTTCACATCTCAGATCCTCCCAATTCCTGCACCTTCACATCTCAAACCCTCCCAATTCCTGCACCTTCACATCTCAGATCCTCCCAATTCCTGCACCTTCACATCTCAGATCCTCCCAATTCCTGCACCTTCACATCTCAGATCCTCCCAATTCCTGCACCTTCACACCTCAGATCCTCCTAATTCCTGCACCTTCACACCTCAAACCCTCCCAATTCCTGCACCTTCACATCTCAGATCCTCCCAATTCCTGCACCTTCACATCTCAGATCCTCCCAATTCCTGCACCTTCACATCTCAGATCCTCCCAATTCCTGCACCTTCACACCTCAGATCCTCCTAATTCCTGCACCTTCACACCTCAAACCCTCCCAATTCCTGCACCTTCACATCTCAGATCCTCCCAATTCCTGCACCTTCACACCTCAGATCCTCCTAATTCCTGCACCTTCACATCTCAAACCCTCCCAATTCCTGCACCTTCACACCTCAAACCCTCCCAATTCCTGCACCTTCACATCTCAGATCCTCCCAATTCCTGCACCTTCACACCTCAGATCCTCCTAATTCCTGCACCTTCACATCTCAAACCCTCCCAATTCCTGCACCTTCACACCTCAAACCCTCCCAATTCCTGCACCTTCACATCTCAGATCCTCCCAATTCCTGCACCTTCACACCTCAGATCCTCCTAATTCCTGCACCTTGACATCTCAAAATCTCCAAATTCCTGCACCTTCACACCTCAGATCCTCCTAATTCCTGCACCTTTACGCCTCAGATCCTCCTAATTCCTATACCTTCACACCTCAGATCACCCCCAATTCCTGCACCTTCACACCTCAGATGCTCCCAATTCCTGCACCTTTACACCTCAGATCACCCCCAATTCCTGCACCTTCACACCTCCGATCCCCCCAATTCCTGCACCTTCACACCTCAGATCACCTGAATTCCTGCACCTTCACACCTCAGATCCCCCTAATTCCTGCACCTTCACACCTCAGATCCCCCTAATTCCTGCACATGCACATCTCAGATCCCCCTAATTCCTGCACATTCACACCTCAGATCCCCCTAATTCCTGCACCTTCACACCTCAGATCCCCCTAATTCCTGCACCTTCACACCTCAGATCCCCCTAATTCCTGCACATGCACACCTCAGATCCTCCTAATTCCTGCACCTTCACACCTCAGATCCTCCTAATTCCTGCACCTTCACACCTCAGATGCTCCCAATTCCTGCACCTTCACACCTCGGATCCCCCTAATTCCTGCACCTTCACACCTCAGATCCTCCTAATTCCTGCACCTTTACACCTCTGATCCTCCCAATTCCTGTACCTTCACACCTCAGATCCTCCAAATTCCTGCACCTTCACACCTCCAATCCTCCCAATTGCTGCACCTTTGCACCTCCGATGCTACACCACACAATCATGTGATTTCGAGATTCCATAGTATGAAATTTTACCATCAATTATTACTATGATTAACAGAACTATGTTGTCCATGAATTTGAATATTTGTACTACCTATATACCAATGTATCTCTTACCCATAGATTGGTTGTGAATTTTGTCATTATCATGCATAATAAATTGCTATGGTGCTACTTATTATTTTTATTATGTTATCTCCGTTATTCAATGTATATCTCTTTGGAATCCATTTTCTTATCATGTGATTTTACATTTTTATATTCTTAGCTGTGCTTCATTTAAATTACCAACCTATTCCTTCAATTGATGTTGCTCTGTGTAATGGTTTTGCCCAGATCCTCCTCTTCTCGGGTCCCCCACCGGCACTCCTGGCCCCTCCCTCCTGTCGAGTGCCCCCAGCTTGCAAGCAGCTTGCTATGGGGGCAACCGAGCCGAGCTGCAGCTCTGTGTGACCATTGAGACACAAAGCCGCAGTTCGGCCCCGCCCGCTCTGCCCGCTCTCTCTCCTGATTGGCTAACTGAATTTGATTGATAGCTGAGGGAGCCAATGGTGTCTCAGTCAATCAGGAGGGAGAGTCCCGGACGGCCAAGGCACTCATGCACAACGCTGGATAGAGATCAGGTAAGTATTGAGGGGGGGGCTGAGGAGGGCTGCAGCCCCCCAGTAAGTTTTTTATCTTAATGCATAGAATGCATTAACAGGAAAAAACCTTCTGCCTTTACAACCACTTCAAGCTTAAAGTACAGCATATGACTTTTTAAAGTTGGAAAAAATATGGGAGTCACCAGAAAAATGATCAGGTGAGCTAACCTTGGACTCAGGCTCTTGCATTACTGCTGGAAGTGCATTTACATGCATAGACAGTTCCTGAACTTGGCGTGTCAGTTTACAAGGCTCCTTGGTAAATAAACAAGCCTGTGTAGAGTCCATCTTCACAGATTTTTGTTTTTGTTAAAGGCTTGTGACAATGTCCCTAACGCAGGTGGTCAGGCGCTATAGCTGCCTTCTGCGTTCTTCACCTGTAGCAGCCCACTTTCCCATAAGGCAAGCAGGCCAACACGCCAGGGCAGGCGCAAACTGGGCACAGCAAACAGGTACTTGCGGTTGGCAGACAGGCAAGGATCAGAATAGTCAGGGTCAAAATCCGAAGTCAGAGGCGGGCAGGGTTCAGAGAATAGTCAATATCTGATCCGGGGCCATCAACAAGGTAATCCAATCTAACAGAGCAGGGCAGGCAAACAGGCAGCTTGGTCAGGTATTAGAGCACTTTCACACTGGGGCGGCGTCGGCGGTAAAACGCCGCTATTATTAGCGGCGTTTTACCGTCGGTATGCGGCCGCTAGCGGGGGCGGTTTTACCCCCCTGCTAGCGGCCGAGAAAGGGTTAAATACCACCGCAAAGCGCCTCTGCAGAGGCGCTTTGCCGGCGGTATAGCCGTGCCGTCCCACTGATTTTAATGGGCAAGAGCGGTGAAGGAGCGGTATACACTCCGCTCCTTCACCGCTCTGAAGATGCTGCTAGCAGGACTTTTTTTACCGTCCTGCCAGCGCATCGCTCCAGTGTGAAAGCCCTCGGGGCTTTCACACTGGAATGAAAGCAGCGGTACTTTCGGGTCGGTTTGCAGGCGCTATTATTAGCGCAATAGCGCCTGCAAACCGCCCCAGTGTGAAAGGGCTCTTACACACTCTATCATAAGCATGAGACTACAGGCTTGGCTGGCCTAAATCAGGTTTGGTCTTCACCCAGAGACTGGCCACATCAATCACCTTGCAGGTGGGAAAAACAGGCAAGGAAAATGCCACAGCCAACACCAGGATGCTGGAACCAGCAGCTATGATGGAGCAGAAGCATGCAAGTCTGACACCTTAAAAGTTAAAACAAAAAGTGTTTTTTAAATAAATCTTTTCATGTTGAACCCCGTTTAACCTTTAGTTAACTCTAATCATTTCTAATTACCTCCTTCCCCTCCTTAGAAATGTTTCCTGAATTGTTTTTTTGTTTATGTTTTGTTTTTAAATAATGCATTCAAATATTATAAACTACTATTTTTTTTTTTTAAATTTCCAACGCTTTCTACCAAAATCATAATTTTAGTCTTATTTTATATATCTTATATAATAATAAATCTTGATAATATATCTTATTATTAAGAATTATGCTTTTTATCTATATCAAGGCAGAAAACAATTTGTGGGCCACTTTTGAGGAGTCAATTAGTTGTGCATTACACAGAAGACGTGTATCCAACGCAATCTATAGATGAAAAGATGTAAAAAAAAAAAAAAAAAACTCCTGAAAAAACAAACATTTTTTCTACTTTGATCAGTGTTAGTTAAAAAAAAAAAAAAATTGTGTTACTATTTATCATTTTATTATCCCCGTTAAATTGCTAAGGCACCATATCCCAAATGACTATATAAAAGCAGAAAACAATTTGTGGGGGGCTTTTGAAGTGTCAGTATGTTGTTCATTACTATTCCTTTAAAACGTCACTTTTATTTACAATTTATGTCAAATTAAAATGTGTCAAATTTCACGCATCACATATAAAATTTGTTAGAAGTATACATCACATTCCCTCTTCAATGCTTTTTTTTCATCTGTTCAACATTCTTGTCATAAAGTTAATTATATATAGATTTATGACAATAATGGTTGGGTAGATGGTAATTGGAATTGCAGTGGTAATACAATGTACACTTCTAACAAAGTTTATATGTAATGCAAAGACAAGACATTTTACATGAAATGTTAATAAAATTGAAAATATATAAATAAATAAGTAAAATAAATTAAAATTGATGTTTAATGGAATAATAATGAACGACATAACCTCAAAACTCCCCCACAAATTATTTTCTGCTTTTATATAGTCAGTTGGGATATGATGTCTTAGCATTTCATTTGGATTATAAATTGATTCAAAGTAATACTTTTTTTGAAAAAAATGTTTGAAACATAATGTCATGTATAGATGGCACAGCAAATAAATGTCTGTAAAACAGAATCTTTATACAGTGGGGACGGAAAGTATTCAGACCCCCTTAAATTTTTCACTCTTTGTTATATTGCAGCCATTTGCTAAAATCATTTAAGTTCATTTTTTTTCCTCATTAATGTACACACAGCACCCCATATTGTACACACAGCACTCCATATTGTACACACAGCACCCCATATTGTACACACAGCACTCCATATTGTACACACAACACCCCATATTGTACATACAGCACCCCATATTGTACACACAGCACTCCATATTGTACACACAACACCCCATATTGTACACACAGCACTCCATATTGTACACACAGCACCCCATATTGTACACACAGCACCCCATATTGTACACACAGCACCCCATATTGACAGAAAAACACAGAATTGTTGACATTTTTGCAGATTTATTAAAAAAGTAAAAACTGAAATATCACATGGTCCTAAGTATTCAGACCCTTTGCTCAGTATTTAGTAGAAGCACCCTTTTGATCTAATACAGCCATGAGTCTTTTTGGGAAAGATGCAACAAGTTTTTCACACCTGGATTTGGGGATCCTCTGCCATTCCTCCTTGCAGATCCTCTCCAGTTCTGTCAGGGGGGATGGTAAACGTTGGTGGACGGACATTTTTAGGTCTCTCCAGAGATGCTCAATTGGGTTTAAGTCAGGGCTCTGGCTGGGCCATTCAAGAACAATCACAGAGTTGTAGTGAAGCCACTCCTTCGTTATTTTAGTTGAGTGCTTAGGGTCATTGTCTTGTTGGAAGGTAAACCTTCGGCCCAGTCTGAGGTCCTGAGCACTCTGGAGAAGGTTTTCGTCCAGGATATCCCTGTACTTGGCCACATTCATCTTTCCCTCAAATGCAACCAGTCGTCCTGTCCCTGCAGCTGAAAAACACCCCCCCAGCATGACGCTGCCACCACCATGCTTCACTGTTGGGACTGTATTGGACAGGTGATGAGCAGTGCCTGGTTTTCTCCACACATACCGCTTAGAATTAAGGCCAAAAAGTCCTATCTTGGTCTCATCAGACCAGAGAATCTTATTTCTCACCATCTTGGAGTCCTTCAGGTGTTTTTTAGCAAACTCCATGCAGGCTTTCATGTGTCTTGCACTGAGGAGAGGCTTCTGTCGGGCCACTCTGCCATAAAGCCCCGACTGGTGGAGGGCTGCAGTGATGGTTGACTTTCTACAACTTTCTACCATCTCCCGACTGCATCTCTGGAGCTCAGCCACAGTGATCTTTGGGTTCTTCTTTACCTCTCTCACCAAGGCTCTTCTCCCCCGATAGCTCAGTTTGGCTGGACGGCCAGCTCTAGGAAGGGTTCTGGTTGTCCTAAACGTCTTCCATTTAAGGATTATGGAGGCCACTGTGCTCTTAGGAACCTTAAGTGCAGCAGAATTTTTTTGTAACCTTGGCCAGATCTGTGCCTTGCCACAATTCTGTCTCTGAGCTCTTCAGGCAGTTCCTTTGACCTCATGATTCTCATTTGCTCTGACATGCACTGTCAGCTGTAAGGTCTTATATAGACAGGTGTGTGGCTTTCCTAATCAAGTCCAATCAGTATAATCAAACACGGCTGGACTCAAATGAAGGTGTAGAACCATCTCAAGGATGATCAGAAGAAATTGACAGTTAAATATATGAGTGTCACAGCAAAGGGTCTGAATACTTAGGACCATGTGATATTTCAGTTTTTTCATTTTTAATAAATCTGCAAAGATGTCAACAATTCTGTGTTAGGTCCATAAATATTGGGACATCGACACAATTCTAATCTTTTTGGCTCTATACACCACCACAATGGATTTGAAATGAAATGAACAAGATGTGCTTTAACTGCAGCTTTAATTTGAGGGAATTTACATCCAAATCAGGTGAACGGTGTAGGAATTACAACAGTTTGTATATGTGCCTCCCACTTTTTTAAGGGACCAAAAGTAATAGGACAGATTAACAATCATCTATCAAACTTTCACTTTTTAATACTTGGTTGCAGATCCTTTGCAGTCAATTATAGCCTGAAGTCTGGAACACATAGACATCAGCAGACACTGGGTTTCATCCCTGGTGATGCTCTGCCAGGCCTCTACTGCAACTGTCTTCAGCTCCTGCTTGTTCTTGGGGCATTTTCCCTTCAGTTTTGTCTTCAGCAATGAAATGCATGCTCAATCAGATTCAGGTCAGGTGATTGACTTGGCCATTGCATAACATTCCACTTCTTTCCCTTAAAAAACTCTTTGGTTGCTTTCACAGCATGCTTCGGGTCATTGTCCATCTGCACTGTGAAGCGCCGTCCAATGAGTTCTGAAGCCTTTTGCTGAATATGAGCAGATAATATTGCCCGAAACACTTCAGAATTCATCCTGCTGCTTTTGTCAGCAGTCACATCATCAATAAATACAAGAGAACCAGTTCCATTGGCAGCCATACATGCCCACGCCATGACACTACCACCACCATGCTTCACTGATGAGGTGGTATGCTTTGGATCATGAGCAGTTCCTTTCCTTCTCCATACTCTTCTCTTCCCATCACTCTGGTACAAGTTGATGTTGGTCTCATCTGTCCATAGGATGTTGTTCCAGAACTGTGAAGGCTTTTTTAGATGTTGTTTGGCAAACTCTAACCTGGCCTTCTTGTTTTTTGAGGCTCACCAATGGTTTACATCTTGTGGTGAACCCTCTGTATTCACTCTGGTGAAGTCATCTCTTGATTGTTGACTTTGACACACATACTCCTACCTCCTGGAGAGTGTTCTTGATCTGGCCAACTGTTGTGAAGGGTGTTTTCTTCACCAGGGAAAGAATTCTTCGGTCATCCACCACAGTTGTTTTCCGTGGACTTCTGGGTCTTTTGGTGTTGCTGAGCTCACCGGTGCATTCTTTCTTTTTGAGGATGTTCCAAACAGTTAATTTGGCCACACCTAATGTTTTTGCTATCTAGCTGATGGGTTTGATTTGTTTTTTCAGCCTAATGATGGCTTGCTTCACTGATAGTGACAGCTCTTTGGATCTCATATTGAGAGTTGACAGCAACAGATTCCAAATGCAAATAGCACACTTAAAATGAACTCTGGACCTTTTATCTGCTCCTTGTAAATGGGATAATGAGGGAATAACACACACCTGGCCATGGAACAGCTGAGCAGCCAATTGTCCCATTACTTTTGGTCCCTTAAAAAGTGGGAGGCACATATACAAACTGTTGTAATTCCTACACCGTTCACCTGATTTGGATGTAAATACCCTCAAATTAAAGCTGAAAGTCTGCAGTTAAAGCACATCTTGTTTGTTTCATTTCAAATTCATTGTGGTGGTGTATAGAGCCACAAAGATTAGGATTGTTGTCAATGTCTCAATATTTATGGACCTGACTGTAGATAGTAAATGGAATTTCAGTGGTAATACAACGTACACTTCTAACAAAGTTTATATGTAATGCAATGACAAGAAATTTCTCATGAATTATTAATACAATTGATGTTTTAATGGAATATTAATGAAGGATGTATTGACACCTGAAAACTCCCCCACAAATTATTTTCTGCTTTTATATAGTCAGTTGGGATGTGATGTCATTTAATTGGGATTACAAATTAATTTAAAGTAACACTTTTTTTTTCTTTTTTGATTTTTTTTTTTTAACATATTTTCATATACTGTACAGATGGCACAGAAAATAAAATAATGTTTGTCACACAGAATCAATCTAAAAAAAAATAACCTTGTTTGTTGAGAAAAAAATTAAAAAATATTACTTTGGACAAAGTTATCGCAAAATAACAGACCCCTATAGCAGAAATGCACAAATTGTGCTGGTCTATATAGGGGGATACAGGTATGAGAGCTGCAGTGAGTACAAATAGATTAGATAGATAGATAGATAGATAGATAGATAGATAGATAGATAGATAGATAGATAGATAGATAGATAGATAGATAGATAGATAGATAGATAGATAGATAGATAGATAGATAGATAGATAGATTAGATAGATAGATAAGATAGATAGATAAGATAGATAGATAAGATAGATAGATTAGATAGATAGATAGATAGATAGATAGATAGATAGATAGATAGATAGATAGATAGATAGATAGATAGATAGATAGATAGATAAGATAGATAGATAAGATAGATAGATAAGATAGATAGATTAGATAGATAGATAGATAGATAGATAGATAGATAGATAGATAGATAGATAGATAGATAGATAGATAGATAGATAGATAGATAGATAGATAGATAGATAGATAGATAGATAGATAAGATAGATAGATAAGATAGATAGATAAGATAGATAGATAAGATAGATAAATAGATAAGATAGATAGATAAGATAGATAGATAGATAGATAGATAGATAGATAGATAGATAGATAGATAGATAGATAGATAGATAGATAGATAGATAGATAGATAGATAGATAGATAAGATAGATAGATAAGATAGATAGATAAGATAGATAGATAAGATAGATAAATAGATAAGATAGATAGATAAGATAGATAGATAGATAGATAGATAGATAGATAGATAGATAGATAGATAGATAGATAGATAGATAGATAGATACATAGATAGATAGATAGATAGATAGATAGATAGATAGATAGATAGATAGATAGATAGATAGATAGATAGATAGATAGATAGATAGATACATAGATAGATAGATACATAGATAGATAGATAGATAGATAGATAGATAGATAGATAGATAGATAGATAGATAGATAGATAGATAGATAGAATTGCAGTGGTAATACAACGTACACTTCTAACAAAGTTTATATGTAATGCAATAACAAGACATTTTTTATGAATTATTAAGAAAATTGATGTTTTAATGGAATAATAATGAAGGATGTATTGACACCTCAAAACTCCCCACAAATTATTTTCTGCTTTTATATAGTCAGTTGGGATGTGATGTCTTAGCATTTAATTAGGACTATAAATTGATTTAAAGTAACACTTTTTTTTTTTAACATATTTTCATTTACTGTACAGATGGCACAGAAAATAAAATAATGTTTGTCAGACAGAATCTATATAAAAAAAGACTTTGTTTGTCCTAAAAAAAAAAAAAAAAAGTATTACTTTGGACAAAGTTATCGAAAAATAAACAGACCCCTATAGCAGAAATGCATAGATTGAGCTGGTTTATATGGGGGATACAGGTGTGAGAGCTGAAGTGAGAACAGATAGATAGATAGATAGATAGATAGATAGATAGATAGATAGATAGATAGATAGATAGATAGATAGATAGATAGATAGATAGATAGATAGATAGATAGATAGATAGATAGATAGATAGATAGATAGATAGATAGATAGATAGATAGATCATTGATATAAAGGTTAGATTGACTGATTGATTGATTGGTTGATTGATAATTAATATAAAGATAGATAATTGACATATAGAAGGATAAACATTTGGATACAGCAAAAAAAAAGACAGATAGATAGATAGATAGATGATATAAAGGATTGATTGATTGATAGAAAACCAATATAAATACAGATAGATAGATAGATAGATAGATAGATAGATAGATAGATAGATAGATAGATAGATAGATAGATAGATAGATAGATAGATAGATAGATAGATAGATAGATAGATAGATATGTAGATAGATAGATAGATAGATAGATAGATAGATAGATAGATAGATAGATAGATAGATAGATAGATAGATAGATAGATAGATAGATAGATAGATAGATAGATAGATAGATAGATAGATAGATAGATAGATAGATAGAGAGATAGATAGATAGAATTGCAGCTCTAATACAACGTACACTTCTAACAAAATTTATATATCTACCTGCGTGGGTTTCCTCCGGGTACTCCGGTTTCCTCCAACACTCCGAAGACATGCTGGTAGGTTAATTGGATCCTATCTAAAAATTGTACCTAGTATGTATGAATGTGAGTTAGGGACCTTAGGATTGTAAGCTCCTTGAGGGTAGGGACTGATGTGAATGTACAATGTATATGTAAAGCGCTGCGTAAATTGACGGCGCTATATAAGTACCTGAAATAAATAAAATAAATAAATATATAATGCAATGACAAGACATTTTTTTATGAATTATTAATAAAATTTATGTTTTAATGGAATAATAATGAAGGATGTATTGACACCTGAAAACTCCCCCACAAATAATCTTCTGCTTTTATATAGTCAGTTGGGATGTGATGTCTTAGCATTTAATTAGGATTATAAATTGATTTAAAGTAACAATTTTTTTTTTCTTAAGTTTTTTTTTTTTTTTAACATACAGTCAGGTCCATAAATATTGGGACATCGACACAATTCTAATCTTTTTGGCTCTATACACGACCACAATGGATTTGAAATGAAACGAACAAGATGTCCTTTAACTGCAGACTTTCAGCTTTAATTTGAGGGTATTTACATCCAAATCAGGATGAACGGTGTAGGAATTACAACAGTTTGTATATGTGCCTCCCACTTTTTAAGGGACCGTAATGGGACAGATTAACAATCATCCATCAAACGTTCACTTTTTAATACTTGGTTGCAAATCCTTTGCATTCAATTACAGCCTGAAGTCTGGAATGCATAGACATCACCAGACGCTGGGTTTCATCCCTGGTGATGCTCTGCCAGGCCTCTACTGCAACTGTCTTCAGTTTCTGCTTGTTCTTGGGGCATTTTCCCTTCAGTTTTGTCTTCAGCAAGTGAAATGCATGCTCAATCGGATTCAGGTCAGGTGATTGACTTGGCCATTGCATAGCATCCCACTTCTTTCCCTTAAAAAACTCTTTGGTTGCTTTCGCAGTATGCTTCGGGTCATTGTCCATCTGCACTGTGAAGCGCCGTCCAATGAGTTCTGAAGCATTTTGCTGAATATGAGCAGATAATATTGCCAGAAACACTTCAGAATTCATCCTGCTGCTTTTGTCACCGGTCACATCATCAATAAATACAAGAGAACCAGTTCCATTGGCAGCCATACATGCCCACGCCATGACACTACCACCACCGTGCTTCACTGATGAGGTGGTATGCTTTGGATCATGAGCAGTTCCTTTCCTTCTCCATACTCTTCTCTTCCCATCACTCTGGTACAAGTTGATCTTGGTCTCATCTGTCCATAGGATGTTATTCCAGAACTGTGAAGGCTTTTTTAGATGTTGTTTGGCAAACTCTAATCTGGCCTTCCTGTTTTTGAGGCTCACCAATGGTTTACATCTTGTGGTGAACCCTCTGTATTCACTCTGGTGAAGTCTTCTCTTGATTGTTGACTTTGACACACATACACCTACCTCCTGGAGAGTGTTCTTGATCTGGCCAACTGTTGTGAAGGGTGTTTTCTTCAGAATTCTTCGGTCATCCACCACAGTTGTTTTCCGTGGTCTTCTGCGTCTTTTGGTGTTGCTGAGCTCACCGGTGCGTTCTTTCTTTTTTAAGGATGTTCCGAACAGTTAATTTGGCCACACCTAATGTTTTTGCTATCTCTCTGATGGGTTTGTTTTGTTTTTTCAGCCTAATGATGGCTTGCTTCACTGATAGTGACAGCTCTTTGGATCTCATATTGAGAGTTGACAGCAACAGATTCCAAATGCAAATAGCACACTTGAAATGAACTCTGGACCTTTTATCTGCTCCTTGTAAATGGGATAATGATGGAATAACACACACCTGGCCATGGAATAGCTGAGCAGCCAATTGTCCCATTACTTTTGGTCCCTTAAAAAGTGGGAGGCACATATACAAACTGTTGTAATTCCTACACTGTTCACCTGATTTGGATGTAAATACCCTCAAATTAAAGCTGAAAGTCTGGAGTTAAAGCACATCATGTTCGTTGCATTTCAAATCCATTGTGGTGGTGTATAGAGCCAAAAAGATTAGAATTGTGTCGATGTCCCAAATACTTATGGACCTGACTGTAGATAGATAGATAGATAGATAGATAGATAGATAGATAGATAGATAGATAGATAGATAGATAGATAGATAGATAGATAACTTTCAGTGGTGTATTGAATAGATTAGAAAGGAGCAGATCAGAGACATTCATTGTTGGGGATTACATACACATAATTGCTCTGGTTTTCTTGCTCTCAGAAGTTTCTGTAGGCTCCTGGAACATTGTAGCTCCTTATGCCGCGTACACACGAGCGGACTTCTCGCCGGACTGAACTCCAAAGGACTTTTCAATGGAGTTCCGACGGAGTTCCGGACGTGCCTACACACGATCCCACCAAAGTCCAATCGTTTTGAACGTGATGATGTACGACCAGACTAGAAAAGGAAGTTCAATAGCTAGTAGCCAATAGCTGCCCTTGCGTCGTTTTCGGTCCGTCGGACTAGCATACAGAGGAACGTTTTTTTCGATAGGAATCGAGTCCATCGGAAAGATTTGTTCTAGTCTGTCAGATTTTTTGACAGAAAAGGTCAGATGAAGCCCACACACGATCGGAATGTCCGACGGACTCGTTCCGTCAGGCCTTTTCTGCCGAAAAGTCCGGTCGTGTGTACACAGCATTACAGATCTGCACTTCCAAGCATTGAAGGGAACACTGATATAGGAACCCCGATACCATAAACATTGCAGATGGTTCTTGCCTCTAGTACATGACTTCATGATAATAATGTGTACGAGGTTCTGCAGCCTAGAGAGGAGATGATGAACCTTGGAGAATCATTGGAGACTGTTATGACTGCAATGGGGAGGTTGATCTAAAAAACAGCTGACAAGTCTATTAACTAAGTAATACTCATCATCTGGGGGGGGGGTTGGATATCCATGTATTATTGCATGGCAATGGTCTTAAAAGGAAAATGGGATATTTGATGTAGCCCCCCCCCCCCCAGTGAAATAAAAGACTGCATGTCAAGTGATGTGGACCAATGTGCGGAAAAGTAGAGTTTGGTGCCCAAGATGACAATTATTTGCTTTTCAGAATATTTTAATCAGCATGTAAGAGCAAGTCTAGCTATGGAGAAACAGGGAGAGATTTGAGGAAAGGGCCCCGGGCCTTAGGTCTAGAAGAACACAATGGCTTTGTAGCAAGGTCTTTGGCCTTGTCCAGTCTAATGAGGACCTCCAAGGCCAAAGATAGCTGACATCCTTCAATATGTGGTTGGGTTGTGAGGCATAGTGCAAAGATAGTGAAAGTCATTGGGCGCCAGACACTTCTTGGATGTAAAAGAGGGGGAAAGAGGGTTAGGGCCAGAACACCCTTAAGCAGTTGCAAATTTGGCAGACTTGGAGACTTCAATAGGAGTACAGCCGTGCAGGGAAAGGCCCCAGCAAGAAGCCACATCTGCACTTGCAGGATTGCTGTCTCCTATGGTAATAGTCTTTAACAGTTCCTAACTCAAATATAACAGTCCTTTCAGCTTCACTACAACCGCCTCTTGTAGTTCTCCGACACTGAGCTCCCGACCTCTCACTAGACCCCTTGATTCACTGACTCTGAATCCCTTGAGCTCCTCCGAGGTTTGCGGCGGTTTCCCCTCAACCCATGCTTCCCTGCTGGGTCCCTAGCTTGGCACTCCAAATGCTTCTCAAGCTTCACCCCTGCAAACCGGCGAGGTCCCTGGCTTGACTCACAAGGCTTTAAGGGGTTAATTTGGCGCACTCTGGGTGAGGCTATATAGAGAAAACTATGAGAATGGGACTAGTACATAGGGCAAGTATTCAAATCCATGACATATAGCCCATGTAAATTGTTAGGAATGCTTATCCCAAAAGGCTGCCAGCTTACAGATAGACGTACTCTGGAACATAAAAACAGGGACAAAGCAGCACCTTCTAAGTGTAGCAGTTAGAACATTTATTGAATAAAAACCATAATGGAAACACTCACAAACGAGCGATTACAAACAGCATGGGTATCGGATGTCATCCGCGCCGTCCCGGGGACTGCCTGGTGCCTGGTGTCGTTGGCTGGAACATCCGTATGACTGTCTTGTAGACATGTGCGATCCAGTTCGTAACTAATAGATTTTCATACGGATTTGTTAGTATTCGTAAAATTTGGATTAATTCGAACATCCGAATAGCTGAAAGAAGCTGAAATACAAAAAATTCCCATATTAAGAATAAGCAAAATAACGAACATGTGAAAATACAAACTTACGAAAATACACCCACATACTTAGATTAAAGTGGTGTTCCGGCCGAAATTATACTTTTTAAATAAAAATACCCCTATAATACACAAACTTAATGTATTCTAATAAAGTTAGTCTGTAAACTAAGGTCTGGTTTGCTAGTTTATAGAAGTAGTTTGTTATTTTATAAAATTACAGCAGGCCGTGGCCATCTTAAGTGTGGGAATCTGAAGCCAGACTGTATTTCTTCCTGGATCTCATTCTTGCAGATCTCGCACATGCTCAGTACAGCACAAGCAGTGTAATAGGTTTCAGGTCAGGTTTCCATAGCAACGGAAGTTTCAGAGGAAGTTGCCGCCCCCTTCCCAGAAGGCATTGCAAACAGGAAATGATGCGATGGGCCGCAGCCAGGGAGGAGGAAGTGAAAAATGAATACAGCAGATATACAGTAGGTGCTGAGGAAAAAAAAAATATCCAATTTGTTTACAGTGCACAGTTTAGTGAGGGATGCTGAAGAGTTGTAAAAGTGGGTGGAACTCCACTTTAAGTACTAAATGGCAAGCTATACCAGGTAACCATGGAAACATGTAGAAACTGGGGCAAACAACAGTTCTGTGTACTGAACATACTGTTTAAACACAATTTCATATGTCTAAAATTACAAATAACTGATAAATTAGAAAGTTAAGAAATGAATTAGGAATACATACTATTAAAACTATATCATTTAAAAATAATTTTAAAATTTATTTTAAAAATTGCACATATAAAAAAATTCACAAATTGATTGGCTTAGACTAATAAACTAAAATACTTACAGGAAGTGACCAATGAGTCCTGAGATCTATAATTATATATCTAAAGGAAATAAATGAATTCTTTTTATGTGTATTTGAATCGTTGTATTCACATTCCTATATTAAATATATATAGGATATACATTATGTGCTCACAATAAAAAAAGTGAGTAGACCCCTAAGTGAAAATGTCCAAATTGGGCCCAAAGTGTCAATATTTTGTGTGGCCACCATTATTTTCTAGCACTGCCTTAACCCTCTTGGGCATGGTGGTCACCAGAGCTTCACAGGTTGTCACTGGAGTCCTCTTCCACTCCTCCATGATGACATCACAGAGCTGGTGGATGTTAGAGACCTTGTGCTCCTCCACCTTCTGTTTGAGGATGCACCACAGATGCTCAATAGGGTTGAGGTCTGGAGACCTGCTTGGCCAGTCCATCACCTTTACCCTCAGCTTCTTTAGCAAGGCAGTGGTCGTCTTGGAGGTGTATTTGGGGTCGTTATCATGTTGGAATACTGCCCTGCGGCCCAGTCTCTGAAGGGGGGAGTTTATGCTCTGCTTCAGTATGTCACAGTACATGTTGGCATTCATGGTTCCCTCAATGAACTGTAGCTCCCCAGGGACGGCAGCACTCATGCAGCCCCAGACCATGACACTTCCACCACCATGCTTGGCTGTAGGCAAGACACACTTGTCTTTGTACTCCTCACCTAGTTGCCGCCGCACACGCTTGACACCATCTGAACCAAATAAGTTTATCTTGGTCTCATCAGACCACAGGACATGGTTCCAGTAATCTGTGTCCTTAGACTGCTTGTCTTCAGCAAACTGTTTGCAGGCTTTCTTGTGCATCATCTTTAGAAAAGGTTTCCTTATGGGACAGCAGGCATGCAGACCAATTTGATGCAGTGTGCAGCGTATGGTCTGAGCACTGACAAGCTGACCCCCCACTCCTTCAACCTCTGCAACAATGCTGGCAGCACTCATATGTCAACCTCTGCATATGATGCTGAGCACGTGCACTCAACGTCTTTGGTCAAACATGGAGAGGCCTGTTCTGAGTGAAACCTGTCCTGGTAAACCTGCTGTATGGTCTTGGCCACCGTGCTGCAGCCCAGTTTCAGGGTCTTGGCAATCTTCTTATAGCCTAGGCCATCTTTATGTAGAGCAACAATTCTTTTTTTTAGATCCTCAGAGAGTTCTTTGCCATGAGGTGCCATGTTGAACTTCCAGCGACCAGTATGAGAGAGTGAGAGGGACAGTAAATCCAAAAATGCAAGCTTATAGTCATCATATACTGCAGTGAACGACAGGCCCATAGTGTTGGTGTTGCAATGTTATAATAGAAATCCCGGAATTAGGGTATCTGGCCCATCCCAAATAATGACTATGTCATCAATATAATGTCCATAGAATACTAAATAGGAGGCATAGGGGTTGTTTTGCCAAATATGAAGATGTTCCCAAAAGCCCATGGTGAGGTTCGCATAGCTGGGGGCAAAATTTGGCCCCATGGCTGTGCCCTGGATCTGAATGTAGAAGTCACCATTGGTTTCAAAATAGTTATGCGTCAAGTAGTATTCTAACATTTCCAAAAGGAAATGTACCTGAGGGGAATTGAGTTGTGGGTCCTCATTGAGGTAATGCTGTGTAGCTTGTAGGCCTACATGGTGCGGGATGGAGGTATAGAGGGAAACTACATCTAGCAAGAACCAACGATAAGACGGCTCCCAGTGGTTTTGTTGTAGCATATTCAGTAATTGGATACTATCCTTAATATGTGAAGGAAGGTTATTGACTAGAGGGTGCAAGAAATGGTCAATGTATATCGAGAAGTAACTCGTAACACTTTCCATCGCCGAAACAATCAGTCTTCGGTAGATGGTAAAAGTACGGCCTTTTATAAAATTCATGTTTAAGCAATGCAACTTCTGTTTTGGTAATGAGACCATCAACTGCAGCCCTATTGATGAGATCATGGGCTTCCTTAGAGAATACGGGCAGTGGGTCACTGGTAAGTTTACGGTATGCGGAACTGTCTGAAAGGAGCCTGGCAGATTTTAACTGATAATCTAAAAGATTCTGGACCACTATAACTCCCCCTTTATCAGCTGATCTGATGATGAGCTGTCTATTGTCTGTAAGTTGTTTGAGGGCTATAGTTTCGGCCGTGGAGAGATTCGATGGTGACTGGGTATATATATGGAGGTTTGCTGAAACATTCGTAGAATATCTGCATAGACAACCTGATAGAAACTTTGGACATAGGGACCTTTAGCAAAGGTAGGATAGAATATGGATTTAGGTTAGAATTAGGTCTGCTGAATGGGTGGAGATGTGGACATCTGGGTTGTCCACAGGCTGGGTGAGTAGTTCGACATAATCGTCTAACTCCTCAGTATATAGGTGCTCCAGATGATCCAGAGCTTTCCTTTCCGACACTAAAATCCAGGAGATCCTCTGTCGAAAAGCTGGTGCCAAAAGGGCTGATGATAGGGTCCTGTTCAACATTGAGTTTTTTATGGGCCTGGATGTTAAAATAACGTTTTACAGTAATATTCCTAATAAATCTATTGAGATCTAGAAAAAGGGTAAAGGGATTAGGGGGTGCTGTGAGAGCAAAGTTAAGACCACGAGAAAGAAGTGACTGCTCAGATTTGGACAAAACATGATCAGATAGATTGAAAATATTTATAGTCTGCGCAGTTTCCCCCTCCTTTCTGTGTCTATGTCTTAATTTTAAAAACGTCTAATTTATTTTAAAATTATTTTTAAATTATATAGTTTTCATGGTATATATTCCTAATTAATTTCTTAACTTTCTAATTTATTAGTTATTTGTAGTTTTAGTCAAATTCAATTGTGTTTAAACGGTATGTTCAGTTCACAGAATTGTTGTTTGCCCCAGTGTCTACATATTTCCATGGTTACCTGGTATAGCTAGGCATTTATTAGTCTAAGTATGTGGGTGTAGATATAAGAAACCCTCTTCAAAGATGGCCCGCAGGAGAGCCTGAGGAAGGAGCACGCATGCTCCGAAAGCGTGCACCTCCCCGCTGTTCCTGTACCCGGAAGTGACGACACCTCACCGTGTTTCCTGTGTAATTCTGATCCCTGTCCCAGCTTTTCGGGAGCGCTGGGATCCATCATTGTAACCGGACACAAGACAGTCATACGGACGTTCCAGCCAGCGACACTAGGCACCAAGCAGTCCCCGGGACGGCGCGGATGATACCGATACCCATGCTGTTTGTAATCACTTATTTGTGAGTGTTTCCATTATGGTTTTTATTCATTAAATGTTCTAACTGCTACACTTAGAAGGTGCTGCTTTGTCCCTGTTTTTGACTCACAAGGCTGCTCTGCAAGCTTCTTCACTTACCGGCCTCAGGTGCCGCCGGGGAGGGACCCAGGATTGTTCTCCTTGCTTCATCCGTGACGAGCGAATGTACTGAGCCAGGCGAGTAATGACTGTGGGGCCACCTCCTTCCGCAACTGCGACAACCGAAATAGTAGATGAGGTAGATGCTTGGGCCTCCTTAACAAGGGGACAGGGTACTGGCACCCATTTCAGTAATCGTGGTTCCAGAAGGAAAGAAAGTGGCGATCTCTCGTGGGTTGCATTGGGCCAAGATGGGTTGAGGAACCTCCAGCCTAGGAGCTCCTAGATGCACCATGTTTCCTTTCAAGCCACGGGGTCTCAGCATGTGGATCCAGGATGATGACCCGAACAGTAATGCGTCTTCCTCTGAAGAGCTGAGGCTCCTACCCCTGCCTATGGATTGGTGCAAAAGTTCTTTAGGAACTGTGGCACCTGCCTCCTTCTTGCTGTGGAGCGCCATTACAGTTGCTGTAATGGCGTCCATTTTGGAGTCTATATTAACCCTCACAGCCCTGGGGGTAAGTGTCAAAAGACCAGGCTAAGACTCTTCCCCGAAAAATGAGACTTGGTGGTTCTTCCCCACATTGATAGTACACATGACAACACAGTCTATAAGAAGGGTAAATGTTACTTGCCACCTTCCCACTGAGCCAGACGAAATCCCGATGGAGCTGAAGCCAGTTGCTATGGACGACTGCTGCAAGGACAACGCCTTTGCCCCACCTTGGGCGCCAAATGTGGCAAGGTCTCTGGCCTTGTCCAGTCTAATGAGGACCTCCAAGGCCAAAGATAGCTGACATCCTTCAATATGTGGTGGGTTGTGAGGCATAGTGGGTGCAAAGATGGTGAAAGTCATTGGGCGCCAGGCACTTCTTGGATGTAAAAGAGGTTTTATTTCTTTTAACAGTCTTTTTTATATTTTTTGGGGAAAGAGGGTTAGGGCCAGGGCACCCTGCAGTTGCAAATTCAATTTGCAGACTCCGAGACTTAAATAGGAGGACAGCCATTCAGGGAAAGGCCCCAGCAAGAAGCCACATCTGCACTTGCAGGATTGCTGTCTCCTATGTTAATAGTCTTTAACAGTTCCTAACTCAAACATAACAGTCCTTTCAGCTTCACTATAACTGCCTTATGTAGTTCTCCGACACTGAGCTCCCGGTCTCTCACTAGACCCCTTGATTCACTGACTTTGAATCCCTTGAGCTCCTCCGAGATTTGTGGTGGTATCCCCTCAAGCGTCACCCACGCTTCCCTGCTGGGTCCCTAGCTTGGCACTCCAGATACTTCTCACTGTATCCCTGCTAACTGGTGAGGTCTTTGGCTTGACTCACAAGGCTGCTCTGCAAGCGTCTCCTCCGCGGGTTGGGTACCTGACTTGATCAGTTTCCCGATTCTCCACCATGCCCTTTCGGTAAGAATGTGGTTCCATTACTTGCTTCGGTTACTCACTGTGGTCCCTGGTAAAGGTGGTAGAACCCTTTGTGGCGACAGCTTCCCTCCTATCCCCGACCACTGACAGGTTCTCCGGCAGGCAGAACCATCACTTCTGGTTGGACTGCAAGCCGCAATCCAGACCCTGTGCTGCCCTCTTACTTCTGGATAGGCCCTCACACAGCCTAGTGGCCAGATGCCCCCGGGTGACCTCCAGAGTTAGGGACAGCTGACATCCTTCAGTGTAGAGTGGGTTGCAAGGCATGGTGGGTGTAATACAAGATAAATTGGTGGGCCAGACACTAAAATCAGACACTAAACTTAGACACTAAAATCTCGCCAGACACTTTTTGAATGCAAAGAGATTTATTGTCTCTTAAACAGAACTGTGGGAGAGAGGGTTATGGCCAGGACACCCTTAGGTAGATGCAATGTTAATTGGTAGACTCCGAGACTTCTATAGGTAGACAGCTATACAAGTGAAGGCCTCCAGCCGGACACCACTTCTGTATAGGTAGGACAGCTGTCTCCTATGGCGGCAATATTGTACCAGTTACTAATGGTAAAGGTATTCAACTATCTGCAACAGGAACAGTTCTCTTTACCCCACACTCACTCACTGTGCGTCTCAGGGACGTAGCTAAGGGGGGGGGGGTTGAGGGTTGAAACCCCCAAAGAGCATCAATGTAGAAGTAGTAATGTGTGCTTCAACGGCAGGCACTGACTCACACGCTGTTGTTGTGTGCTGCCTGAGCCTGCTGTTACACCGTCCGACCACCGGGGTGCGCCGGCCCGGGCTGTTGGGCTTAGGGAGGCTCTGTTAGCAGGGAGGGGCGGGGCCGGGAGCTCCATTGATGCTATGATCCTGCCCTGCCCCGCCCCATGTAGCCTGTGTGTGCTCGGAGGCTCGGAGCAGAGAGGGAGCGCTGAGAGTGCCTCCCTTGTACATCTGAGAGCCACACCATGGACCAGTCTCTGGTCATTTTCTGTAGTCACAGCCACAGTCTCTGGTCATTTCCTGTAGTTGCAGCCGCAGTCTCTGGTCATTTCCTGTAGTCGCAGCCGCAGTTTTTGGTAATTTCCTTTAGTCGCAGCTGCAGTCTCTGGTCTTTTCCTGTAGTCGCAGCCGCAGTCTCTGGTCATTTACTGTAGTCGTCGCAGCCTCAGTCTCTGGTCATTTCCTGTAGTCGTCGCAGCCTCAGTCTCTGGTCATTTCCTGTAGTCGTCGCAGCCGCAGTCTCTGGTCATTCCCTGTAGTCACAGCCACAGTCTCTGGTCATTTCCTGTAGTCACAGCCTCTGGTCATATCCTGTAGTCGCAGCCACAGTCTCTGGTCATTTCCTGTAATCCATCTGCAGTCTCTGATTATCTGTGCATTTGGCTTGGAGAGGAGAGTTATAGAGGAAGGAGCAGAGTCCTCCAGCAGTGCAGAGTATTTCAGGAGAGGAAAGTTATAGAGGAAAGAGCAGAGTCCCCCAGCAGTGCAGAGTATTTCAGGAGAGGAGAGTTATAGAGGAAAGAGCAGAGTCCTCCAGCAGTGCAGAGTATTTCAGGAGAGGAAAGTTATAGAGGAAAGAGCAGAGTCCCCCAGCAGTGCAGAGTATTTTAGGAGAGGAGAGTTATAGAGGAAGGAGCAGAGTCCTCCAGCAGTGCAGAGTATTTCAGGAGAGGAAAGTTATAGAGGAAGGAGCAGAGTCATCCAGCAGAGCAGAGTATTTCAGGAGAGGAGAGTTATAGAGGAAGGAGTAGAGTCCCCCAGCAGTGCAGAGTATTTCAGGAGAGGAGAGTTATAGAGGAAAGAGCAGAGTCCTCCAGCAGTGCAGAGTATTTTAGGAGAGGAGAGTTATAGAGGAAGGAGCAGAGTCCTCCAGCAGTGCAGAGTATTTCAGGAGAGGAGAGTTATAGAGGAAGGAGCAGAGTCCTCCAGCAGTGCAGAGTATTTCAGGAGAGGAGAGTTATAGAGGAAAGAGCAGAGTCCTCCAGCAGTGCAGAGTATATCAGGAGAGGAGAGTTATGGAGGAAGGAGCAGAGTCCTCCAGCAGTGCAGAGTATATCAGGAGAGGAGAGTTATGGAGGAAGGAGCAGAGTCCTCCAGCAGTGCAGAGTATTTCAGGAGAGGAGAGTTATAGAGGAAGGAGCAGAGTCCTCCAGCAGTGCAGAGTATATCAGGAGAGGAGAGTTATGGAGGAAGGAGCAGAGTCCTCCAGCAGTGCAGAGTATTTCAAGAGAGGAGAGTTATAGAGGAAGGAGCAGAGTCCTCCAGCAGTGCAGAGTATTTCAGGAGAGGAGAGTTATAGAGGAAGGAGCAGAGTCCTCCAGCAGTGCAGAGTATTTCAGGAGAGGAAAGTTATAGAGGAAAGAGCAGAGTCCCCCAGCAGTGCAGAGTATTTCAGGAGAGGAGAGTTATAGAGGAAAGAGCAGAGTCCTCCAGCAGTGCAGAGTATTTCAGGAGAGGAAAGTTATAGAGGAAAGAGCAGAGTCCCCCAGCAGTGCAGAGTATTTTAGGAGAGGAGAGTTATAGAGGAAGGAGCAGAGTCCTCCAGCAGTGCAGAGTATTTCAGGAGAGGAAAGTTATAGAGGAAGGAGCAGAGTCATCCAGCAGAGCAGAGTATTTCAGGAGAGGAGAGTTATAGAGGAAGGAGTAGAGTCCCCCAGCAGTGCAGAGTATTTCAGGAGAGGAGAGTTATAGAGGAAAGAGCAGAGTCCTCCAGCAGTGCAGAGTATTTTAGGAGAGGAGAGTTATAGAGGAAGGAGCAGAGTCCTCCAGCAGTGCAGAGTATTTCAGGAGAGGAGAGTTATAGAGGAAGGAGCAGAGTCCTCCAGCAGTGCAGAGTATTTCAGGAGAGGAGAGTTATAGAGGAAAGAGCAGAGTCCTCCAGCAGTGCAGAGTATATCAGGAGAGGAGAGTTATGGAGGAAGGAGCAGAGTCCTCCAGCAGTGCAGAGTATATCAGGAGAGGAGAGTTATGGAGGAAGGAGCAGAGTCCTCCAGCAGTGCAGAGTATTTCAGGAGAGGAGAGTTATAGAGGAAGGAGCAGAGTCCTCCAGCAGTGCAGAGTATTTCAAGAGAGGAGAGTTATAGAGGAAGGAGCAGAGTCCTCCAGCAGTGCAGAGTATTTCAGGAGAGGAGAGTTATAGAGGAAGGAGCAGAGTCCTCCAGCAGAGCAGAGTATTTCAGGAGAGGAGAGTTATAGAGGAAGGAGCAGAGTCCTCCAGCAGAGCAGAGTATTTCAGGAGAGGAGAGTTTTAGAGGAAGGAGCAGAGTCTTCCAGCAGTGCAGAGTATATCAGGAGAGGAGAGTTATGGAGGAAGGAGCAGAGTCCTCCAGCAGTGCAGAGTATTTCAGGAGAGGAGAGTTATGAAGGAAGGAGCAGAGTCCTCCAGCAGTGCAGAGTATTTCAGGAAAGGAGAGTTATAGAGGAAGGAGCAGAGTCCTCCAGCAGTGCAGAGTATTTTAGGAGAGGAGAGTTATAGAGGAAGGAGCAGAGTCCTCCAGCAGAGCAGAGTATTTCAGGAGAGGAGAGTTATAGAGGAAGGAGCAGAGTCCTCCAGCAGAGCAGAGTATTTCAGGAGAGGAGAGTTTTAGAGGAAGGAGCAGAGTCTTCCAGCAGTGCAGAGTATATCAGGAGAGGAGAGTTATGGAGGAAGGAGCAGAGTCCTCCAGCAGTGCAGAGTATTTCAGGAGAGGAGAGTTATAGAGGAAGGAGCAGAGTCCTCCAGCAGTGCAGAGTATTTCAGGAGAGGAGAGTTATAGGGGAAGGGGCAGAGTCCTCCAGCTGTGCAGAGTATTTCAGGAGAGGAAAGTTATAGAGGAAAGAGCAGAGTCCCCCAGCAGTGCAGAGTATTTCAGGAGAGGAGAGTTATAGAGGAAGGAGCAGAGTCCTCCAGCAGTGCAGAGTATATCAGGAGAGGAGAGTTATGGAGGAAGGAGCAGAGTCCTCCAGCAGTGCAGAGTATTTCAGGAGAGGAGAGTTATAGAGGAAGGAGCAGAGTCCTCCAGCAGTGCAGAGTATTTCAAGAGAGGAGAGTTATAGAGGAAGGAGCAGAGTCCTCCAGCAGTGCAGAGTATTTCAGGAGAGGAAAGTTATAGAGGAAAGAGCAGAGTCCCCCAGCAGTGCAGAGTATTTCAGGAGAGGAGAGTTATAGAGGAAAGAGCAGAGTCCTCCAGCAGTGCAGAGTATTTTAGGAGAGGAGAGTTATAGAGGAAAGAGCAGAGTCCTCCAGCAGTGCAGAGTTTTTCAGGAGAGGAGAGTTATAGAGGAAGGGGCAGAGTCCTCCAGCAGTGCAGAGTATTTCAGGAGAGGAGAGTTATAGAGGAAAGAGCAGAGTCCTCCAGCAGTGCAGAGTATTTTAGGAGAGGAGAGTTATAGAGGAAAGAGCAGAGTCCTCCAGCAGTGCAGAGTTTTTCAGGAGAGGAGAGTTATAGAGGAAGGGGCAGAGTCCTCCAGCAGTGCAGAGTATTTCAAGAGAGGAGAGTTATAGAGGAAGGAGCAGAGTCCCCCAGCAGTGCAGAGTATTTCAGGAGAGGAGAGTTATAGAGGAAGGAGCAGAGTCCTCCAGCAGTGCAGAGTATTTCAGGAGAGGAAAGTTATAGAGGAAAGAGCAGAGTCCCCCAGCAGTGCAGAGTATTTCAGGAGAGGAGAGTTATAGAGGAAAGAGCAGAGTCCTCCAGCAGTGCAGAGTATTTTAGGAGAGGAGAGTTATAGAGGAAGGAGCAGAGTCCTCCAGCAGTGCAGAGTTTTTCAGGAGAGGAGAGTTATAGAGGAAGGGGCAGAGTCCTCCAGCAGTGCAGAGTATTTCAGGAAAGGAGAGTTATAGAGGAAGGGGCAGAGTCCTCCAGCAGAGCAGAGTATATCAGGAGAGGAGAGTTATAGAGGAAGGAGCAGAGTCCTCAAGCAGTACAGAGTATATCAGGAGAGGAGAGTTATAGAGGAAGGAGCAGAGTCCTCCAGCAGTGCAGAGTATTTCAGGAGAGGAGAGTTATAGAGGAAGGAGCAGAGTCCTCCAGCAGAGCAGAGTATTTCAGGAGAGGAGAGTTATAGAGGAAGGAGCAGAGTCCTCCAGCAGAGCAGAGTATTTCAGGAGAGGAGAGTTATAGAGGAAGGAGCAGAGTCCTCCAGCAGAGCAGAGTATATCAGGAGAGGAGAGTTATAGAGGAAGGAGCAGAGTCCTCAAGCAGTACAGAGTATATCAGGAGAGGAGAGTTATAGAGGAAGGAGCAGAGTCCTCCAGCAGTGCAGAGTATTTCAGGAGAGGAGAGTTATAGAGGAAGGAGCAGAGTCCTCTGGCAGAACAGAGTATATCAGGAGAGGAGAGTTATAGAGGAAGGAGCAGAGTCCTCCAGCAGTGCAGAGTATTTCAGGAGAGGAGAGTTATAGAGGAAGGAGCAGAGTCCTCCAGCAGAGCAGAGTATATCAGGAGAGGAGAGTTATAGAGGAAGGAGCAGAGTCCCCCAGCAGAGCAGAGTATCTCAGGAGAGGAGAGTTATAGAGGAAGGAGCAGAGTCCTTTAGCAGAGCAGAGTATTTCAGGAGAGGAGAGTTATAGAGGAAGGAGCAGAGTCCTCCAGCAGAGCAGAGTATTTCAGGAGAGGAGAGTTATAGAGGAAGGAGCAGAGTCCTCCAGAAGCACAGCGATGGGTTACAAACACCTCTCTACGTGAATTGTAGTTCAAACAATAATTCGGAACACATTTTGAGAATTCACAGTTCCTCTGCACTCTGTCAGC
This sequence comes from Lithobates clamitans, assembly GCA_037952925.1. Taxonomy (NCBI): domain Eukaryota; kingdom Metazoa; phylum Chordata; class Amphibia; order Anura; family Ranidae; genus Lithobates; species Lithobates clamitans. Next base: position 405,990 of record JBBGZY010000819.1, on the reverse strand, counting down.
AGAAAGCTGGAATGGTCGCACAGAAGGTGATATGCCATTTAAAAATGGTGACCAGATGGCAGGCTATTTATTAGGACATATTGATGCAAAACCTTCCATGCCAATTGCATTTCGAAAGGATTTTGGTCTGCAACCAGCAAACTCGTTGTGTAAATGTGAATACAGAACTGCCAGATTTTTTTTTTCTTCCTTTTTTTACAAGCAGATTAAAGTTTGGAAAACCATATTATATGCAAGACTCTAATGTATAGAGCTTGTGTGTATATATATATATATATATATATATATATATATATATATATATATATATTTCCTTTAATCGTTGTGTTTATGTTTTAAAAAAAAGAAATGTATTTAAATTGAAATAATTGTAAACAATCATTGGTCATTTTTTTAAATCTGTTAAATATAAAATGTTGCATATGACTAATAAATATTAAAACTATGAGCTTGTAAGATTTTATGAGCAGATCCCTCCTAACCCTCTTGTATTGTATTGCAACTGTACTGTTTCCCTTTATGTTGTAAAACTCTGTGCAAACTGTTAGCAAAAATACAGGCAGATACTTATCCATCATGCCATACCATCAGGGTGGCATATGATTGGCCCCAAATGTATTCTTCAGCAGAATTGATATATATGAATGGTCTGATGAACTCAACCTTGCCAATCCAAAATATGATAATCAATGTTGGGTTAAGGTTGCCTTTTATACAATTTTATATTTTATAGTGAATATATTGTTGGACAATGTAGGGACTACCATTACTTCTCTAAAATTGCTGCACTATATTTGTATACTTTCCTACAGAATAGCGATTGTGACAAAATCGTATCATAATGTAAAAAAGGGGTGGGAAGGAGATTTTGGCAAAATCCCGGAGGACATCTGGACAAAAAATGCTGAAACAGGTGGCCCTGATCTCCCCTTAACTAAGCAGAGGCTGATGCAATTATTTATTATACACAGTGTATATCACACCCCTCAAAATCTTTTCTGGTGGCATCGTAGAGATACAGTAGCCCAAGCTGGCTGAGACACCAGGGAGAAACAGCCGACCTCTTGCAGATGCTCTGAAAATGTCCCAAACTGTTATGATCCTGGAAACCAATTGTGAGCACTATAAATATGACATATAAAACAACCATAATGTCAGAACCTGGATCACCTGCTGGTGGCACTGAGGCTCCCACAGCAAAAGGTTGTAGTTCTGGTGTCCACCAGTGGATGTCTCCCAGCAGATCCCAGTAATTGGTCTCCACCTGATGCTGGCTGCTGGGAGGGTATTTTGTTACTCCTTTACATTTCCCTTGTGCTTCAGTGTTTTGCCTTATAGCCAGATACTGCTTGCTGTTTAATCCTGAATCTGATTTCTGCCTCTGCCTTGTACCTGTACCTTGTACCCTGCTGCCTTATATCTGCTTCCCTTGTTCTTGATCCCAGTCCTGGTTAGCCTCCTTCCTTGCATCTCCAATATTACCTGGTTTTTCTGAAATCCCCATTTTGGATATATTGTATATAGCTAGTTTGCTAGTTAGGCTGTTAGTTGGGTTGCTTGTTAGGTATTTTGTCATTTGGTTATGGTTCACGTGTGCTATGTATCCTGTTTGCTGGTGTTTGGATAGGTTTTGTTACATTGTTAATAAACTTGCTTAAATCATATATATTCTGGTCTCAGTTTCCTAAGTGTAGCTATGCAGATCTGGCCATCCCTGCTGCTGGATGCCTGTTCTCGGGATATCCCTGACACACAGTTCAGGAATATATTGAATATTTATCCCTGAATATATTGTTAGACAATGTAGGGACTACCATTGCTGCACTATATTTGTATACTTTCCTACAGAATAGCGATTGTGACAAAATCGTATTATGATGTAAAAAGTGGTGGGAAGGAGGTTTTGGCAAAATCCCAGGGGACATCTGAACAAAAAATGCTGGAACAGGTGGCCCTGATCCCCCTAACTAAGCAGAGGCTGATGCAATTATTTATTATACACAGTGTATATCACACCCCCCAAAATCTTTTCTGGTGGCATTGTAGAGAGATAGCCCAAGCTGGCTGAGACACCAGGGAGAAACAGCCAACCTCTTGCAGATGCTCTGAAAATGTCCCAAACTGTTATGATACCGTAAACCAATTGTGAGCACTATAAATATGACATATAAAACAACCATAATGTCAGAACCTGGATCACCTGCTGATAGCACTGAGGCTCCCACAGCAAAAGGTTGTAGTTCTGGTGTCCACCAGTGGATGTCTCCCAGCAGACCCCAGTAATTGGTCTCCACCTGATGCTGGCTGCTGGGAGGGTATTTTGTTCCTCCTTTACATTTCCCTTGTGCTTCAGTGTTTTGCCTTATAGCCAGATACTGCTTGCTGTTTAACCACTTGCTTACTGGGCACTTAAACCCCCCTCCTGTCCAGACCAATTTTCAGCTTTTAGCGCTGTCGCACTTTGAATGACAATTGCGCAGTCATACAACACTGTACTCAAATGAAATTTTTATAATTTTTTTCCCAAAAATAGAGCTTTCATTTGGTGGTATTTTATTGCCTCTGCGGTTTTTAGTTTTTGTTAAAAAAAATTGAAAAAGACCGAATTTAAAAAAAAAAAATTATATTTTTTCTATATTTTGTTATAAAATTTTGCAAACAGGTAATTTTTCTCCTTCATTGATGTACGCTGATGAGGCGGCACTGACGGGCACCGATAGGTGGCGGTGATGGGCACTGATGGGTGACAGTGATGGGCACTGATGGGTGGCAATAATGGGCACTGATTGCTTACACTGATGGCAGCACTGCTAGGTGGCACTGATTGGCACCATTGGTGGGCATTGATAGGTGGCACTTGTGGGCATTGATAGGTGGCACTGCTGGGCACTGTGGGCACTGGCAGGCACAGATGAGGCATATGTGCCTCCTTCCTCTTCGGGACCGGTGATCGGCTTTTATTCCTCCTCAAGCTCTCAGCGTGACGAGAAAAAAAAAACGATTACAGAGCTTTTGTTTACATCATGTGATCAGCTGTCATTGGCTGACAGCTGATCACATGATAAGGGGCCAGGATCGGCCCCTTACTCGGATCTGTGATCATCTGAGTCTCAGTGACTCCGTGATCACAGTGCACGTCCCTGGTTAGCCTCCTTCCTTGCATCTCCGGAATTACCTGTTTTTTCTGAAATCCCCATTTTGGATATATTGTATATAGTTGATTTGCTAGTTGAGCTGTTAGTTGGGTTGCTTGTTAGGTATTTTGTCATTTGGTTATAGTTCACTTGTATCTTCACGTGTGCTATGTATCCTGTTTGCTGGTGTTTAGGTTTTGTTACATTGTTGAAAAACTTGCTCAAATCATATATATTCTGGTCTGTTTCCTAAGTGTAGCTACGCAAATCTGGCCATCCCTGCTGCTGGATGCCTGTTCTCGGGATATCCCTGACACACAGCTCAGGAACCATTAGTTTGCTTACTAGGAAGTCTGGACAAAGAGATATATCCCCAAGAGAACCTAACTTTTGTTACTATGCCTCTTTTCCTGGCTTGCAAGTTAACAGCCCTTAAGAGGATATCCCCACATCCTCCCAACCTGGAGGAGTGATATAGCCAGGTGAACTCTATACTCCCAAGAGAAGAACTGATCTTTTAACAGAGAGATGCCCCCTGAAGTTTAGCCAACTTTGGGACTCATGGTTATCTGTTCCTGGTTTAGCCACATTGTCCTTGGTAACACAATTATTTCAAGGCTAAAATTGTCAGGACCTGGGTCTGAATCTGTGAACTTTGCTGTGTCTGGTGATGTGTCTTCTTGCTGAGCCACCTGGAATGCTGGACAGCTCCCTGGAGAATTCCTTGAATGGTCTTGCCGTGTGTCTTGTTTTTCTTGAGGCTTGAGCTCTTTGCTCCTCTCATGAACTTTCTGATTTAAGTCATGTCTCTGCACTTTCTGTGTGCCAGATTATTGTGCTCTCTCCAGCCAATATTTCGCTCTTGTCCCTCCTGCTGCAGTCCGTATCTCCACTACCACACGTTGCCAACCTTTGGCTTGTTCCTCCATTCTGCTTCTGCTTGATGCCAACCTGCAACCACCTATTACCGACCTTTGGCTTGTTTACTGACTATGCTTCAGCTTGACCTCAACCCGCTCACCTGCTACTGAGCCCCAGCTTGCTCACCTCCTGGCGGAGCGATTCTGAGCAACTTGGTACTACAATACATCAAATCGATCTCCACCATCAGGAGCTCTGGTGAATACCGGTTAGTACTTATACTTCACACCACCAGTGAGCCCATGTCATCCACCAAGGTGACATGTTTCTATACTTATCCAGCTGCTTGGTGGGAGCCCCTCTACTGCTATAGCTACTTGTCTCCTAGCCTGACTCCAAACTGTGACAGAAATGTGTATGGGTTTATGGAGACAAAGTAATACATAAGGGCGAGGTAACTGTAAAAGTATCCTGAATTTGTTAGACAAAGTATGGGAGAAAACTCGATTCGAAAAAATGGGTGTCCCTTATCATGAGTGTTGGTTTAATGGTTAGTTTTGTGTAATATAACATAAATGATTTGTAAAGGTTTTTTTTGAAGGCCTTTCCACATGAACCTGAGTGTACCACTAAAACTAAGCTGAGAATGGCCACGTGTACTTTAGAACAGAGTGACTTCTTTATATTCAGATGGGACTATCAATGTTGAATTGCTTTACTTTTTTTACAACCTTTGTTTGTATATTCTTTTGTGCCCACAATAAAAAGGCCATACACACTCTAGTGTGGTTTCTTTGTTTTGTCTGTTTAAATTGAAAAACCTAATAAAAAATATTTTTAAAAATTGCTACACTATACAGTATGTCTTGGAAGTTCCATTTCAAGAGCATGTTTGTAAGTCCAATTTGTTCGTAAGTCCAACAAAGTTAGCCTAGGTACCCAACTAACATAGTATAGTAAAGTATACAAAAGCACAACCATTTGTAGAGGATGTACGCATGTGACAATGTACACCAAACTCCTGAACTTACTTACGTGATTAAACACGTGCATCTTCCAAGGTTCTTGAAGGTTCGTATGTAGGGGACTTATTGTATGGCAATATTTGTGAACTCCTGACAATCCCACCAATATGAGCTTTTTGAACAACCTATTCCAAAACCATGAATGTCAATATAGAGTTGGACCTTGTTTGCATCTATAACAGTCTCCACTCTTCTGTGAGGGTTTTCCATTAAATCTTGGAGTACTGTATGTCTGTGGGAATTTCTGCCCATTCAGCCAAAAGAGAATATTTGAGGTCAGGTACTGATGTTGAATGAAAAGATCTGGATTCCAATTCCAATTCATCCCAAAGATGTTTAGTAGGGTTGAGATCAGGTATCTGTGCAGGCCACTCACGTTCCCTCACACCAAGCTTCTCAAACCATCTCTTTATGGAGCTGGATTTTTGCACAGCAGACACAGGAAGGAGGAGGACTTCTAACCAATTTTTCTTAACGCCCCACCATTCCTCTGCCACTGATCCTGTCCCCCCAACACCATCCCTCTGCCCCTGATCCCACCCCCCCCCCCCAGCATCCCTTTGCCACTGATCTTGTCCCCCCCAACACCATCCCTCTTCCCCTGATACCATCCCCCCCAGCATCCCTCTGCCACTGATCCCATCCCTGCACCACCATCCCTCTGCCCCTGATGACATCCTCCCCACCATCCCTCTGCCACTGATCCTGTCCCCTCAACACCATCCCTCTGCCCCTGATCCCACCCCCCCCACCCCCAGCATCCCTCTGCCACTGATCCCATTCCTGCACCACCATCCCTCTGCCCCTGATCCTATCCCCCCCACCATCCCCCTGCCACTGATCCCATCCCTTCACCACCATCCCTCTGCCCCTTGTTCCCCCCCTCACCATCTGTCTGCCCCAAACCCCACCCACCATCCCTCTGCCATTGCCCTTATCCCCCTCCCTCTGCCCCTAAACCTATCCCCCCCTCACCATCCCTTTTCCACTGATCCCATGCCCCTGATCACATTCCTCCACCATCTCTCTGCCCCTGATCCTGTCCCTTCACCACCATCCATCTGCCCTGATCCCCTCCCCCCACCACCATCCCTCTGCCCCTGATACCCTCCCCCCCACCACTATCCCTCTGTCCCTGATCCCTTCCCCCCACTACTATCCCTCTGACCCTGATCCCATCCTTTCTCCCCACCACTATTGCCACTCATCTCAAGTGGACACTCAGGAGGATATAAGGGGGCATTCTGGAGGCATTAAGGGGGCACTCTGGAGGTACCATTTTAGTACCTCTAGAGTGCCCCCTTATATCTTCCAGAGTGCTCCCTTACATCCTCCAACGTCACTGCCTGTTGCAGGGTTTCAGGTGCATGCTCCCACCCACCTACTCCCCTGTGAACTCTGTTTATATAAAATGAAACCTAATTTAATCTGTATTAGCGCCAAGCTGCCTATTTAAAGGTGACCCTGGTGTGTGTTAATCACTGGGTGTTCTTTAGCTTTCCCATGAATTGTGTTTCTCTTTTTGATGACTGATCTTCCGTTGCTGACCCGGCTCGTTCCTGACTTTGCTCTGTTGATTTTAAATACTGACATCGGCTTGCCTATGACTATTCCCTGCCTGCTTCCCTGGTACTGACCTTGACCTGCTACCGGACCTTGTTCTGCCTGCCTCTCAGGTACTGACTTCAGCCTGATTCGTGACCACGCCGCTGCCTCACCGTGTATGACCCTGGCTCTCCTTGACTATGTCTATGACTGCCAATGGCAATCACCTGCTACCAAGCTTCTGGCACTCATGTTTCTTTGAGCCTTGTACCTCTGTCACCACATCCATGGGTGCTTGAACCAGAGCTGCAAGTAAAGCCCTCTCATCAACTCAGCTCCAATCAAGGTATGTGACTAGGGTTGCCACCTTTCCTTCAAGCCAAACCCAAACACTTTAGCAGCCTGGGACACCTTTGGGTGCCCCAAGGAGAGTAGTATTGTGGTGCCCATAGCGTGCCGCAGTGAACAGCAACTGTGACATCATCACCCTGCTCCCCAATGATGCCAAACCTACCCACAAACAGCCGCCCGCAGCTCCTGGATGGCAACAGATTTGTGTGTAACTATCTCGGTCACTTGAGGAGCCACAGCCCTGTCTGAATCATGTGTCTGCCTGAAACCCGGACACATGATTCAAAACGCGAACTGTCCGGGTGAATCCTGGACAGGTGGCAACCCTATATGTGACACACAGACAATAGCTTAAAAAACCTCTAAAAATTTAAAAAAAGAAAGTTTTCTGCAAAACCAAACTATTACCTTCCATGTAGAAATCTGTAGCTCATGTACAAAGCCTTCTATTTATAAATCAGCCATTTGTCTTAGCGGGAAAGAGCTCCCTACTGTTAACCTCACACAATCTTAAGACAATCTGATTACTAACAGCTGCTTAAACAGGAAAGGAGTGAATGTATTTTGCTGAATACCACTGCTATGGCACTTGTTAGGGTTCTCTGCTTTCTTCAAGTGTTACAGCTTGAGGACATGGTGTAATAATTCAGCAAGGATCTCAACATCCCTTTTATTTAATGACCAAAAAAAATCCAAGTAGGAGCCCAGCCCTAAACTGGAGTATCCCTATAAAATGTATTGTTTGCAACTAGGCTGTAGCCAGCCTAAGCTGTGTTATTGTTATCTGGGTCCATTAGGTTTCTCACAAGCTCAGGCCTATTGTTTGCTTCTGCCCGCTACTGGGGAGCGTTCTCCGGTGTGTAGTGTGAGAAGATAGAATGTATTAGTTTCATAATAATAATCCTGCTTCAGCCAGTCCCTGATGTGGGCAAAGGAAAAGAAAACATATTTAGAAAGACCTTCTGGAAGAGTATGAGGTTATGAGTAAGTGCTAGTCATAGCGCAAAACGTGTCAACTTTTACTGTACCTCAAACTGTCTGTGATGTCTTTTGCATAAAGAATCAATAAAGGTGAAGTGTTGCAGCAAATTCCAGGTTTCTTTTGATTGTACCTTCTGAGAGAATCTTTGCCTACTGGCTTTGCCTAGAGAGAATTAACGTCTAGAGGTCCTTCCCCCCAGGCCTGCTGCCTGGGAGGATGTAGATCCAGAGAGGTCCAGTCTTGGCCTCCCAAGCCCTTTAACCAGGGGAGAAAGCAAGATCTACCAAAGAAGTGTTTTGTTCTCCTAGCTACCCATCTGGGCATAGAATGCCTTAAACCAGCCTTGGGCAGAGGCCTGAAGTGTCCTAACATGGGACACTTGGCCTCCCAAGCCCTTTAGCCAGGGGAGAAAGCAAGATCTACTAAAGAAGTGTTTTGTTCTCCTAGTTACCCATCTGGGCATAGAATGTCTTAAACCAGCCTTGGGCAAAGGCCTGAAGTGTCCTAACATGGCCTGTCAACAGATAGTGGTAGATGGGCACTGGACACAAGTTTTCACGGGTTATCAATTGGCATCCGGCCAAAAATCTTTATTTTTCAAATCATTTCAACAAGCAAGGCAAAAGTAATCCAGAGCATTCGGGGACCACACCATCCCCATTCCTCAGGGCTGAAGGGAATAACAGAATTTTAAAGTAGAAGCCCTTACCACTTCTACTGTGAACACCAGAACTGATTGTTGTGTATAACATCCTTTGCCTGTAGATTAGTTTGCTTGGGAGTAATTTTTTAGTCCATTTAACATTCTGCCATTTCATCCAGCCCTGATGAAGGGGGATTTTGTGGCCCCCAAAGCACGTTGGATGTCTTTTGCCCTGTTTGTCATAACCAGTTGAACAATAAAGACTATGGAATCCCAAGGATTTTTCATTTGGCACTCTCTTTGAACTACAAACCAACATGGCCTGTGGCAGAAGTCCAAGGATAGTAGCCCATCCAGACCTTAAGAGTTCTGTGACATAATGTTTGATTCTTTTCTGAGCTAATAAATACTGCAAAAGAATAATAGAGGCCTTAAAGTCTGCTTGATTATCTCTACTGGTGCATTGGTGAATGTCTGGGTGCAGCTACAGGGCAGGAGACCATGATGAAATACAGTAGAGCATTTAAAAATCCAGCAGATCCTTTGCTACACCTGTTTGTGAGAAAATAGCAAGAAAGTTGATGATAGCATGCATTACTGGGACAAGGTCAAATGGTGCCCAGGGAGAAGATATGAAACTGCCCCCCGTTGCATGGATGTAGAGCCCCCTCCCCTGCTCCCACTTCCCAGTACACATAGGTATCCCCTCCTTCAACCTCCTAGTACAGGGCTCCCTTCACCCCTAGCCCCCACTCCAAGAACAGAGGTCCCCCCTTCTCCCCAGTGTAGAGCTACCCCACCCATTAGCACCCCCAATATACAGATCTCCCCCCCCACCTCTCAGCACCCCCGATACAGAGCTACCCCACCTCCCAGCACCCCCCAATATACAGATCTCCCCCTACCTTCTAGCATCCCTAATACACAGATCTCCCCCCAACTCCTAACCCCCCACTACACAGAACTCCCCCCACCTCCCAGCACGGCCAATACACAGAGCTCCCCTTACCTCCTAGCACCCTCCCAATACACAGAGCTTTCTCCACCTCCTAGCACCCCCAGTACACAGAGCTCCCCCTATCTAGCAACCCCAATACACAGAGCTCCCCCCTCTTCCCACCACTGCCCAGTACACAGAGCTCTCCCCTCCACACACGACCACCCAGTACATCACTACTACAGATTGCGCCAATGTTAGCCTCCTGGCAGTTGCTCCCCCTGACATAATCATACTGCCAGGGTGGTTAATAGCTGGCATCAAAAAGTTACTGAAGTCAATAAAGAAGCATTCTTGTTCAGCATTAGATGGCTGTCGCCTAACTGTATGGGCTTTTGACCTCCAATACATGCAACTTCTGCACCACGTCAGTAATATGTCAGTTTCTCAGTATTTCCTTGGCAATGTGATTGCAAAATGCTGCTCAGTGTGATACTACAGTATATTACCAAAAGTTCAGATGTTTCCAGGGAAGGGTACTGGTAATACTACAGCATACAAAGACATTTTACAAAGACTTCCAACCTTGTGGCAACAGTTTGGTGAAGGACCTTTTCTGTTCCAGCATGATTGCCAGGTCCATAAAGACATGGATTGATGAGTGTGGTATGTAGGAACATACCTTCACAGGGCCCCCAACCTCAACCCTATTGAACACCATTAGGACGAATTGGAATGCAAATTCTCACTCTCACCCAACATCAGTATATGACCTCACAATTGATCTGTTGACTGAATGGGCACAACTTTTTCACAGATACTCCAAAGCTTAGCCAAAAGCCCTCCCAGGAGGGTGAAGAGTGTTGTAAACACAAAGGGGCCAACTCCTATGGCCATGTTTTTGGATTGGGTTATCAAACAAACTTATATAGGTGTGATGGCTAGCTGTCTACAAACATTTGGCCATATGGTGTATGCATAAAAGTATTACATGTATGTTGGAAGATTCAATTTTAATTAAGATTTAATAAAAAAGAGTTTGTAACAGGCCCCTCGCGGGCTCGCTACACTCGCCACGCTTCGGGCACGGCCTCGCTGCGCTCAGCATATTATTATTCTGACTCTATGTCCACTTGGATGGTGGGGCTTTAACGTGGACATAGGGTAGAATGTAGTGCGCAGGCGCCGTGTACAGCTGACTCCGGTGTTCAGCTTCGGCTCTTTTCGGCGGCTCCCTTGGAGGGGGGGATCCTTACCTGCTGGGGGAACTTTCTCGGCAAGACATCGGTACAAGGCACTTGCCCTGGGCGGAGTCTTTTAAAGGCTGAAGCGGGGGCGCCAGATTGCAAGTTTCACCAAATCCCTGCTGTCACTGTGCCTGACCCCGCCTCTGCTTAGTACCATCAGCGTAGATTAGGGGCTTCCATTTGCAAATGCCCATTCATTATCTCTGCTGCTGCGGCTGATTCCTAATCAACAGCGCCCTTGTCTGTGCAAATCTGCTGTGTGACAGCATCCACCTCCCGTGCCACTGCTCACCATGTCAGTGCTTGTGTCTGGTTGGTGGGACCACCGGCGTCCCATCAACCAATCAGGTGTTTGCCCTGCCCCCAGGCCATGGTCCTTCATTGTAGGAGAAGAACGGAACTTTCCCCCCCAAACTTGCCTGGTTTCAGTGACCCAGCTTCCTGGTGTATATCCTGTAGCTGCGAGGGGGATCTCTGGTGAACCTACTGTGATGGGAATCTCTGGTGAACCTGCTGTGATGGGAATCTCTGGTGACCCTGCTGTGATGGGAATCTCTGGTGACCCTGCTGTGATTTTGAATCTCTGGTGACCCTGCTGTGAGGGGAATCTCTGGTGACCCTGCTGTGAGGGGAATCTCTGGTGACCCATGCTGTGAGGGGGATCACTGGTGAACCTGCTGTGATGGGAATCTCTGGTGACCCTGCTGTGATGGGAATCTCTGGTGACCCTGCTGTGAGGGGGATCTCTGGTGAATCTGCTGTGAGGGGGATCTCTGGGGACCCTGCTGTGATGGGAATCTCTGGTGACCCTGCTGTAAGGGGGATCTCTGGGGACCCTGCTGTGATGGGAATCTCTGGTGACCCTGCTGTGAGGGGGATCTCTGGGGACCCTGCTGTGATGGGAATCTCTGGTGACCCTGCAGTGAGGGGAATCTCTGGTGAACCTGCTGTGATGGGAATTTCTGGTGACCCTGCTGTGATGGGAATCTCTGGTGACCCTGCTGTGATGGGAATCTCTGGTGACCCTGTTGTGAGGGGGATCTCTGGGGACCCTGCTGTGATGGGAATCTCTAGTGACCCTGCTGTGAGGGGGATCTCTGGTGACCCTGCTGTGAGGGGGATCTCTGGGGACCCTGCTGTAATGGGAATCTCTGGTGACCCTGCTGTGATGGGAATCTCTGGTGACCCTGCTGTGAGGGGGATCTCTGGGGACCCTGCTGTGATGGGAATCTCTGGTGACCCTGCTGTGAGGGGAATCTCTGGTGAACCTGCTGTGATGGGAATTTAGTGCACAAAGAAACCAAAGGACACTTTTTGCCTTGTCTACAGGATAATTATCCTCTTGGCAGACAATAGGAGAACAAGCAACCCTGGGACCTCAAGCAAAGGAAAGTTCTTAATTCAGCAGCACTGGAGCAGATGGTCAAAGGGTTAGAGCAGCTAACAGTTACTAGGGTCCCACACTCAGGCCTATACTCACAATGCCCCCAAATACTTGGATGCCTGTGTCTAATATCGTCCAGACATTTCTCTTGTGAATCTCCAGGCCAGATACACACTGAATCCCCTTGATTTGGCTCCAGCTATTTCCAGAAAATAGGCCTGAGAGCTGGGACTTTTGTGAACTCCTGGAGACTTCAGCTACAATTCTCATAAGGGCAGCAGCCCTTCGTGCTGAGGTCTTCTCCTCTTGGACAAGAACCCTTCTGCTCCAGGCCCCAGACTATTTATGCCCTCCTCAGCCACCTACTGGGCATTTTTCCCCAGAAATGGGCTGAGGCCACATAAATATTTAGGCCAAGGGTCTGCCTCTTTCAGCCCACTAAGTTTTTGAATCCAATGAAAGGCAGGGGGGCGTAGTTGAGCCGGCAGCCAGTGAGACCCAGAACAGCCAAAATAATCACACACCTCTCCAATGATTTCAAAGGAGCCAAAGAACTAGATTTACCCGAACCTCTCTAGCAACCTATGCTGCGAGGGTGCTACATCTATATACTCTACATGAGCGCCACATGGTGGCTGACAAGGAAGTGCACTGCCACCCTCCTACATGTACACTATATTACCAAAAGTATTGGGATGTCTACCTTTACAAGCACATGCACTTTAATGGCCTCCCAGTCTTAGTCCGTAGGGTTCAATATTGAGTTGGCCCACCCTTTGCAGATATAACAGCTTCAACTCTTCTGGGAAGGCTGTCCACAAGGTTTAGGAGTGTCTCTATGGGAGTGTTTGACCATTCTTCCAAAAGCGCATTTGTGAGGTCGGGTACTGATGTGGACGAGAAGGTCTGGCTCGCGGTCTCCACTCAACTTCATCCCAAAGGTGTTCTATCGGGTTGAAGGCAGGACTCTGTGCAGGCCAGTTAAGTTCCTCCACCCCAAACTCGCTCATCCATGTCTTTATGCACCTTGCTTTGTGGACTGGTCCAAATCATTTGGTTGGAGGGGGGACTATAGTGTAGGGGTTGTTTTTCAGAGGTTGGGCTTGGCCCCTTAGTTCCAGTGAAGGGAACTCTTAAGACGTCAGCATACCAAGACATTTTGGGCAATTTCATGCTCCCAACTTTGTGGGAACAGTTTGAGGACGGCCCCTTCCTGTTCCAACATGACTGCGCACCAGAGCACAAAGCAAGGTCCATAAAGACATGGATGAGCGAGTTTGGGGTGGAGGAAATTGACCGGCCTGCACTCAACCCCATAGAACACCTTTGGGATGAATTAGAGCGGAGACTGCGAGCCAGGCCTTCCCGTCCAACATCAGGGCCTGACCTCACAAATACGCTTCTGGAAGAATGGTCAAACATTCCCATAGACACACTCCTAAACCTTGTGGACGGCCTTCCCAGAAGAGTTGAAGCTGTTATAGCTGCAAAGGGCGGGGCCAACTCAATATTGAACCCTACGGACTAAGACTGGGATGTCATATAGTTCATGTGCGTGTAAAGGCAGGCGTCCCGATACTTTTGGTAATATAGTCTATGTATAATAGTATGAATAGAGTATCACATCGGGCGTGCACAGACCCTGAAGTAATACAGTGTAAAATGCTCTCAATGTTAACATCCTTTTTTCTAGTACTAAAAACTGACTCGCTACTTTGTAAATAGTGCAGTTGCTGTTTTCTTCCTAAAAAGTGATTTTTTTTTTTTTTTTTTATTTGTTCGTGTTTTCTTTTTTTCGCAGAAATATGACACTTCATATTTTCCCTCCACAAACTGCTTTCCGATAATGGACTTTTAAAAGCATAAATTGTTTCTAAATCAAAGTTTATGATGATTAAGCGGGGATTAAGTAGCTGCCTTTGCTCTCTGGTTATTACCAGGATGGCGATGCTTACAGTTATTCAGCGTAAATGCCATCCATACCCAATAACAGCACTTAGAGCCGCGGTGCATACAATTAATTTAAAGTAGAGCTACATTAACAGTTCTATTTATTTATCGGTCGGTTTCAAAGTTCCGCTGATCGCATTTCATTTAAAGGCGTACACAGTCGTTAGGCCGCTAATCTAGCAAGCAAAGCAATTTGGGATAAAGTAGGGGGATTGGAAAGGGAATGCATTACGCTCAGTCCGATCCTATCGAAGAAATAAGATGTTCGGTTTTCCGTAGCAATGTTTGCCAGATTTCATTTCAATAATTTTTTATTAAGGTTTTCAAAACACATTGACAAATAAAGTTACTGTTGTTAAAAGATGACTTTATAAATGTGAGGAAAAAGGTGCAGGAGGGTAATTAACCACTTCTGGACTGCACACATACCGGGTATGCCCTAAAATCTTCAGTGAGCATTCCTGCCATACAGCTTGAGATCCAGATGTCACAATAACAGCCAACGGTGGCAAATTCAGAGAGCTCCAAATCCACAGCAGGGGAGGATCATCGGGGCATACCAGGAACGTCTTAGGTACCTCTTTGAAGTTTATGTTGGGCATACCTTGTATGTCTGTAGCAGTGTTTCTCAACCTCAGTCCTCAAAGAGTCATGTTTTCAAGCCCATTATTTTGCACCTGTGATTTGATCAGTTTCACTGCCTTAGTAATTACCACAGCCGTTTCATCTGAGGGAAATCCTGAAAATGTGACCCGTTGGGGCACCTTGAGGACTGGGGTTGAGGAACACTGGTCTATAGTCCAGAACTGGTTAAAGGGAACCATCAACCACTCCTATCACTTGCTGTTATTTTTATCCTCCCCCCACCCCCTGTAACACAAATTGACAGTACAAATTTTATTGGGGGGTGTGGCTTTTCTATGGGACTTTGTCCCGCATTTCTAATCTGAGTGAGAATGGTGGCACCCCTCAAAGCCACCTGAGATTTTGACATCACACATCCCAGGAGGTTTTGCGACAAGAAATGGAGGAAAAACGTGCAGGATAGTAATTAACCAGTTCTGGACTGTAGACATACCGGGTATGCCCCAAAATTTTCAGTGAGCATTCCTGCCATACAGCTTGAGACCCAGATGTCACAATAACAGCCGACGATGGCAAATTCAGAGAGATCTAAATCCACAGCAGGGGAGGATCACTGGGTGATACCAGGAACGTCTTAGGTACCTCATTGAAGTTTATGTTGGGCATACCTGGTATGTCTATAGCAGTGTTTCTCAACCTCAGTCCTCAAAGCGTCATGTTTTCAGGCTCACCATTACTTTGCACGGGTGATTTGATCAGTTTCACTGCCTTAGTAATTACCACAGATGTTTCATCTGAGGGAAATCCTGAAAACGTGACCCGTTGGGGCGCCTTGAGGACTGGGGTTGAGAAACACTCGTCTATAGTTCAGAACTGGTTAAAGGGAACCATCAACCACTCCTATCACTTGCCGTTATTTTTATCCTCCCCCACCCCCTGTAACACAAATTGACAGTACAAATTTTATTGGGGGGGTGGCTTTTCTATGGGACTTTGTCCCGCATTTCTAATCTGAGTGAGAATGATGGCACCCCTCAAAGCCACCTGAGATATTGACATCACACATTCCAGGAGGTTTTGCGACAAGAAATGGAGGAAAAACGTGCAGGATAGTAATTAACCCGTTCTGGACTGTAGACATACCGGGTATGCCCTAAAATTTTCAGTGAGCATTCCTGCCATACAGATTGAGACCCAGATGTCACAATAACAGCCGACGGTGGCAAATTCAGAGAGATCCAAATCCACAGCAGGGGAGGATCACCGGGTGATACCAGGAACGTCTTAGGTACCTCATTGAAGTTTATGTTGGGCATACCTGGTATGTCTATAGCAGTGTTTCTCAACCTCAGTCCTCAAAGCGTCATGTTTTCAAGCTCACCATTATTTTGCACGGGTGATTTGATCAGTTGCACTGCCTTAGTAATTACCACAGCCATTTCATCTGAGGGAAATCCTGAAAACGTGACCTGTTGGGGCTCCTTGAGGACTGGGGTTGAGAAACACTGGTCTATAGTTCAGAACTGGTTAAAGGGAACCATCAACCACTCCTATCACTTGCTGTTATTTTTATCCTCCCCCACCCCCTCTAACACAAATTGTTAGTACAAATTTTATTGGGGGGGGGGGTGGTTTTTCTATGGGGCTTGGTCCCACATTTCTTATCTGAGTGAGAATGGTGGCACCCCTCAAAGCCACCTGAGATGTGGACACCACACATCCCACGAGGTTTTGGGACAATCTGTTGTGCAGTGTGCATGTGTAGGGTACTTTTTTATCCCACTGCAAATGCTCTGCCATGCATCACATAAGAAGATTACGGCGCAGGACGCAGAGCACTGAGACAATGCCGGATTCACTAGGTGGGTGAGTAAAGTGGGGGGGGGGATGAGGTTCCCCCTTAGGTACCATTAAAGTAGATGTAAACCCTAACTGGATGACATCTAGTTTGCTAAAGCCTTGTGAATCCAAAACATTTTTTTTTTTAAAGAAATACTTGTCTTCAACTTTTTCATACTTTGCTACATATCAGTGCTGCTGAGCTCTTGCAGCTTCTTTGCAGCCACTTCCTATCTTTTTACACTCCAGCAATGGCTACACGGCATTCCTTAGAGTGGGTTTCCTGATGGTGACAGCAGTGGACCACACCTGCACATAATGTGTTGAAATGACAACTAGTCTCCTTCAAGAGGCTGTGTGACAAGTGACAACACAGGAGCACAATTGAGAGCCAGAGACGGAGCGCTGTCACCCGATAACAGGAAGTACTTAGACACCCACTGTCCTGGATTTGCTTGGGTGGTCCTGCAACTTGACCCCACTGATGCTGTGTCCTGGGCCATGACCTGGGATCACGTATGTGCAGTAACTGAAAAATGCATTCATTTCGGGAAATTGGAATCACGAGTGGGTGGTCTCGGCATATTTAGAGGCAGGGTCTGGGCAGGACCAACCTGTAAAGTGGGTGTGATTTTGGTGTGGCCACTAGGGTTGCCACCTCATTCCTTTAAACCTGAACACATATGAATTACACGGGTTCTGAGGCTGATTTAATGCAGATAAGGCACCAAGTGAGTTGAATTACCACCTTAATCAGCCACAGAATGTGTTCGGTTTTAAAGAGATGAGGTGGCCACCTGAAAATTGGGCAAAATGCAGACCGTAAACCAGGAAAAACAGGGGGGGGGGACCCTCTAGCTACCACCTTATCGGAATTCCTGCTTACAGCAGGGGAAGAGAGTGGATGCAGCCAGCATCTCTCTGATCCCTCCTCTGCAATCCTTCTGGATAGGGGGTCACCTTCTACTGGAGAAGGTAGGGGGGTTCCTGTATTCCTGGATGAGGTCTTCTTGTACTTGTCTGTGTTCCTGGATGGATGGGAAGGGGTCCCCTCAGATCACCCTCATGTACGCCTCTGTGTCTCCTTCTATTGTAGGGGGTCAGTATTCCTGGATGGGAGGGGTGGGTCCCCTGCAGTGGTGGCTGGTTCTCAATATTTTGGGGGTCAGCAAACCAATGCCACCACCCCACGGAAGATGGACAGGAAGGTGGCGATCCCCCCCCCCTTAACTTAGGAGGCAGATTACAAGGATCCCAGGTAGGCCAGGTACTCCTCGCTCCGGGGGTGTTGCTTCTCCTCCCGGTCGAACAGGGAGTGGGTCCCGAGACCTGATTGGCCAGGGAGTCCTAAGACTCCCTGGCCAATTGGGTCTCAAGACCCACTTTCTGATTGGCCGGGAGGAGAATCAGGAAGACAATAGCGAATGTTCATTCGCTATTGTCACACAACAGGGTGGGCTCAGGAAGCAGTGCTCTGCGCCCCGAGCCCACCCTTTTTTGAAGCCAATTAGAGCCTCAGGCTCTAATCATGTGCTTAAAAAAAAAAACAAAAAACATTGAAATCCATGCGTCTGGCGCCCTGCATATAGATTAGGACCAAGCGCATGGATTAGGGAGGATGCGCCCCCTATGGATGGGCCGCCACTGGTCCACTGTGGCCTTTTAGGACGCCGGACTCCTGAATTCCAGCGGCGAGGGTGTTTTTTTAAGCACCTGATTAGAGCCAGAGGCTAGAGGCTCTAATAGGCTTCAAAAAAGGTGGACTCGGAGCGCAGAGCATTGCGCTCGGGGAGCCCACCCAGGTGTGATAGAAAAGCAAATGAATATTCGCTTTTCTAACACTGAACTGCCTCTCCGCCAATCAGGTAGCGTGGGTCTGATACCCGTCACCTGATTGGCTGAAAGGACAGGCGCTGCTATTGGACGCCTAGCAGAAAGCAGGAAGACGAGACACACGGAGGACACAGCTCGCCGCTGCCTGACCCACCACCAAGATGGGGTATGTGCCGGTCAGACAGCGGGTGCCACAGTGGAAAGAAAAAAACACAAAAGAAAGCGCCTCTGAGTGCAGGTATTTATTTGTAGCAGTAAACAAGTAATCCACACTTACAATGAGGTAGGGGAAGTACGGCTCCGAAGGAAAATATCCTGGATCAGTCCCAGCGTCCATGGCAAGAGGCTGCGAGATAAGCGGGTGTCACAGTGGCTGCATTTGATGGCACAGTGGTGGCATTTGATGGACACTATGGCGGCATTTGATGGGCACAGTGGCAGCATTTGATGGGCACAGTGGCGGCATTTGATGGGCACAGTGGCAGCATTTGATGGGCACTATGGCGGCATTTGATGGGCACAGTGGTGGCATTTGATGGACACTATGGCAATATTTGATTGCACAGTGACTGCAATTGATGGCACAGTGGCTGCATTTGATGAGCACAGTGGCTGCGTTTGATGAGCACAGTGGCTGCGTTTGATGGGCACAGTGGCTGCGTTTGATGGGCACAGTGGCTGCGTTTGATGGGCATAGTGGCTGCGTTTGATGGGCACAGATGCTGTGTTTGATGGGGACAGTGGCTGCGTTTGATGGCACAGTGGCTGCATTCGATGGGCATAGTGGCTGCATTTGATGGTACAGTAGCAGCGTTTGATGGACACAGTGGCTGCGTTTGATGGGCACAGTGGCTGCGTTTGATGGGCACAGATGCTGTGTTTGATGGGGACAGTGGCTGCGTTTGATGGCACAGTGGCTGCATTTGATGGGCACAGTGGCTGCATTTGATGGGCACAGTGGCTGCATTTGATGGCACAGTGGCTGCATTTGATGGCACAGTGGCAGCGTTTGATGGGCACAGTGGCAGCATTTGATGGGCACAGTGGCTGCGTTTGATGGGCACAGTGGCAGCGTTTGATGGACACAGTGAGGCTGCAATTGTTTTTTTTTTTTTCAGAATTTTTCAGTTTCTTTGCGCCCACCCAAAAATTTTGAGCACCAGCCTTCATTGACAGGGAGGGTAGCGTCCCTTAAACACAGAGAAGCAAGCCAGTCACCGGCTGTGGAAGCCACCGACAAAAGCTCTTTACAGGTACATCCAAAAATCACAAAACGCAGCGGTCGTTTTTTTTTCCTGAATCTTCCTCTCATCCTCCCATGAATATTTATAGGGAAGAACAACGAGTACAGTAGCTCCTCGCTCTATAATGGGGATTTTAATTTAATTTCAAACCTGCCTTTCTTAAAATACGTGCAGATAATTTACGCCGTGCATGTTAACATTTAAAAGCATCTGGTTTACCAGAGCGGGGAACACGAAAACGCGGCCCCCATGGTGCCACTCGGTGGATCTCTCCAGCAGTAAAGAGATTTAAACACACTTTATTATTAAATTAGCATCTGGAACATCTGTCTAATTAAACTTTATGATATCGCTTTATTGGCTCGCTCGACTCATGCGCACCGATACCCCTCTGACCAGCGGTACGGGAGGCTGTCTCTCTCTTCTTTTTTTTTTTTTTGGGCGCAGCCAAGTGTGACAGAAGTCATTTTGTGATGTTAATCAACCGTGAGATCGCAGAGGGTTTAAAAGAGATGTTTTATCTGATGGTTAAAGAGAGGCTGCCATTGACGTGAGATAAGCTGCGGGCTTCGGATAACGGATCATCTTTTTTAATAAGCGCTAATTAAAAACATGTCATATTGTCGGATTAGGATATGTAGAGCAGACCAGTACTTTTAGTATTTCCTCGCACAATTAATTAGGAATGAAATGTTCTGGTCAAGGATGAGTGAATTGGTTTGCATGTGTCAGAATTGGCAGAGGATCAGACCGCTTCTTTCCAAAGGAGGTTTGAGAAAAAGGCAATATATATACTTTGATGGTGAACCCAAGTCACTTGGTGGTCCACAGGAGGTTTGAGAAAAGGCAATATATATGCTTTGATGGTGAACCCAAGTCACTTGGTGGTCCAAAGGAGGTTTGAGAAAAGGCAATATATATACTTTGATGGCGAACCCAAGTCACTTGGTGGTCCAAAGGAGGTCTGAGAAAAGGCAATATATATACTTTGATGGTGAACCCAAGTCACTTGGTGGTCCACAGGAGGTTTGAGAAAAGGCAATACGTATATACTTTGATGGTGAACCCAAGTCACTTGGTGGTCCAAAGGAGGTTTGAGAAAAGGCAATATATACTTTGATGGCGAACCCAAGTCACTTGGTGGTCCAAAGGAGGTTTGAGAAAAGGCAATATATACTTTGATGGTGAACCCAAGTCACTTGGTGGTCCACAGGAGGTTTGAGAAAAGGCAATATACATACTTTGATGGCGAACCCAAGTCACTTGGTGGTCCAAAGGAGGTTTGAGAAAAGGAAATATATACTTTGATGGCAAACCCAAGTGACTTGGTGGTCCAAAGGGCTAAAGACTTCAGTCTCCTTGTAGGAACCAATAAGGACCTTGTAGGAACCAATAAGGACCTTTCAAGCCACAGTTTTATCTGCTTATACTTTGCCTTTTCTTGTGTCTTCTTTCCTCCCTTATCAAGATGCTAATAAAACTGATGCCTTTGCAGCGCTATTCCCATAGGGTTCGCTGGTAACAGATGGTTCTTCCCAAACAGTACGGAGGATGCCCGTCCCCACAAGCATCGATCCATACACACCGGCTCTAATAAATAACTCAGTCTACAGATGTCTTTTTCAAATGTATTGCTTGAAGAACTTTATTTCACCAGGAGAAGGGGTTGCTCAACCTCAATTGTGATCCCTGGCGACTGTGTGCTTTGTAATGTAAGTGCCAGGGGTAGCTATGAACTTGGACGGCCCTCATAGAGTCCCAGAATACTGGCTGTTCCCATGTGTCCCCATAAGAAACTCCCGTATGCAAGCCCAAAAAAATCAATGTCCTCCTGTTACTGAGCAAGCACTTTGGAGAATCCCATGCCCTAACCATTGGGTACTCAACCTGTGGCCCTCCAGCTGTTGCGGAACTACAAGTCCCATCATGCCTCAGCCTTTAGGAGTCATGCTTGTAACTGTCAGCCTTGCAATGAATCATGGGACTTGTAGTTCTACAACAGCTGAAGGGCCACATGTTGAGCACCCATGGTTAAGGCATGGGATTCTCCAAAGTGCTTTCTCGGTAACAGGAGGACATTGTTTTTTGGGCTTGCATACGGGGGTTTCTTCTGGGGACACATGGGAACAGCCAGTATTCTGGGACTCTATGAGGGCCGCCCAAGTTCATAGCTACCCCTGGCACTTACATTACAAAGCACACAGTCTCCAGGGATCACAATTGAGGATCAGTACTCACAAGTCCCCTGGACATGTGCAGACCTTCCTACGGACATGGTTCAGTGAGGAAAACAATCCTTCTCCAGACCTGATCCCTTGTGGTGAAGTCCCACAGCCAGCCCCTCAGAAAGATCGCTTCATGTCCTCATCTGTGCCACAGTTGAGACCTCAGAGAACAGCTTCACAGTTCACAGGCTTCCTCAGGGGGAAGGTGCTCCACAGGCTTTGGAACCCTCCCTGCTGTGGATTGAACATTCTCTCCAGGGCTCCTAACTTTTTATCACCACCCCTAGCCACCTTCTGGACACTCCCTTCCAAGGATTGGCCAGGTAATGATAAATATTTGGGCTGGGCATTTGAATCTCCCTCCCTATGCTCTGGAAACTTCTTCCACAGGCAGGGGGAGCAATCAAAGTCCCAACCTGAACAGGAGAAAAGATGGTGCAGAACTCCTTGCTTTCTCTTTAAAATCTTCAGAATTTATCGATTCTCCATAAAAGACACAGTAACAGACAGCAGGTGTAAACGCGTTTCAGCCTTGTGGGCCTTGTTTACCACCAGGTCTCCCAACCTGATCAGACCAGAACAGACAATCACTGCTCTCTTGACTACAGAAAGAACCAAAAAAAACGAAATTTGCTGAACATCTTACGCTAGGAGTGTGCTACACCTTCATTGGGTCTCTGTACTTTCTATGCAATGCAGGCAAAGGGGCCAAAACTCCAGTTAAAGTAGAAGTTCGGCCAAAAACCAACTAACTATTTACTGGTAGTGACATTCTAAAACAAATCTATTTAGCCCTGTAAATTGCTATACATGCATACTCACTGGCCACTTTATTAGGTACACCTTGCTAGTAGCGGGTTGGACCCCCTTTTGCCTTCATTCTTGGTGGAAGAGATACAACAAGGTGTTGTAAACATTCCTCAGAGATTTTGGTCCATAGTGACATGATAGCATCACGTAGTTGCTGCAGATTTGTGGGCTGCACATCCATGATGTCAATCTCCCGTTCCACCACATCCCAAAGGTGCTCTATTGGATGAGATGTGGTGAGTGTGGAGGCCATTGGAGTACAGGGACCTCATTGTCCAGTTTTGAGATGGTTGGAGCTTTGTGACATGGTCCATTATCCTGCTGGAAGGAGCCATCAGAAGATGAGGACACTGTAGTCATAAAGGGATGGACATGGTCACCAACAATACTCAGGTAGGCCGTGGTGTTTAAAACGATGCTCAATTGGTACTAAGGGGCCCAATGTGTGCCAAGAAAATATCCCCCCCCCACCATTACACCCCCACCACCACCCTGATATCCCATCCCCCACACCATAACACCCCCACCACCAGTCTGAACCGGTGATACAAGGCAGGATGGATCCATGCGCCAAATTCTGACCCCACCATCTGAATGTCGGAGCTGAAATCCAGACTCATCAGACCAGACAACGTTTTCCCAATCTTTTGTCCAATTTTGGTGATCCTGTGCCAATTGTAGCCTCAGTTTCCTGTTCTTAGCTGACGGGAGTGGCACCCGGTGTGGTCTTCTGCTGCTGTAGCCCATCTGCTTCAAGGTTCAATGTGTTGTGCGTTCAGAGATGGTATTCTGCATACCTTGGGTGTAATGAGTGGCTATTTGAGTTGCTTTTGCCTTTCTATCATCTGGCACCAGTCTGCCCATTCTCCTCTGATCTCAACAAGGCATTTTCCTCCACACAACTGCCGCTCACTGGATATTGTGAATGGGGAGCAGGTGTGTTGAATTTGGTGTTATCGTTCTCACTCTCTCATACTGGTCACTAGAAGTTCAACATGGCACCTCATGGCAAAGAACTCTCTGAGGATCTGAAAACAAGAATTGTTGCTCTACATAAAGATGGCCTAGGCTATAAGAAGATTGCCAAGACCCTGAAACTGAGCTGCAGCACGGTGGCCAAGACCATACAGCGGTTTAACAGGACAGGTTCCACTCAGAACAGGCCTCGCCATGGTCCACCAAAGAAGTTGAGGTCACGTGTTCAGAGTCATATCCAGAGGTTATCTTTGGGAAATAGGCGTATGAGTGCTGCCAGCATTGCTGCAGAGGTTGTAGGGGTGGGGGGTCAGCCTGTCAGTGCTCAGACCATACTTGGAAGATGTTTTTTTTTTTTTTTTTTTGTGAAGCAAACAACAAATAGGACAAAATAACAGAAAAAGTCAATGTGCAAAACTATTCACCCCCCCCTAAAGTCAATACTTTGTAGAGCCACCTTTTGCGGCTATCACAGCTCCAAGTCACTTTGGATAAGTCTCTATGAGCTTGCCACATCTTACCACTGGGATTTTTGCCCATTCCTTCTTACAAAACTGCCCCAGCTCTGTCAATTTGGATGGTTTGCGCTTGTGAACAGCAATCTTTAAATCTGACCACAGATTTTCTATTGGATTGAGGTCTGGGTTTTGACTAGGCCATTTCAACACATTTACATGTTTCCCCTCAAACCACTCAAGTGTTGCTTTAGCAGTGTGTTTGGGGTCATTGTCCTGCTGGAAGGTGAACCTCCGTCCTAGCCTTAAAATCACACACAGAGTGGTACAGGTTTTGCTCAAGAATATCCCTGTATTTAGCACCATTCATCTTTCCCTCAACTCTGACCAGTTTCCCAGTCCTGACTGCTGAAAAACATCCCTACAGCATGATGCTGCCACCACCATGTTTCACAGTGGAGATGGTGTTCTTTGGGTGATGTGATGTGTTGGGTTTGCACCAGACATAGCGTTTTCTTTGATGGCCAAAAGGTTCAATTTTAGTCTCATCAGACCAGAGCACCTTCCTCCATACATTTTGGGAGTCTCCCACATGCCTTTTCGCAAACTCAAAATGTGCCATTTTTTTTTTTTTTGCTGAAAGTAATGTCTTTCTTCTGGCCACTCTGCCATAAAGCCCAACTCTATGGAGCGTAGGGCTTATTGTCGTCCTATGTACAGATACTCCAGTCTCTGCTGTGGAACTCTGCATCTCCTCCAGGGTTACCTTAGGTCTCTGTGCTGCCTCTCTGATTAATGCCCTCCTTGCCCGGTCCGTGAGTTTTGGTGTGCGGCCGTCTCTTGGCAGGTTTGCTGTTGTGCCATGTTCTTTCCATTTGGTTATGATAGATTTGATGGTGCTCCTAGGGATCATCACAGATTTGGATTGTTTTTTTATAACCTAACCCTGACTTGAAGCTGAGAGTAAAGGTGATGGACTGGCCAAGCATGTCTCCAGACCTAAACCCTATTGACCATCTGTGGGACATCCTCAAATGGAAGGTGGAGGAGCGCAAGGTCTCTATCATCCACCAGCTCTGTGATGTCATCATGGAGGAGGGGAAGAGGACTCCAGTGACAACCTGTGAAGTTCTGGTGAACTCCATGTCCAAGAGGGTTAAGGCAGTGCTGGAAAATAATGGTGGCCACACAAAATATTGACACTTTGAGCCCAATTTGGACATTTTCACTTAGGGGTGTACTCACTTTTGTTACCAGCGGTTTAGACATTAATGGCTGTGTGTTGAGTTATTTTGAGGAGACAGCAAATTTACACTGTTATACAAGCTGTACACTCACTACTTTACATTGTAGCAAAGTGTCATTTCTTCAATGTTGTCACATGAAAAGATATAAGAAAATATTTACAAAAAAATGTGAGGGGTGTACTTACTTTTGTGAGATACTGTATGTATTTTTATAATTTTTCTTCACCAACTTAGACTATTGTATTCTGATCCATCACATATAATTCAGATTAAAAAAAACATTGAACTAAAGGCTGTAATGTAACAAAATAGGTAAAAAGCCAAGGGGGTGAATACTTTTTCAAGGCACTGTATGGGTAAATCTTTTTGACCCCAGATCTCACATTTAAGAGGACCTGTCATGCTTATTTCTATTACAAGGGATGTTTACATTTCTTGTAATAGGAATAAAAGTGATCAAAACAAATAAAAAAAATAAAGGGACCATGTAAAAATAAAAAGTAAATTAAATAAGAAAATAAAAATTTAAAGCGCCCCATCCCTCCGCGCTCACGCACAGAAATGGACTCATACGTGAGTCGCGCCCGCAAATGTAAACGGTGTTCGCACCCCACATGTGAGGTATCGCTGTGATCGTTAGTGTGAGAGCAATAATTCTAACGCTAGACCTCCTCTGTAACTCTAAAGAGGTAACCTGTAAAAAAAATTTAAAGCGTCGACTATGGAGACTTTTAAGTATCGTAGTTTATCACCATACCACTAGCGCGCAAAATTTTAACCACTTAAGCCCCGGACCATTTCGCTGGCCAAAGACCAGAGCACTTTTTGCGATTCGGCACTGCGTCGCTTTAACTGACAATTGCGCGGTCGTGCGACGTTGCACCCAAACAAAATTGACTTCCTTTTTTTCCCCACAAATAGAGCTTTCTTTTGCTGGTATTTGATCACCTCTGCGTTTTGTTTTTTTTTTGCTTGCGCTATAAACAAAAATAGAGCGACCATTTTGAAAAAAACGCATTATTTTTTTACTTTTTGCTATAATAAATATCCCCAAAAAATATATAAAAAAAACATTTTTTTCCTCAGTTTAGGCCGATTCTTGTACATATTTTTGGTAAAAAAAATTCGCAATAAGCGTATATTGATTGGTTTGCGCAAAAGTTATAGCGTCTACAAAATAGGGGATAGTTTCATGGCATTTTTATTAATAATTTTTTTTTATTAGTAATGGCGGCGATCAGCGATTTTTATCATGACTGCGACATTATGGCGGACACATCGGACACTTTTGACACATTTTTGGGACCATTGTCATTTTTACAGCGATCAGTGCGATTAAATTGCACTGATTACCGTAAAAATGACACTGGAAGTGAAGGGGTTAACCACTAGGGGGCTAGGGAAGGGTTAAGTGTGTCCTAGGGAGTGTTTCTAACTGTGGTGGGGAGGGGCTGTGTGTGACATGTCACTGATCATAGCTCCCGATCCCAGGGAGCAGAGATCAGTTACACTGTCACTAGGCAGAACAGGGAAATGCTTGTTTACATCAGCATCTCCCCGTTCTTCAGCTCCGTGAGACGATCACGGGTATCTCCGCGGACATGAATGAATAATTTGTATAGCGCTGCAAATGCGAACTGAATCGCCTCAAGGCGCTACATTGAGTCCTTGTAGGTCTTATTTTCAGGGTAGGGCTTATTTTCGGGGAAACAGGGTAGGGCTTATTTGGGGGGTAGGGCTTATATTGCAGCCATCACCGACAATCACACTAGGTCTTATTTTCGGGGAAACAGGGTAGTCAATCACATGATTTACAGACAGTCTACAATGAAAGCGGTAGTCACAATATAGCAAACCCATAGTATAGTGCGGAGCATAGATCATTTGTGTAGTAAAACCACTTAAAATGCACGATGATGTGGTGAGATTGGAGTATTTGAAATCAATAAATCATCTATAAAGAAATCTGGTGCATACAGTTGGCCCGACGCGTTTCGTGTACAGTGGAACCTTGGATTACGGGCATAATTCCTTCCAGGAGAATGCTTGTAATCCAAATCACTCGTATATCAAAGCGAGTTTCCCCATAGGAAATAATGGAAACTCAGATAATCCGTTGCACAGCCACTGCTTGTCTATGCAGTGTACCGCATGTGGCCAGAGGTGTCCCAAACCCCCTCTTAAAGGTACCAAAAAGTAAACAAGTTGTAGTGGCCATAAACTGCCACTAGATGTCAGCATACTACAAAAAAAAATAACCTCATGCAATGCTAGATATAAAAAAAACACATGAAAATGGGGCAGAATAGGCTAGATAAGGACTATAGAAGAAGAAGGAATGAAGGTCACAAGAGCACCCTAATGCTCAACATGTATTGCATTAAAGCGGGCATCAGCGCACACGTTCTCACAGAGCATAAAAGTGTAAACCAAGCCTAGATATAAAAAAAAAAATACATGAAAATAGGGCAGCATAGGTTAGATAAGGAGCATAGAAGAGGAAGGAATGAATGCCACCAGAGCACCCTAATGCCCAACATGCATTGCATGAAAGCGGGCATCAGCGCGCACGTTCTCACAGAGCATAAAAGTGTAAACCAAGCCTAGATCTGAAAAAAAAAAAACATGAATATGGGGCAGAATAGGCTAGATAAGGACTATAGAAGAAGAAGGAATGAATGTCACCAAAGCACCCTAATGCTCAACATGCATTGCATGAAAGCGGGCATCAGCGCACACGTTCTCACAGAGCATAAAAGTGTAAACCAAGCCTAGATATAAAAAAAATACATGAAAATAGGGCAGAATAGGTTAGATAAGGAGCATAGAAGAGGAAGGAATGAAGGTCACCAGAGCACCGTAATACTCAACATGTATTGCATGAAGCGGGCATCAGCGCACACGTTCTCGCAGTGCATAAAAGTGTAAACTAAGCCAAGATATAAAAAAAAAAATACATGAAAATGGGGCAGAATAGGCTGGATAAGGACTATAGAAGAAGAAGGAATGAATGTCCCCACAGCACCCTAATGCCCAACATGCTTTGCATGAAAGCGGGCATCAGCGCACACGTTCTCACAGAGCATAAAAGTGTAAACCAAGCCTAGATATAAAAAAAAAAAATACATGAAAATGGGGCAGAATAGGCTAGATAAAGACTATAGAAGAAGAAGGAATGAAGGTCACCACAGCACCCTAATGCCCAACATGCATTGCATGAAAGCGGGCATCAGCGCACACGTTCTCGCAGAGCATACAAGTGTAAACCAAGCCTAGATATAAAATAAAATACATGAAAATGGGGCAGAATAGGCTACATAAGGACTATAGAAGAAGAAGGAATGAATGCCACCAGAGCACCCTAATGCCCAACATGCATTGCATGAAAGCGGGCATCAGCGCACACGTTCTCGCAGAGCATAAGTGTAAACCAAGCCTAGATATAAAATAAAATACATGAAAATGGGGCAGAATAGGCTAGATAAGGACTATAGAAGAAGAAGGAACGAATGTCCCCAGAGCACCCTAATGCTCAACACGCATTGCATGAAAGCGGGCATCAGCGCACACGTTCTCGCAGAGCATAAAAGTGTAAACCAAGCCTTCAATTTTTTTTTTTTTTAAATCGAATGAGTGTTTTCAAACATGGCTCCTCAGCATATAAACTGTTGTTGGGTGTGCAGGAAGATAAGTGGCATTCACAGACACAATAGGATTCTCTTCCAGTCCTTGGACTGTGAAATTAGAGCGCGCTCGTGACGGTTTTCTTGCTAGTTTTACCAGCGGAAGGAACACCTTAAATGAGGTTCTGATGTTCGAATTAATCCGTTCTTTTGCTAAAATGTTTTGCTGCATTCACAGTTATTGCTGCAAACTTAATTCCTCTGCGATTTCTGAGAGTTGAACTTCACACCCCGGAACATACAGAGAGAGAGAGATTTAATGAAGAACGAATATAGATCTTCATAGAGTGACAATAATATCTGCCGTGTGATATGAGGGCAGAGCTGGAGACGAGCGCGCCGATTATCATTTCATCTGCACAGCAGTCGTTCGGGGTGTTATTTTTTGATGTGAACATTCCGGGGTGACGCAACACGCTGATGAGTTTGTTAAAAGAACATTAACGCGCCGAGACGTAGAACTTCTACATATTTACATAACGCGGTAACTTCTTTCTCATACAGTTACATCTGCTTAAAACGGAACTCCAAATCTTCCCTGCGCCGTTGTACCATCTCCTCTCCTGGACTGAAATGGCTTCCTTCGATCTTCACTGCACACTGTGAGCTTCTTGCAGTGTGCATTAGAAGCTGCGGCATGTTTGGTATCAACTAGGCCAGGGGTCTCCACATTTTTTTGAAACAAAGGACTGGTTTACTACCCCTCAGACTTTAGGGGGGGGGGCAGGCTGTGACCAGTGGGAGTTGAAAATGGTGTCAGTGAAAGGAATAGTGCCCCATCATTGGTATCGGTGGGAGGAATAGTGTCCCATCATTGGTGTCAGTGGGAGGATTAGTGCCCCATCATTGGAGTCAGTGGGAGGAATAGTGCCCCTTCAATGGTGTCAGTGGGAGGAATAGTGTCCCATCATTGGTGTCAGTCGGAGGAATAGTGTCCCATCATTGCTATCAGTGGGAGGAAAAGTGTCCCATCATTGGTATCAGTGGGAGGAATAGTGCCCCATCATTGGTGTCAGTCGGAGGAATAGTGTCCCATCATTGGTGTCAGTGAGAGGAATAGTGCCCCTTCATTGGTGTCAGTGGGAGGATTAGTGCCCCATCATTGGTGTCAGTCGGAGGAATAGTGTCCCATCATTGGTGTCAGTGAGAGGAATAGTGCCCCATCATTCGTGTCAGTTGGAGGAATAGTGCCCCATCATTGCTATCAGTGGGTGGAATAGTGTCCCATCATTGCTATCAGTAGGAGGAATAGTGTCCCATCATTGCTATCAGTGGGAGGAATAGTGCTCCATCATTGCTATCAGTAGGAGGAATAGTGTCCCATCATTGGTGTCAGAGGGAGGAATAGTGTCCCATCATTGGTGTTAGTGGAAGGAATAGTGCCGCATCATTGGTGTCAGTCGGAGGAATAGTGTCCCATCATTGGTGTCAGTGGGAGGAATAGTGCCGCATCATTGGTGTCAGTCGGAGGAATAGTGTCCCATCATTGGTATCAGTGAGAGGAATAGTGCCCATCATTGGTGTCAGTTGGAGGAATAGTGTCCCATCATTGGTGTCAGTCGGAGGAATAGTGCCCCATCATTGGTGTCAGTCGGAGGAATAGTGTCCCATCATTGGTGTCAGTCGGAGGAATAGTGTCCCATCATTGGTGTCAGTCGGAGGAATAGTGTCCCATCATTGGTGTCAGTCGGAGGAATAGTGTCCCATCATTGGTGTCAGTCGGAGGAAAAGTGTCCCATCATTGGTATCAGTGAGAGGAATAGTGTCCCATCATTGGTGTCAGTGGGAGAAATAGTGCCCCATCATTGGTGTCAGTGGGAAGAATAGTGCCCCATCATTGGTATCAGTGGGAGGAATAGTGCCCCATCATTGGTGTCAGTGGGAAGAATAGTGCCCCATCATTGGTATCAGTAGGAAGAATAGTTCTGGATCTTTCAGCCTGCCCTAGGCCCCTCGAAATGCACAGAGCAGAACGTAGAGGGATTTCTACATCTGGCAGATTAGGGTGAAGTTGGTCTGAAGGTTGGGCGCTGACAAGAATATCCTCAGGGCATCATAAGATAGATTCCAGCTGTCCTCCCATTAACACTCAATAGCTGAGTATGGATGATCGTCCTTCTCTGCCCAGATGTTTGTTATTTTGTATCCTCTTGGCAGAGCGGCACTTCGGGCAGAGCGCCCTGCTGTTTACTCCTGTTTAGTCATCAGACTCTACAAACAGCTGATAACGAGGAAGAGAACATCTCGCCTGATAACCCAGCACAGCGTGGAGGGCGCAATACATTTCTGGCTATTTCATTTTTTTTTGTGTTTTTTTTTGTATTTTTTTGTACAGGTTTCTAATAAGAAAGCCCAGCACTACCTCCACATATTTGTGTCTGTGTACACCGGAGAACCACGGTCATAGACGTACAGACATATTGGTAGATTGTTAAAAATAGATACATTATATAAAACTATATGAATTATATCTTAAATACTGTATACAGATTGTGAATTATTAGATGGATTCAACTCTTCTGGGAAGGCCGTCCACAAGGTTTAGGAGTGTGTCTATGGGAATGTTTGACCATTCTTCCAGAAGCACATGTGTGAGGTCAGGCACTGATGTTGGATGAGAAGGCCTGGCTCTCCGTTCTAGTTCATCCCAAAGGTGTTCTATCGGGTTGAGGTGCAGGCCAGTCAAGTTCCTTCACCCCAAACTCGCTCATCCATGTCTTTATGGACCTTGCTTTGTGTACTGGTCCAAATCATTTGGTGGAGGGGGGATTATGGTGTGGGGGTTGTTTTTCAGGGGTTGAGCTTGGCTCCTTAGTTCCAGTGAAGGGAACTCTTAAGGTGTCAGCATACCAAGACATTTTGGACAATTTCATGCTCCCAACTTTGCGGGAACAGTTTGGGGATGGCCCCTTCCTGTTCCAACATGACTGCACACCAGGGCACAAAGCAAGGTCCATAAAGACATGGATGAGCAAGTTTTGGGTGGAGGAACTTGACTGGCCTGCACAGAGTCCTGACCTCAACCCGATAGAACACCTTTAGGATGAGTTAGAGCGGAGACTGCGAGCCAGGCCTTCTCATCCAACATCAGTGCCTGACCTCACAAATGTGGTTCTGGAAGAATGGTCAAACATTCGCATAGACACACTCCTAAACCTTGTGGACGGCCTTCCCAGAAGAGTTGAAGCTGTTATAGCTGCAAAGGGTGGGCCAACTCCATATTGAACCCTACGGACTAAGACTGGGATGCCATTAAAGTTCATGTGTGTGTAAAGGCAGGCGTCCCAATACTTTTGGTAATATAGTGTAGAAAGATTTACAGGCATATTGGCTCTTAGCAGTGGCAGTCGTATATTTTCTTGTCCGCAGGCGGCAAACGGTGCACAGCCAGACAACCCCCCCCCCCGGTCGGGTCACCTGGACAACACCCCCACCCCCCCCAGTCTGGGTCGGTCACCCGCAACACTTACCCCGGGCAGCGCTTCCCTCCGATCGACGGGCGGCTGGCTTCACCTGTATTTCCTTCTAGGCATCACGGAGAAAAACTAATAGTGACAGCTCTTTAGATCTGATATTGAGAGTTGACAGCAACAGATTCCAAATTCAAATAGCACACTTGAAATTAACTCTGGACCTTTTATCTGCTCCTTGTAAATGGGATAATGAGGGAATAACACACACCTGGCCATGGAACAGCTGAGCAGCCAATTGTCCCATTACTTTTGGTCCCTTAAAAAGTGGGAGGCACATATACAAACTGTTGTAATTCCTACACCGTTCACCTGATTTGGATGTAAATTCCCTCAAATTAAAGCTGAAAGTCTGCAGTTAAAGCACATCTTGTTCGTTTCATTTCAAATCCATTGTGGTGGTGTATAGAGCCAAAAAGATTAAGAATTGTGTTGATGTCCCAATATTTATGGACCTAAGTGTAGATAGATAGACAGATGGATAAACAGATAGATCGATAGATATAGATTTACAGAAATATTGGCAGATAATTATACAATATATAAGAGAGATAGAGAGAACGAGGGATAGAGAGAACGAGGGATAGAGAGAACGAGGGATAGAGAGAACGAGGGATAGAGAGAACTAGGGATAGAGAGAACGAGGGATAGAGAGAACTAGGGATAGAGAGAACGAGGGATAGAGAGAACGAGAGACCGAGAGATAGAGAGAACGAGAGAACGAGAGAACGAGAGAACGAGAGATAGAGAGATAGAGAGTTAGAGGGTACGAGCGATAGAGAGAACGAGCGATAGGGAGAACGAGCGATAGAGAGAACGAGCGATAGAGAGAACGAGGGATAGAGAGAACGAGGGATAGAGAGAACGAGCGATAGAGAGAACGAGCGATAGAGAGAACGAGGGATAGAGAGAACGAGAGATAGAGAGAACGAGGGATAGAGAGAACGAGGGATAGAGAGAACGAGTGATAGAGAGAACGAGGGATAGAGAGAACGAGGGATAGAGAGAACGAGTGATAGAGAGAACGTGAGATAGAGAGAACGAGGGATAGAGAGAACGAGGGATAGAGAGAACGAGTGATAGAGAGAACTAGGGATAGAGAGAACAAGAGAACGAGAGAACGAGAGATGGAGGGAACGAGAGAACGAGAGATGGAGGGAA
The DNA here is from genome assembly GCA_037952925.1 of Lithobates clamitans. Classification (NCBI taxonomy): domain Eukaryota; kingdom Metazoa; phylum Chordata; class Amphibia; order Anura; family Ranidae; genus Lithobates; species Lithobates clamitans. Next base: position 372,404 of record JBBGZY010000819.1, on the reverse strand, counting down.
CGAGAGAACGAGAGATGGAGAGAACGAGAGAACGAGCGATAGAGAGAACGAGCGATAGGGAGAACGAGAGAACGAGCGATAGAGAGAACGAGGGATAGAGAGAACGAGGGATAGAGAGAACGAGGGATAGAGAGAACGAGGGATAGGGAGAACGAGGGATAGAGAGAACTAGGGATAGAGAGAACGAGGGATAGAGAGAACGAGGGATAGAGAGAACGAGGGATAGAGAGAACGAGGGATAGAGAGAACGAGGGATAGAGAGAACGAGGGATAGAGAGAACTAGGGATAGAGAGAACGAGAGATAGAGAGAACGAGGGATAGAGAGAACGAGGGATAGAGAGAACGAGGGATAGAGAGAACTAGGGATAGAGAGAACGAGAGATAGAGAGAACGAGGGATAGAGAGAACGAGGGATAGAGAGAACGAGGGATAGAGAGAACGAGGGATAGAGAGAACGAGGGATAGAGAGAACGAGGGATAGAGAGAACGAGAGAACGAGAGACCGAGGGATAGAGAGAACGAGAGAACGAGCGATAGAGAGAACGAGGGATAGAGAGAACTAGGGATAGAGAGAACTAGGGATAGAGAGAACGAGAGAACGAGCGATAGAGAGAACGAGGGATAGAGAGAACGAGCGATAGAGAGAACGAGCGATAGAGAGAACGAGGGATAGAGAGAACTAGGGATAGAGAGAACGAGAGATAGAGAGAACGAGGGATAGAGAGAACTAGGGATAGAGAGAACAAGAGAACGAGAGAACGAGAGATGGAGAGAACGAGAGAACGAGAGATAGAGAGAACGAGCGATAGGGAGAACGAGAGAACGAGGGATAGAGAGAACGAGGGATAGAGAGAACGAGGGATAGAGAGAACGAGGGATAGAGAGAACGAGGGATAGCGAGAACGAGGGATAGCGAGAACGAGGGATAGCGAGAACGAGGGATAGCGAGAACGAGGGATAGAGAGAACGAGGGATAGAGAGAACGAGGGATAGAGAGAACGAGGGATAGAGAGAACGAGGGATAGAGAGAACGAGGGATAGAGAGAACGAGGGATAGAGAGAACGAGAGATAGAGAGAACGAGGGATAGAGAGAACGAGGGATAGAGAGAACGAGGGATAGAGAGAACGAGGGATAGAGAGAACGAGGGATAGAGAGAACTAGGGATAGAGAGAACGAGAGATAGAGAGAACGAGAGATAGAGAGAACTAGGGATAGAGAGAACGAGAGAACGAGAGACCGAGACATAGAGAGAACGAGCGATAGAGAGAACGAGCGATAGAGAGAACGAGGGATAGAGAGAACGAGGGATAGAGAGAACTAGGGATAGAGAGAACTAGGGATAGAGAGAACTAGGGATAGAGAGAACGAGAGATAGAGAGAACGAGAGATAGAGAGAACTAGGGATAGAGAGAACGAGCGATAGAGAGAACGAGCGATAGAGAGAACGAGCGATAGAGAGAACGAGGGATAGAGAGAACTAGGGATAGAGAGAACGAGAGATAGAGAGAACGAGAGATAGAGAGAACTAGGGATAGAGAGAACTAGGGATAGAGAGAACGAGAGATAGAGAGAACTAGGGATAGAGAGAACGAGAGATAGAGAGAACGAGGGATAGAGAGAACGAGGGATAGAGAGAACGAGGGATAGAGAGAACGAGGGATAGGGAGAACGAGGGATAGAGAGAACTAAGGATAGAGAGAACGAGAGAACGAGAGATAGAGAGAACGAGAGAACGAGCGATAGAGGGAACGAGGGATAGAGAGAGCGAGGGATAGAGAGAACGAGAGATAGAGAGAACTAGGGATAGAGAGAACGAGAGATATAGAGAACTAGGGATAGAGAGAACGAGAGATAGAGAGAACGAGGGATAGGGAGAACGAGGGATAGAGAGAACTAGGGATAGAGAGAACGAGAGAACGAGAGATAGAGAGAACGAGAGAACGAGAGAACGAGCGATAGAGAGAACGAGGGATAGAGAGAACGAGGGATAGAGAGAACGAGGGATAGGGAGAACGAGGGATAGAGAGAACTAGGGATAGAGAGAGCGAGAGATAGAGAGAACGAGAGAACTAGGGATAGAGAGAACGAGAGATAGAGAGAACGAGGGATAGAGAGAACGAGGGATAGGGAGAACGAGGGATAGAGAGAACTAGGGATAGAGAGAACGAGAGATAGAGAGAACGAGAGAACGAGCGATAGAGAGAACGAGCGATAGAGAGAACGAGAGAACGAGCGATAGAGAGAACGAGCGATAGAGAGAACGAGAGAACGAGCGATAGAGAGAACGAGGGATAGAGAGAACGAGGGATAGAGAGAACGAGGGATAGCGAGAACGAGGGATAGCGAGAACGAGGGACAGAGAGAACGAGGGATAGAGAGAATGAGGGATAGAGAGAACGAGGGATAGAGAGAACTAGGGAGGGAGAGAACGAGAGATAGAGAGAACGAGGGATAGAGAGAACGAGGGATAGAGAGAACGAGGGATAGAGAGAACGAGGGATAGAGAGAACTAGGGATAGAGAGAACGAGAGATAGAGAGAACGAGGGATAGAGAGAACGAGGGATAGAGAGAACTAGGGATAGAGAGAACGAGAGATAGAGAGAACGAGAGATAGAGAGAACTAGGGATAGAGAGATTGAGAGATAGAGAGAACGAGAGATAGAGAGAACTAGGGATAGAGAGAACGAGAGACCGAGACATAGAGAGAACGAGCGATAGAGAGAACGAGCGATAAAGAGAACGAGGGATAGAGAGAACGAGGGATAGAGAGAACGAGGGATAGAGAGAACTAGGGATAGAGAGAACGAGAGATAGAGAGAACGAGAGATAGAGAGAACTAGGGATAGAGAGAACGAGCGATAGAGAGAACGAGCGATAGAGAGAACGAGGGATAGAGAGAACGAGAGATAGAGAGAACTAGGGATAGAGAGAACGAGAGATAGAGAGAACTAGGGATAGAGAGAACGAGGGATAGAGAGAACGAGGGATAGGGAGAACGAGGGATAGGGAGAACGAGGGATAGAAAGAACTAGGGATAGAGAGAACGAGAGAACGAGAGAACGAGCGATAGAGGGAATGAGGGATAGAGAGAGCGAGGGATAGAGAGAACGAGAGATAGAGAGAACTAGGGATAGAGAGAACGAGAGATAGAGAGAACTAGGGATAGAGAGAACGAGAGATAGAGAGAACGAGGGATAGGGAGAACGAGGGATAGAGAGAACTAGGGATAGAGAGAACGAGAGAACGAGAGATAGAGAGAACGAGAGAACGAGCGATAGAGAGTACGAGGGATAGAGAGAACGAGGGATAGAGAGAACGAGGGATAGGGAGAACGAGGGATAGAGAGAACTAGGGATAGAGAGAGCGAGAGATAGAGAGAACGAGAGATAGAGAGAACTAGGGATAGAGAGAACGAGAGATAGAGAGAACGAGGGATAGGGAGAACGAGGGATAGAGAGAACTAGGGATAGAGAGAACGAGAGAACGAGAGATAGAGAGAACGAGAGAACGAGCGATAGAGAGAACGAGCGATAGAGAGAACGAGAGAACGAGCGATAGAGAGAACGAGCGATAGAGAGAACGAGGGATAGAGAGAATGAGGGATAGAGAGAACGCGGAATAGAGAGAACGAGGGATAGAGAGAACGAAGGATAGAGAGAACGAGGGATAGAGAGAACTAGGGATAGAGAGAACGAGAGATAGAGAGAACGAGAGAACGAGCGATAGAGAGAACGAGAGAACGAGCGATAGAGAGAACGAGCGATAGAGAGAACGAGAGAACGAGCGATAGAGAGAACGAGCGATAGAGAGAACGAGAGAACGAGCGATAGAGAGAACGAGCGATAGAGAGAACGAGGGATAGAGAGAACGAGGGATAGAGAGAACGAGGGATAGAGAGAACGAGAGATAGAGAACACGAGGGATAGAGAGAACGAGGGATAGAGAGAACGAGAGATAGAGAGAACGAGGGATAGAGAGAACGAGGGATAGAGAGAACGAGGGATAGAGAGAACGAGGGATAGAGAGAACTCTCTCTATCTATCTATCTATCTATCTATCTATCTATCTATCTATCTATCTATCTATCTATCTATCTATCTATCTCAAAAAATGCATCTATTTATTTAATATACTGTATAATTCACATTCTATATAATGTATATATTGTATAATTATCTGCCAATATTTCTGTAAATCTTTATCCATCTATCCATCTGTCTATCCGTCTACATCTTAGGACTCATTTCTGGCAAGGTGATCCAGGCTCGGCCTCCATAAAATCATCTAATTACTGGCGAATCAATTAATTAATCAAATCATTTTGCATTAATATGTTCCTCCTCGTTGGAAAGGTTTTACGTCAAGCATCGAGAAAATAAAAACAAGGCTTTAAAAGTGATTTCTCATTTCCATATCTGCAAAATGTGGACGCTGTAAGCCCGATTTTCCAGCATCCCCGAGTATTCTGAGTAATACTATAATTAATATTAGGTGTAAGGGAGTTAGTTTGTGAAATATAGAAAGTTTAATCACGTAAAAATGAGAAACATGTAATATACTGATTTAAAAAAAAAAAAAAGTAGCGCTGGCGTCAAGGGGTGTCGATAAGTGCGATGTTGAATGCCAATATGAGGGAGCAGATGGTAAAATAAATTAGCAGAACCCATACTGTGATCACAAATCCATCTGGAATTATGTGACTGTTTTTCATGGAGTTATAACCGCTCTCAATATTGATGAATTTATATACTTGTATTACCCTTAAAGAGGCTTCAAGGGAAGAGAAACTGTATTCACTCTCCGGTGTCTCTTTGCTGAATATCCAGCAGTGCAGCCGGTCCTGTTACCGCCCCTCCTTGTGACATTATCACACCAGTGCAGCCTTTTGAGGTCTGTGAAAACCCTGCAACTGACCAGCCAATAGGAAGTGTCCATTAAAACAGGGGCCCTCCTACTCTACAGTCAAACCGCTGGTGTGTCATGTGACCAAGGATTTAGGTATTTAGGGCTTTGGTGTACTTTTTTCCTTTTGTTTTCACCCCTTCCCACCGAACGTATGCATATATGCTACCCCAAAGAAATGGGTCTTCTTCCATGGGAACGCAGAAATGCAACCCCAGCACAGAGACTGGGCTCTCACCGAGGGGTTCATACTAACGATCGGGAACTGGGAGTCCCGATTCCTGATCACCTGATCTCTGTGCTAGCCTCTGATTGGCTACCATGGTGATCGGTCACTGTACAGCCCACCCTGTATTGTTTTCTTATCTTGAGTGGAGAAAAAGATATACTGTATACATACAGGATTCATTATATAATACATTGTATACATACAGGATTCATTATATAATACATTGTATACATACAGGATTCATTATATAATACATTGTATACATACACAACCCATTATACAATATATTGTATACATACAGGATCCATTATATAATACATTGTATACATACAGGATAGGTTATATAATACATTGTATACATACAGGATCCGTTATATAATATATTGTATACATACAGGATATATTATATAATACATTGTATTCATACAGGATATATTATATAATACATTGTATACATACAGGATCCAATATATACTACATTGGGTTTTTCCTTTTTTTTATTCCTCCCCTTTTTCTCTTGTCTTCTTTTCTTTTTTCTTTTTTTCTTTTAATTATTCTCTCTTTTATTATATAAACAAAAAATACTAAAATACAAGTAACTATTCTCCCCATTTCCCCCACCCCAAACAGAAAAAAACCCCTCTCCCCTCCCCCTATACAATACATTGTTTGCATACAGGATCCATTATATAATACATTGTATACATACAGGATCCGATATATTATACATTGTATAGATACAGGCTCCATTATATAGTACATTGTATAGATACAGGCTCCATTATATAGTACATTGTATACATACAGGATATGTTATATAGTACCTTGTATACATACAGGATCCATTATATAATACATTGTATACATACAGGATATATTATATAATACATCATATACATACAGGATCCAATATATAATACATTGGGTTTTTTCCTTTTTTTCCTCCCCTTTTTCTCTTTTGTCCTTTTTTTTTCTTCTTTTAATTATTCTCTCTTTTATTATATAAACAAAAAATACTCAAATACAAATAATTTTTCCCCCCATTTCCCCCACCCCAAACAGAAAAAAAACCCTCTCCCCCTCCCCCTATATAATACATTGTTTGCATACAGGATCCATTATATAATACATTGTATACATACAGGATCCAATATATAATACATTGTATACATACAGGATACGTTATATGGTACCTTGTATACATACAGGATATATTATATAATACATTTGCTACATACAGGATTCTTTACATAATACATTGTATACATACAGGATCCATTATAAAATACATTGTATACACACAGGATCCATTATATAATACATTGTATACACACAGGATCCATTATATAATACATTGTATACATACCGGATTCATTATATAATACATTGTATACATACAGGATCCATTATATAGTACATTATATACATACAGGACATATTATATAATACATTGTATACATACAGGATACGTTATATAATACATTGTATACATAAATGACACATTGTAATGTCTGCCTTAATAATAATAATAATAATTATTATTATTATATAATTCATTGTATACATACAGGATACATAATATAATACGTTTAAAACTTTTTTGTAAACTTTTTTTGCGTAAATATACAGGACTTTTTTTTTAGGCACCCAAGAAGGGCACAAGAAAAATAATTATAAAAGATTTTTACAAACTTTACTACAAAAAACATAAAAATGATTAAAAGTAGTACAATGGCTGATCATGTAATTCTGGGTCAGAGATGGACCATTACCGATCTCACAATACATAAAAAAAATATTAAAAAATCTCACTCTGTAACCTTGCAGATCATTGATGGGTACACCAATACATTAAAATGAACCACAGAACAGGATTTTTATTAAAACTGCATACCAAAGAAAATCGGTATATGTTCTAAAATGTATAAACTTTTATTAGGAATGCATGAGATTAGACATATAGTTATCGTAAATGTAAATGGTGCAAACTCAATGGGCGTCACTTTTTATGTTTCAATGTTAAAGTGGAACTTTACTTAAAAAAAATTATGAAGAGTCAGACATTTTCATACAGAAGTGGCATACTATGTATGTAGTAAGTATGTACATGCTTTTGCATTAAAGTTTTCATACCTGCTTGTTTGCAATGTACATTGAGCTGTGATGTCATCTCAACCCAAGGGCTGCTCTCCAGGATTTAGACTGGGAGGGAATATTGGCATCGAACACAGAACAGAAATGGGAATTCTTCAAAAAGACTGTTTGTGAACTCACTGCAAAGTATATTACCAATACTAAAAATAAATATAAATAATACAAAGGCTAAAAATAAAACCTGTTATAAACAGTAAGAAAAGAGCTTTTAAAAAATATAAAAATGAAGGAACACTATTGTTGTTTTTAAATGTTACAAAGAATATAACAGAATATGTAAAAAGGAAATCAAGGACGCAAAAATTCAAAACAAACGACAGATTGCAAAAGATAGTAGGACAAACCCCAAAAAATTCTTCAAATATATTAATGGTAAAAAGGTCAGGTCTGAGCATGTAGGCCCTTTACAAAATAATCTAGAGTGGGTGACTGGGGACAAAGAGAAGGCGAATTTATTTATTACCTTCTTCAACTCTGTGTATACAAAGGAGCATGGGGGAGCTCATGTCCAGAATGGGGGTGGTAGTGACACAGCCCCAGATGATCCTCAATGGCTCAAAAGGGATATGGTTCAGAAATATTTAGACTGAGATTGGAACAAATCTCAGCTTCGGTATAAATCCTCTGTAGAGGGAGCCCGCACACCACCAATGATATTAAAGAGGCTTACCAGACTTGTTGGACCCAACAAGGCATACGCCAGGTGAGGTCAATCGGGCTTAAGTGGTGCTGGGCTGGAACGAGTGCAGAAGAGCAGGGATGGTGGAATGACTTCCACATGACTGTATTCCTCCAACGTGGTCCGGCTCAAAGGTCTTGTCACTCGAATCTGTGTTGGGATGAATGAGGGAAAAAAGGATGGGCCAAATAGTGTGAATCCGTATAAATGAAAATTTGTTAAAATATAAAGCATACACTCACTTGGAAAGTGTCTAAAAAACAGCGCTGTGAAGAAGTGGCGACAGTGGGGTCCTACCCAACGCGTTTCGTCTGCATAGACGTCATCTGGTGCTGGGATGATTGAAGTGCTAACACCAGGTGTTTGGAGTATCTTTATCTGCTGATTTCTTCAACTTTCTAGAATACACATTTCTATTGTTGTGTAGGATCTGGGCCTGCTGTCCCTCCATCCCTCTCTCCTTCTCCCTCCATCCCTTGTTCATCTCAGACGCTAACCACACCACCTTAGAGCCACGCCCACTATTTTGCTGAAACGACGCCTATTTTCACCAAGTGGGAGGAGTAAAAAAGGAAGGGCGGGGTCTGGCGCCCCCCCCCCATCCTAAAACTTCACCAGCCGCCACTGGTGCCCATTTTTAAAAAGGGAACAAAGTCTTTACCAAGTAGCTATAGACCTGTTAGTTTAACTTTTATAGTCGGGAAGATACTGGAGAGTTTAATAAAAGACCACATAGGCGAGTTCTTGCTGGAAAAAAAATATTTTAAGCAACAGACAGCATGCATTCATGAAAGACAGAAGTTGTCAAACAAATCTGATTTCTTTTTATGAAGAGGTAAGTAAAACCTTTGACAGGGGGTGGCTGTGGACGTGGTATACTTGGACAGAGGGGTGGCTGTGGACGTGGTATACTTGGACAGAGGGGTGGCTGTGGACGTGGTATACTTGGACAGAGGGGTGGCTGTGGACGTGGTATACTTGGACAGAGGGGTGGCAGTGGACGTGGTAAACTTGGACAGCGGGGTGGCTGTGGACGTGGTATACTTGGATTTTGCAAAAGCGTTCGATACAGTTCCCCCCACACAGCTCATGTGTAGGGTAAAGTCTACAGGCTTGGAAATATCAGTTTGTAAATGGATAGAAAACTGGCTAAAAGACAGAATTCAGAGAGTAGTGGTTAATGATTCTTACTCTGAATGGTCTAAGGTTATCAGTGGTGTACCCCAAGGTTCAGTGCTGGGACCCCTACTTTTTAACACCTTTATAAATAATATAGGGTCTGGGATTAAATTTACCATTTCAGTCTTTGCAGATGACACCAAGCTATGCAGTGGAATAACGTCCTTACAGGATGTCTCCAACTTACAAGCCGACCTCAATGCACTGGGTAATTGGGTGACTATGTGGCAAATGAGGTTTAATGTTGTTAAATGTAAAGTTTTGCACTTGGGGACTAAGAATATACATGCATCATGCATACTAGGAGGACTACAACTGGGGGAATCAATGGTGGAGAAGGATCTGGGGGTTTTGGTAGATCATAAGCTCAATAATAACATGCGATGCCAAGCTGCGGTTTCCAAAGCGAGCAAAGTCCTTTCTTGTATTAAGAGAGGTATGGACTCCAGAGAGAGAGAGATATCATTTTGCCCCCCTGTACAAATCATTAGTAAGACCTCATCTGGAATATGCAGTTCAGTTTTGGGCTCCAGTTCTCAAAAAGGATATTTGGGAACTGGAGAAAGTGCAGAGAAGGGCAACCAAACTGATAAGAGGCATGGAGGAGCTCAGCTATGAGGAAAGATTAGAGGAACTGAATTTATTCTCTTGAGAAGAGGAGATTAAGGGGGATATGATCTCCATGTATAAATACATAAGGGGTCCATATAGTGAACTTGGTGTTGAGTTATTCACTTTACAGTCATCACAGAGGACAAGGGGGCACTCTTTACGTCTAGAGAGGAAAAAAGATTTAACCTCCAAATACGGAAAGGTTTCTTCACAGTAATGCCCCGTACACACGGTCGGATTTTCCGACAGAAAATGTGTGATAGGACCTTGTTGTCGGAAATTCCACCGTGTGTGGGCTCCATCACACATTTTCCATCGGATTTTCCAACACACATAGTTTGAGAGCAGGATATAAAATTTTCCGACAACAAAATTTCCGTCAACGAAATTCCGATCGTGTGTACACAAATCCGACGGACAAAATGCCACGCATGCTCAGAATAAATAAAGAGATGAAAGCTTTTGGCCACTGCCCCGTTTATAGTCCCGACGTACGTGTTTTACGTCACCGCATTTAGAACGATCGGATTTTCCGACAACTTTGTGTGACCGTGTGTATGCAAGACAAATTTGAGCCAACATCCGTCGGAAAAAATCCTAGGATTTTGTTGTCGGAATGTCCGATCAATGTCCGACCATGTGTACGGGGCATAAGAGCTGTGAAAATGTGGAATAGACTCCCTCCAGAGGTGGTTCTGGTCAGCTCAGTCGATTGCTTCACGAAAGGCCTGGATTCTTGGATACTTTGCTAAATGTACATAATATAACTGGGTACTGACCTTTATAGGTAAAGTTGATCCAGAGAAAATCCGATTGCCTCTTGGGGGATCAGGAAGGAATTTTTTCCCCTGCTGTAGCAAATTTGAATATACTTTGCTGGGGTTTTTCGCCTTCCTCTGGATCAACTATTGGTATAGGATTAGGTATATGGGACTGTTTGATATTATTTTTTATTTATTTATTTATTTTTATGGTTGAACTAGATGGACTTGTGTCTTTTTTCAACCTGACTAATTATGTAACTATGTAACACATCCAATCAAAACGGCCAAAGATTGGAACCTGGAAGAAGACCGGCCGGCGAGGGGGCCGTTCTGTTTCAAATGCCACTTTATGTATTGACATACCTCTTGGACCCGGTCTATTCAGACAGTATGGTTACCTGCTGACTTGGCACCATCTACAGGCAGGTTAACTCTTCAGGCACAGAAGTTGAATTCAACTGAATTTTACTTTAGCTAATTGCAGTACAGAGGATGTTTTTTTCCAGTCTTTTGAAGTGTAAGAAGGCAATGACTATGATTAGCCTGAACCCTGTCACTGTGAATAACTAACACTCACAGAGAGTCTAGCTAGGACTACCGTATATACACTTGAGTATAAGTCGATCCGAATATAAGCCGAGGCACCTACTTTTACCACAAAAAACTGGGAAAACTTATTGACTCAAGTATAAGCCTAGGGTGAGAAATGCGCGGCTACTGTAAGTGGAAAAAGAGGGTCAAAAATGCCCATCTGCAGCTGCATGCCTCCCTGTGTATACCTCCCTGTGTCCATTGCATACTTCCCTGTGTAAATTGCAGCCTCCCCGTGTCCATTGCATACTTCCCTGTGTCCATTGCATACTTCCCTGTGTCTATTGCACACTTCCCTGTGTCCATTGCAGCCTCCCCGTGTCCATTGCATACTTCCCTGTGTCCATTGCATACTTCCCTCTGTCTATTGCAGCCTCCCTGTGTCCATTGCATACTTCCCTGTGTCCATTGCATACTTCCCTCTGTCTATTACAGCCTCCCTGTGTCCATTGCATACTTCCCTGTGTCCATTGCATACTTCCCTCTGTCTATTGCAGCCTCCCTGTGTCCATTGCATACTTCCCTGTGTCCATTGCATACTTCCCTCTGTCTATTGCAGCCTCCCTGTGTCCATTGCATACTTCCCTGTGTCCATTGCATACTTCCCTCTGTCTATTGCAGCCTCCCTGTGTCCATTGCATACTTCCCTGTGTCCATTGCATGCCTCCCCTTGTCCATTGCATACTTCCCTGTGTCCATTGCATACTTCCCTCTGTCTATTGCAGCCTCCCTGTGTCCATTGCATACTTCCCTGTGTCCATTGCATGCCTCCCCTTGTCCATTGCATACTTCCCTGTGTCCATTGCATGCCTCCCCGTGTCCATTGCATACTTCCCTGTGTCCATTTCATGCCTCCCCGTGTCCATTACATACTTCCCTGTGTCCATTACATACTTCCCTGTGTCCATTGCATACTTCCCTGTGTCCATTGCAGCCTCCCTGTGTCCATTGCATACTTCCCTGTGTCCATTGCAGCCTCCCTGTGTCCACTGCAGCTTCCCTGTGTCCATTGCATACTTCCCTGTGTCCATTGCATACTTCCCTGTGTCCATTGCATACTTCCCTGTGTCCATTGCATGCCTCCCCGTGTCCATTGCATACTTCCCTGTGTCCATTTCATGCCTCCCCGTGTCCATTACATACTTCCCTGTGTCCATTACATACTTCCCTGTGTCCATTGCATACTTCCCTGTGTCCATTGCAGCCTCCCTGTGTCCACTGCAGCTTCCCTGTGTCCATTGCATACTTCCCTGTGTCCATTGCATACTTCCCTGTGTCCATTGCATACTTCCCTGTGTGCATTACAGCCTCCCTGTGTACATTGCAGCCTCCCTGTGTGCATTGCAGCCTCCCTGTGTCCATTGCAGCCTCCCTGTGTCCATTACATACTTTCCTGTGTCCATTGCATACTTCCCTATGTGCATTGCATACTTCCCTAAGTCCATTGCATACTTCCCTGTGTTCATTGCATACTTCCCTAAGTCCATTGCATACCTCCCTGTGTCCATTACATACTTCCCTGTGTGCATTGCATACTTCCCTGTGTCCATTACATACTTCCCTGTGTCCATTGTATACTTCCCTGTGTCCATTACATACTTCCCTGTGTGCATTGCAGCCTCCTTGTGTCCATTGCAGCCTCCCTGTGTGCATTGCATACTTCCCTGTGTCCATTACATACGTCCCTGTGTCCATTGCATACGTCCCTGTGTCCATTGCATACTTCCCTGTGTGCATTGCATACTTCCCTGTGTGCATTGTATACTTCCCTGTGTCCATTACATACTTCCCTGTGTCCATTACATACTTCCCTGTGTCCATTACATACTTCCCTGTGTCCATTACATACTTCCCTGTGTCCATTGCAGCCTCCCTGTGTGCATTGCAGCCTCCCTGTGTGCATTGCAGCTTTCCTGTGTCCATTGCCCTGTGTCCATGCCTCCACTGTGTGCATTGCCCTGTGTCCATGCCTCCCTGTGCCGATCTGCCTACCTGATCAGTCCGTGTCATGCTCAGACGGGGGCCATCCAGTGTACAAAAGTCACGCCTCCTCCTCATTCTCGTCCATGATAGACGTAACACTCAGTTTCCCAGCAGTCAATGTTCAGTGTTCCGCCTGTCACGGACATCCTCTCATCCTCGTCCGTGGGATGAGGATAAGAGGACATCCGTGATAGGTGGAACACTGAACACTGTCTCACTGCTGGGAAACTGAGTGTTCCCCTATCACAGATGAGTAGGAGGAGGAGGCGTGACTTTTGTACACTGGATGGCCGCCGTCTGAGCATGACACATGCTGATCAGGTGGGCAGAGATGGCAGTGACTCAAGTATAAGCCGAGGGGGGAACTTTCCGTTCAACAAAAAAAAAAATGTGCTGAAAAACTCGGCTTATACTCGAGTATACACGGTAAATGCACTAGCACAAAACAAGGGTGGAGGACAGAGGAAGACAACAAGTTGCAGTGGCCCAGATCCGCCACTAGATGTCAGCATACTACCGAAATTTTGATAACTTCATTCAGTTCAGTACAGAACATAAGAAATTCACCAAAGCGGGGCAGAACAGCTGGACAGGAGGTGAGTATAGTTTTGTTTTAAACGGATCTTCTATAGCCCTCAGCAACTACTGGAAGTCCACCATACCAACCCTAAAGTGGTTGTATACCGATGAACGTTTTTTTTTTGTTTTTTTTTACCTGCAAGGTAAAGTCATAATGTGCTAGTATGCATCACATACTAGAAATAAAATGTAGTCAATAGACGTGCACTGCCAAAAAATGTGTTCATTTTCGTTTCATTCGCTTTTTTTTTTTAGTTTTTCGGGTCATTCGTTATGATCGCAATTAGTAAATTTGTACATTCGTACATTCGTAAATTCGTAAATACGTAAATTTGTAAATTCGTACATTCGTAAATTAGAAAATTTGTATATTCGTAAATTCGTACATTCGTAAATTAGAAAATTCGTATATTCGTACATTAGAAAATTCGTATATTCGTAAATTCGTACATTTGTAAATTAGAAAATTCGGAAATTCGAAAATTCGAAAATCCGAAAACCCAAAAATTAGAAAATCTGAAATAGTAACTAACTATTAAATTATAGGTATTGTAATTTCCTTTCAAATATGGCTGTTAGTGAACGTAATGAATACGAATTTATCCGAAGTTACAAATTATCCGAAATAATGAATGCCGCATCTAAACAAATGGAACGGAACAAATGAATAATAAATATTAATAATAAAAAGTTTTATTTTTATTGTTATTTATTATTATAAATTTAATACATTCCGTTCATTTGGATACAGCATTCGTTATTTCGGATAATTCGTAACTTTGAATAAATTTGTGTTTGTTACGTTCACTAACAGCCAAATTTGAAAGGAAATTACAATACCTATAATTTAATAGTTAGTAATGGTTAAGTTATTATTAGTTAATTATTATTTCAGATATCAGAATTTACAAATTTAGGAATTTACTAATTTACCAATTTACGAATGTGCAAATGTACGAATTTACAAATTTTCGAACATTCAAATTTACGAATATTCGTAAAAATTTGTTAAACAGGCTTTTGTTAATTCGGATGTTTCCGAATTAACAAATTTGTCGAAATTTGTTAAATGAATGCAGAACGAAATGAATTGCACATGTCTAATAGTTAAATACTGCGCCAACCCCAAATGTGAGCGGCCAATACAACAATAAGACTGATTGTGAACAAATGTGTAAATAAAAAGTGTGGCGCTGAAAGTAAGTGAACGTAGCGAACCTTAAAAAAGGGGCTATGTAATCAAAAGATATAGCGATCTGTCTCTAATAGTGAAGAGCACAACAAATAAGAATCCTACCGTGAGTAAATGTAAAGGACCTCATGCGATAGTGAGTTGCAAGGAAGTCGCAACACTATAATAAAAATTATTAACAAAGGTGATGTGATATGGCGACTGGATAGAAACAACAGTATCATATACAAATCCTCAATGAAATAAAACTCATGTGTGATCTAAATTATACATCGAAACACGAATGTGGTAACATGGAATTTGCAATAATAGTGACTGTTAATGAAAACACACTATCATATATAGATGAGAAACAAACCCATGTGTAACCATAGGCATGTAATAAAAAGGCAAACACAATACTAATTCCAAATGTGAGTGAGAGCAAACATGTGATAGTCCATGAGGCATCAGAGGAAAACAGTGACGAGTGAAAACACACATACGATCCCCTCCTCTGTAGGCCGATGAAAATATCTAACTCAGAGCGGGCTACAAAGCTACGTCACCCATCCGCCCTGGGCGCATTCAACACGACGTCACCAACACCACACCTGAGATGAGCCGACGGGGGAATATGCCAACGGATCAAAACCCGTTTGGCCAACGTGATGTGGTGACGTCAGACACCTGTACACGTACCGCGCGTAAAAGAAAACCTAAACCAAAATAAAGAAGTATGAAACGCAAATGCGATCCAAGCCTGATAATTGGATACACATCAATTAAATATATATTCTAAAACATCAATGCCAATATAAAAATAATGTTCTAGTAAGGACATTAGGAAGTAAAATTTGGTAAGGCCGCACAGACTTAAAAAAGAAAAATTACGGTATATATATGAAGGAAGATATATTGCCAGTACCATAACATATAAATGTATAAAAGATGCTATTAGATACAGTACATCTAACAAGAAGCAAGAAATAGTAACTACATGAAGATAGAATACGAATAGCACATTATGTGAAATTTACCTTAACCACTTCCATATGGCGATACCACATGTGTGAGACTTTTACACAGCGTGGCCACATACAGAGGCCCAACATGCAGGGAGCACCTTCAGGCGTTCTGGAGCACCCAGGCCAATTCTGGCACTTCTCTCCTTCATGTAAAAATCATCATTTTTTGCTAGAAAATTACTCAGAACCACCAAATGTTATATTTGTTTTTTTAGCAGACACCATAGGGAATAAAATTGCAGTCATTGCAACTTTTTATCTCGCATGGTATTTGCGCAATAATTTTTCAAACGCCTATTTTTGGAAAAAAAACGGTTTCATGAATTAAAAAACAACAAAAGAGTAAAGGTAGCCCAATTTTTTTGTATAATGGGAAAGTTGATGTTACACCGAGTAAATAGATACCTAACATGTCACGCTTTAAAATTGTGCACACTCATGGAATGATGCCAAACTTAAAAACCTCCATAGGCGATGCTTTGAAAATTTTTACAGGTTACCAGTTTAGAGTTAGAGCCCTTGCACACTGGGGCGGTTTGCAGGCACTATTGCGCTAATAATAGCACCTGCAAACCGCCCCGAAAGTGCCGCTGCTTTCATTCCAGTGTGAAAGCCCCGAGGGCTTGCACACTGGAGCGATGCGCTGGCAGGACGGTAAAAAAAGTCCTGCTAGCCGCATCTTCGGAGCGGTGAAGGAGCGGTGTGTATACCGCTCCTTCACCGCTCCTGCCCATTGAAATCAATGGGACGGCGCGGCTATACCGCCGGCAATGCGCCTCTGCAGAGGCGCTTTGCAGTGGTATTTAACCCCTTCTCGGCCGCTAGCGGGGGGTAAAACCGCCCCGCTAGCGGCCGCATACCGGCGGTAAAACGCCGCTAATAATAGCGGCGTTTTACCACCGACGCCGCCCCAGTGCGCAAGGGCTCTTACAGAGGAGGTCTAGGGCTAGAATTGTTGCACAAGCTCTAACGCACGCGGCGATATCTCACATGTGTGGTTTGAACGGCGATAACATATGTGGGCGGGACTTGCATGTGTGTTCGCTTCTGAGCACAAGGTACCGGGGACAGGGGCGATTTAAATTTTTTTTTTTATTATTCTACTTATTTTTTTTAATTTTTACACTTTTTTTTACATTTTTTTTTGATCACTTGTATTCCTATTACAAGGAATGTAAACATCCCTTGTAATGCATATATATATATATATATATATATATATATATATATATATATATATATATATAAATAACTAGGGATAGGGGTTTTATATATATATCAATAATGACAATTTGGGGTTGTGTGGACGATTGTCTGGTTGACGATCCTCTTATGCGTATGCGACTCAATAACACGGTGAGGTATGTTTTCCCCCTCATCTACAGTTTTATCAAAATATGCCACCCTACAATGCACAATTTGAGCCAGCTCTGCACTCATGAGGTGTGTATATATATATATAGCCTGAATTAAAAAAAAAAAAATACAAAACGGTTTTATATTTTGTTAATAAATTTTGCAAACAGGTAATTTTTCTCCTTCATTGATGTGCACTGATATGCTGCACTGATGGGCACCGATAGGCTGCATTGATGGCCACTGAGCTAAGGGGCCAGGATCGACCCCTTACTCGGATCTGTGATCACCCGAGTCTCACTGACTCGGGTGATCACAGCGCGCACCACACGCGCCCGTCAGGCGAGCCTGCAAAGGGGAGGATGTCAATAGACGTCCTCCCGGCAAAGCCGATCTGCGCCGTAGCCGTCATTCGCCTATAGCGCGGATCTGAAGCAGTTCATATATGATGCCTGTGCATCTCAACATATATAATTTGAATTTTCAGATTATCAGTGGTATAACCAGTGAAAAATGTTGCTAAATATTGTTAATATGATTATTAAAATTGTTGTTTATTTTTGATACTAACGTTATATTTCTTTACAACTTGGACAATGATATAGATGCACGGTGAACAGCCCCGAAGAAGCAGCCATCTAGTCTGCGAAACGCGTCGGCTATCCATACACAAAAGCATCTGTTCAAGCTTTTGAAATGGAGTATCAGTTTTGGTCATTATTTTATACTACTGAATACTGTTACTATTTTAAGTCATGTACACTTTGTAATAAATGATATCTTTTGATTTACACCTCTGTGGTTGTGTTTACCTTTGTGACAGAAACATGCATTCGTGAAAATCCCATTACTTTTTGAGGGACAGACTACTTCTTCTCTCTCTCTCTCTCTCACTTTCTCTTGATTTATTTACATAAACAGGGATGTGGATGAAATATTCTGTCCCTAGAATTTGTCCAAAAATTATTCACATGTATGCCACTGCTGGCTTTACATTAATAAAGCAGCTGGAAATTCATCCTACTGTGTGCGTTTTTTTTTTTTCACTACAAAGGGTATTGTTAGGGGAAGCAGACATCATTTTATATGCAAAAACAACATCGTAAAAAAATAATAATAAAATAAACAAGCATACGCAGAAGATTAAATACCAGCAGGCGAGTGGCAGATTCAGTTTGATTCATGAATCCCTACCAGCTTCAAATCAGCCCACTCTGGGCGAATTTCCTTTGACGGATCAATTCATTCACCGCAAATTATTTTGTGTTTTCTTCATCAAATAGATTAAAATATTATAATTATTCAGGCGTACTTATGAAGGAATTGTTAACTACTCCCTTATTTGTTTTACTTTTTTGGCTTGAGAATAGAAGGCAAAGAATGAGAGTGCCACGGGTGTGTACAAAGTCCAGAAAAAGTTTATTTGTCCTAACCACTTCAGCCCCCCCGGACCATTTGGCTGGTCAAAGACCAGAGCACTTTTTTGCGATTCGGCACTGCGTCGCTTTAACTGACAATTGCACGGTCGTACGACGTGGCTCCCAAACAAAATTGACGTCCTTTTATTCCCACAAATAGAGATTCCTTTTGGTGGTATTTGATCACCTCTGCGGTTTTTATTTTTTGCGCTGTAAACATAAATAGAGCGACAATTTTGAAGAAAACTCATTATTTTTTACTTAATATATAATAAATATCCCCCCAAAAAAACTTTTTTTTCCCTCAGTTTAGGCCGATATGTATTCTTCTACATATTTTTGATAAAAAAGAAAAAATCGGAATAAGCGTTATTATTGATTGGTTAAGTGTGTCCTAGGGAGTGATTCTAACTGTTAGGGGGCGTGGCTACGAATGACACTGATCACGGCTCCCAATCACAGGGAGCTATGATCAGTGACAGTGTCACTAGTGCCGCAATGTAAACAGACAGATCTCCGTGCTGTCAGGGGAGAGGAGACTGATCTGTTGTTCATACTAAGTATGAACAACGATCGGTCTCCTCACCCAGGAAGTCCCATTCCCCCCCACCCCCACAGTTAGAATCACTCCCTAGGACAACACAGTTAACCCCTTGGTCACCCCCTAGTGTTAACCCCTTCCCTGCCAGTGTTATTTATACAGTAATCAGTGCATTTTTATAGCACTGATCGCTGTATAAATGTCAATGGTCCCAAAAAAGTGTCAAAAGTGTCCGATTTGTCCCCCACAGTGTCGCAGTCCTGATAAAAATCATAGATTGCCGCTATTACTAGTAAAAAAAAAAATAATAATAATAAAAATACCATAAATCTATCCCCTATTTTGTAGACGTGATAACTTTTGCGCAAACCAATCAATATACCCTTATTGCGATTTTTTTTTTGCCAAAAATATGTAGAAGTGTACATATTGGTCTAAACTCAGGAAGACATTTGTTCTTTAAAAAAAAAAAATTGGGGTATATTTATTATAGCAAAAAGTAAAAAAATGTTGTTTTTTGTTTTTTTAAATTGTTGCTTTTTTATAGCGCAAAAAATAAAAATCTCAGAGGTGACCGATTACCACCAAAAGAAATCTCTGTTTGTGGGCAGAAAAGGACATCAATTTTGTTTTTGTACAAAGTTGCACGCCCGCGCAAGTGTCAATTAAAACGACGCAGTGCCAAATCGCAAAAAAGGGCCTGGTCAATAAGGGGGCAAATCTTCCGGGGCTGAAGTGGTTAAAATTGCGCACACTCATGGAATGGCGCCAAACGTCGGTACTTAAAAAATCTCCATAAGCTACGGTTTAAACATTTTTTTTTTTTTACAGGTCACCAGTTTTGAGTTACAGAGGAGGTCTAGCGCTAGAATTATTGCTCCCGCTCTAACGTTTGCGGCAATACCTCACATGTGTGGTTTGAACGGCGTTGCGGGCGCGACCTACGTATGCGTTCGCTTCTGCATGCGAGCATGAGGGGATAGGGGGCGTTTTAATTATTTATTTATTTTTATTATTCACGGTGAGCTCTATGGTAAACCGCCGATCGCACGGGGCAAGCCTGGAGGAGCAACGGTGGGCAGCGGGAGGTCCCCTCCCACCGCCTGTAAAAGCAATTAAGCAGCTAGACAGCCGCTATGATGGCTTTTACATTGCAGGGAATGGTAGGCTGAAATTTGGGGGAGGAATATACTTTTTTTTAACAATACTTGTCCAGTATACTCACATATTTGCCAACACTCCAGTACCAGATGAAGGGGAAGATGTGAGCCCCCAAAATGCATTGGCTTTATCCTTTTACCTGTTGCGAAAATATGATGTTGTTACGTCATAACGTGGGTGCCATCTTTGGAAGTATGCAAGGGGGTGGTAGTACATTTCTCAGTTTGGCTACTGGGTGTCCCTCTCCCGTACGATTTATGTACTGTATATTAGAGCTGCACGATTCTGGCTAAAATGAGAATCACAATTTTTTTTCTTAGAGGATAGATCACGATTCTCTCACGATTCTCGCGGCGTAACATCATCTTTCACATTAAAACAAAAAAAAAAAATTGGGCTAACTTTACTGTTTCTTTTTTTTTTATTCATTGAAGTGTATTTTTTCCCAAAAAATTGCATTTAAAAGACCGCTGGGCAAATACAGCGTGACATAAAATATTGCAGCAATTGCCATTTTATTCCCTAGGGTCTCTGCTAAAATATATATAATGTTTGGGGGTCCCAAGTAATTTTCTAGCAAAAAATATAGATTTTAACTTAAGAAACAAAGTGTCAGAAAAAGGTTTAGACTTTAAGTGGTTAAACTTTCTGCATTTACACAGTTGTTGAAAACTTGGCAGACTGCCCCGGATTATTTATTTACACAGAAGTTCTATTCCTTTGATCTAAGAAGGAAGCTTAGTTACAATGTTTCAAGTTAAAGACTTGGCAGACTGCCCGGATGCTTTCTTTTGACAGCTGAGTGAGCAGATAAAGTCTCTCCACTTGTTTATATGAAAGAATCTGCAAAATCTGCAGGAGAGATCGGGCTGAATCGAGATCACGATTTTTTAACGATTAATTGTGCAGCTCTACTGTATATTAGCTCTACTGTATTCTGGCTAAAATGAGAATCACGATTTTTTTGCTTAGAGGATAGATCACTATTCTCTCGCGATTCTCGCGGCGTAATATCATCTTTCACATTAAAACAAAAAAAATTGTGCTAACTTTACTGTTTCGTTTTTTTTTATTTATTGAAGTGTATTTTTTTCCCAAAAAATTGCATTTGAAAGGCCGCTGGGCAAATAGTGTGACATAAAGTATTGCAGCAATTGGCATTTTATTCTATCTATCTATCTATATCAATCTATCTATCTATCTATATATAGATATATAAATAATGTTTGGGGGTTCCAAGTAATTTTTTTAGCAAAAAATATAGATTTTAACTTAAGAAAGAAGTGTCAGAAAAAGATTTAGACTTTAAGTGGTTAAACTTCCTGTCTTTACACATTTTTAAAAACTTGGCAGACTGCCCTGATTATTTATTTACACAGAAGTTCTATCCCTTTGATCTAAGAAGGAAGCTTAGTTACAATGTTTCAAGTTGAAGACTTGGCGGACTGCCTGGATGCTTTCTTTTGACAGCTGAGTGAGCAGATAAAGTCTCTCCACTAGTTTATATGAAAGAATCGGCAAAATCTGCAGGAGAGATCGTGGGGGGGGGGTGAATCGAGATCACGAGAATCGAGATCACGATTTTTTAATGATTAATTGTGCAGCTCTACTGTATATTGTACAATGTGGGAAATGAGTTAGTTTGGGCACAGATGTAGGAAAGAAAGGAGGCAGTTGTTGGAGTTGGCACCCATGGGACCGATGGAGGCCCTATTTGCAGTTTTTTGGGGTTTTTTTGACAGTAAGTTTGCAGTTATTAAGATATAGAAGGGGAATGCCTAAAAAAAAGTCCTGGTACCATAGTTAGGAGTAGTATTAGGGCAAGACAAAGTATGCTGGCCTTGGGGAAGGTACTGATAACCGCTGCCGGAACTCTTGAGAACTCATCTGCTGCTGTACCTGTAAAAAGCTAAATTGGCCAACAGAAATCCTTCATAATAAAAAGGTGAACTAAACTTTATCTGAGCACCACCAACCAAAAAAGCTACTTAATTTATTTTTAATTTTCAAAGCAAACTCCCCCCATCCATCCACGTCTCCATTTATTTTGTCGAGAAATCACTTTGAAAAACACACCCTAGCATTTCTAGCTGCAGCCTTCTTGAGTAAGAGTGGATGATCCATGTAGCATTTTGTTGGAACTATCAAAGAACTGTTTGTGCCTGTTCTCCATCTTTATAGGCTTAATTAAGGACACTTAAGAAGTATTGCAAGATGACGATTATATCTTTCACAAATACAAGTGTTGTTTTTCTTTCTTATAACTATATATGGTAATATTCTGAAGGTTTGCTGATGCAGACAATAAAGTTAAGTCCAAATGCGTTGCCAGCATCCGCCCAGAGACTTATGACTCCTGTAACTTCCTCTTTTTACTACTATTAAAAGCCAAGTCTGTGGTCACCGGGTGTGACTCCTCGCTTGAATCTAGGCATGTAAGGACCTCACCCATATGTATCGATACCTATGAATAAAGCTTCTTCCTTGCTACGGACCGGGAGTCTTGATTAATCTAAGGTGACCAGGAGATTTTCCTAACACATTTACTTCCTGAAATCCATCTGTCCTTAGCTCAGACATGTAAGCAGGAGAGTGTGCTTAGCTGGGCAAGCCCCTCCTCCAGATGAAGAGTCCTGGGGGGTGTATGACATCATTTTGACCTAGGCCAGAAACCAGGAGGCAACTGAAGAAATGTTAAAAAAAAAAAGTTTATGGCGTTAGCTAAAGCAACCCGCACCCTAATAGGTATTCTATTATTGTATGCCAGGAAAGCCATAGTAATAAAATGGAAATCAGCCAACCCCCCCTACCTTGTCATCGTGGTAAACATTAATTAACAAAATTGTCCCCCTATACAAAGCAACGTATTTATCCCGAGGATGCCCCCAAAAATTTGAAGAAGTCTGTGGACAGATTCAGAGTCCACGACAGATGACCAACCTGTTGGAGACCGCCCTGACTAGATGCCCTGGGTGCCTACCGAGCCCTGTTGAGTGTTGGGGTCCAGCCCCCAAGCAGGTGAGTGGTGGAGTCAGTCCAGAGGTTGAGTGACTTCACCTAACCCTAGCTATCTTTGCAACATCTGGCTCTGACAGATAAGAGGGACGAGAGGTCCTACAAGAACAGACATATCCTGTCAACATCCTACCATGTTGAAACTGGGTACTAGATACGTTGTTAGTTAGTAGTTTTAACTGTAGTTAGAATTGTTAGAATTGTTTTTTTTTTTTAGATACGCCGTGAGTTGTGCGCTGTTTTGTGCACCAATTGGCCGGGGTATGCCCCAATGGCCCTGTTTTGTACTTCCAGAGCAAAAAAATTTCAATAAAAAGAATTTTCAAAAAAAAAAAAGTTTAAACCGAGGAAATATAATATATCTTCCTATCTATTTACTAATGCTAGCAAAGTTTAAAAATAGTTCATGTTGACTGAGTTCCACGTTAAGCCTATTTGTATTTAGCAGCCTGGTCATGAATGGTTCTCTTTAAATGCAGTCACTTCCAGTTTTCACCTGGATTCGCCCCGGTTAAGTTACGTCAGAGCCAAGCACATCTGTCCTGAGGATTCTAAATTCACCGTGTACATCACTATTCAAGGCAGAACTGTTTACTTCCAAATAAATCAACTTAAAATGGGAACATTGCTTTACACACATTCACTGAACCTTCCCCAAATCCCAAATCTACTACACAGAACTCAGACTTAAAAGGGGTTTCGTTTCATTGGTTCGGCGCGCCGCTCACCGGGGAGGCGCACAGAAGTGAGCGAGAGTCCCGGCGGAGGGTACCGCAAGTGGATGCAACAGAGGAGAGAAAAGACATATGTTTTCCATATTTTAATGCACCGCTAAAGCATCAAATTAAATATTTTACAGGAGAGATTAATAGATAGCGCTGGTATATTCTGTGACTGTGTTATTAAATTTCGAATAGATAAGGTACAGGAAGAGATAATAACGTGCTCACATAACACTGTGCGTTTCGGGGTAATTAATGGTAACAATGAGCAGGAGATGAATGCCTAAAGTACGAAACAATGTAATGTAATTCATTGGAATTTTACTCTTAACTAAAACTAAGGAGGCGTCTTATTAAAGGAGTATTGTACTATAATGTATTTATATGTAACACTTTCTCTCACTTACAGCATATCTCCAGTTCTTATATTTTCTCAAATCGATCCCCAGCCATCCGTTGTAAGGAAAAATAAAATGTTTCAAAGTGCTATCTTTTATCTTTAAACTCCGGGTCTTTCCCTCCGAGTCCTTCTCTGTTGTTCATCAATGGTGTTCTCCAAGGCTGAATGAGCTCCAAGGTCACTTCACAAATTCCTGTGAGTCTATCCTGTCATGGTCCCACCCCTCCAGTTCTTCCCTCCGAGTCTCTCTCTGTTGTCCATCAATGGTGGTCTTCAAGGCTGAAGGACTTCCAGAGTAACTTTACCCATTTCCTCTGAGTCCATTCTGTCATGGATCCACCCACCAAGGTCTTCCCTCCAAGGCCTTTTCTGTTGTTCATGAATGGTGCTCTTCAAGGCTGAATGACCTCCAGGGTCACTTCACCCATTTCCTTTGAGTCCATTCTGTCATGGACCCACCCCTCCAGGTCTTCCCTCCATTGTCCATCAATTGTTCCCTCTAGGTCTTCCCTTCAAATCTTTCTCTGTTGTCCATAAATGGTCCCCTTCAAGGCTGAATGACCTCCAGGGTCACCAATCATTTCCTGTTAGTCCATCTTGTCATGGACCCACCCCTTCAGGCCTTTCCCGTGAGTCATTCTGTGCTGTCCATCAATGATGGTCTTCAAATCAAAATGACCCTCTGGGTTATTAAACCATTTCCTGTGAGTCCATCCTGTTGTCCATCAATGGTGGTCTTCAAGGCTGAATGACCTCCAGGGTCACTTCACCCATTTCCTTTGAAACCATCCTGTCATGGACCCAGCCACCAAGGTCCTCCCTCTGAGGCCTTCTCGGTTGTCCATCAATGGTGGTCTTGAAGGCTGAATGACCTCCAGGGTCACTTCACCCATTTCTTTTGAGTCCATCCTGTCATGGACCCACCCCTCCAGGTCTTCCCTCTGGGTCCATCTCTGTTGTCAATCAATAGTGGTGTTCAAGGCTGAATGACCTCCAGGGTCACTTCACCCATTTCCTCTGAGTCCATCCTGTCATGGACTTACCCCCCCCCCAGGTCTTCCCTCTGAGTCCTTCTCTGTTGTCCATCAATGATGGTCTTCAAGGCTAAATGACCTTCAGGGTCACCTTACCCATTTCCTGTGAGTCCATCATGTCATGAATCCACCCCTCCAGGTATTCCCTCCGGGTCCTTCTCTGTTGTCCATCAATGGTGGACTCCAAGGCTGAATGACCTCCAGGGTCACTTCACCCATTTCCTTCAAGTCCGTCCTGTCATGGACCTACCCCTCCAGGTCTTCCTTTCAAGTCCTTCTCTGTTGTCCATCAATGGCCCCCTTCAAGGCTAAATGACCTCCAGGGTCACCAATCATTTCCTGTTAGTCCATCTTGTCATGGACCCACCCCTTCAGGCCTTCCCGTGAGTCATTCTGTGCTGTCCATCAATGATGATCTTCAAATCAAAATGACCCTCGGGGTTATTAAACCATTTCCTGTGAGTCCATCCCGTCATGGATCCACCCCTTGGGGGACACTGAGAATGTTGCTCTTGTGTCAATCTATGAGCGTTGTTCTGTGCAGGAATAAGGACTATCCACTGTTTAAGGACATAAGAAGAGAAAAGAGATTCCACTTGTCAGGTAACTGGCCTTAAGAAAATAGAAAAGATACAAAAGATCGTTTAAACATTTTATGCTGGTGGCAAAGAGGGGGACAACCCAAGTGGTTAGCGGAGTACGGTCTTTTGCTTTAACCCTTTCGCTGCCAGGGCCATTTTAGCATACGTATAAATTTTTTTTTAAAATCATTTAAAGCCTAAAGAATAGTTAACCACTTTTTGACGTCGCTTCCGCCCTGCAATGGTATGGAGACAGGTGGGGGCCATCTTCCCCTCACTCGTCTCCTTACCAAGCCAGCGAGAGGACCCGATCGCCTCCGCCGCTACCGACGGCTCCGGTAAGCGGCGGAGGGCACCGGACAGCGGCGGGCCTCTGATAAAAGTGATCTTGCGGCGAATCCGCCACAGAGACCACTTTTGTCGGAAACCGGACCGCTCAATGAAGAAGAGGATACCGGGGTTATGGTAGCTAGCTGCTGCCATAACAACGATTTCCCTCTTCAAAGTGCCGACGTATATCGGCGTGAGCCAATCCGGAAGTGGTCCATATAAAATCTAAATTAACCGCCTCCCGCCCGCCGTATAGACAAATGCCCTGTCTTGTTTTTGGACGTCATATGATGTCGCCCAGTCTTACCACGATCGTGTGCCCGCGGGGGCACACAGTGTGGCAATCGTGGGTGCACTGCGTCCCTGGACCAAGACGCGACTCTAAATTGGGTAAAGAGCCGATGACGCGGCTCTTTACCCATGTGATCAGCTGTGTCCAATCACAGCTGATCACTTGTAAACAAGGAAGTGACGGTAATCGCCTCTCCTCGCCTCACACTGACAGAGGTGCTTCCTCATGAGGGAGACCTGTACAGATAATCAGGGCAGCCCCAGCAGTGATGCCAGTCTGTGCCCATCAGTGACACCATTCTGTGCCCATCAGTGATGGCAATTTGTGCCCATCATCGATGCAAGTCAGTGCTGACTTTCAGTGCTTGCCCATCAGTGCTGCCCAATAGTGCCGCCTATCTGTGCCACCTATCAGTGCCCATCAGTGCTGCATATTAGTGCCTCCTCATCAGTGCCCTTCAGTACCGGCTCATCAGGGCCCATCAGTGCAGCCTATCAGTGCCCATTAGTGCAGCCTCATCAGTGCCCATCAGTGCAGCCTCATCAGTGCCCATCAGTGCAGCCTCACCAGTGCCCATCAGTGCAGCCTCACCAGTGCCCATCAGTGCAGCCTCATCAATGCCCATCAGTGCAGCCTCATCAATGCCCATCAGTGCAGTCTCATCAGCGCACATGTGAAGGAGTTATAGTTAGAAGTTATACCCAAGCACTTAAAAAAAGCCCACGCCACCCACCTTCACCTGCACACGTTATTGTATTGTGCTGATCAGTGGGAGCCTCTCTACTGCTATAGCTACTGGTCTCCGAGCCTGACCCCTGACCGTGACACAGTGGTCTCCCTGAAGAGGTCAGACACACCCCTTCCAGAATCAAAACTAGAGCTCTCCAATCAGTAGGAGGCATAAGCTTTGCTGACGGTAAAGTTAAAGGTCGGACTCGGCAGGGGGTGTGTTGGACCTCTGCAGAGAGACCACCGCTTCCACACGGAGAGCAAGCGTCCTTTTTGCAGCATGCTTGTAGGGGGACAGCCTGGCTTTTTTACTCTGTGGCTGCTTTTTTTTTAAAAAAAGATTGAGCTGTAACACTTTGCACACTTATTGTTTTGATGCACATTAAATATATTTAATTGATTTAAACTAAAAGATCATGTGTGCTTTAAATTGGAAGAAAAAAATATTTCATAAACAAACAAATTATAAAATTGATAAAGCGGTAAGAAAAAATAAATGAATACATCTTTACTTTTAAAGCTAGGAGTGCACAGTTCTCCTGGCTATAAGACCCTGACCCGGTCAGGAACCTCTTAAACCCACTACACCCCTAAAATTTACCAAAAGACAACTTAATTTTGATGTCTCTGTTGAATAGAATGTATCTTTGATATACAGTGCCTTGAAAAAGTATTCATAGCCCTTGAAAATTTCCACATTTTATCATGTCACAACCAAAAATGTAAATGTATGTTATTGGGATTTTATGTGATAGACCAACACAAAGTGGCACATAATTGTGAAGTGGAAGCAAAATAATAAATGGGTTTCAAAATGATTACAAATAAATATGTGAAAAGTGTGGGGTACATTTGTATTCAGCCCCCTTTACTCTAAAACCCCTAACTAAAATCTAGTGGGACCAATTGCCTTCAGAAGTCACCTAATAGAGTCCACCTGTGTGTAATTTAATCTTAGTATAAATACAGCTGTTCTGTGAAGCCCTCAGAGGTTGTTACAGAACCTTAGTGAACAAACAGCATCATGAAGGCCAAGGAACACACCAGACAGGTCAGGGATAAAGTTGTGGAGAAATTTAAAGCAGGGTTAGGTTATAAAAAAAAATATCCCAAACTTTGAGCATCTCACGGAGCTCTGTTCAATCCATCATCCAAAAATGGAAAGAGTATGGCACAGCTGCAAACCTACCAAGACATGACCGTCCACCTAAACTGACCGTCAGGGCAAGGAGAACATTCATCAGAAAAACAGCTAAGAGGTCCATGGTAACTCTGGAGGAGCAGCAGAGATCCACAGCTCAGGTGGGAGAATCTGTCCACAGGACAACTATTAGTCGTGCTCTCCACAAATCTGGCCTTTGTGGAAGAGTGGCAAGAAGAAAGACATTGTAGAAAGAAAGTCATAAGAAGTCCCGTTTGCAGTTTGCGAGAAGCCATGTGGAGGACACAGCAAATATTTAGAAGGAGGTGCTCTGCTCAGATGAGACCAAAATGTAACTTTTTGGCCTAAAAGTAGAACGCTATGTGTAGCGGAAACCTAACACTGCACATCACCCTGAACACACCATCCCAACCGTGAAACATGGTGGTGGCAGCATCATGTTGTGGGGATGCTTTTCTTCAGCAGGGACAGGGAAGCTGGTCAGAGCTGATGGGAATATGAATGGAGCCAAATACAGGGCAGTCTTAGAAGAAAACCTGTTAGAGTCTGCAAAAGACTTGAGACTGGGGCGGAGGTTCACCTTCCTGCAGGACAACGACCCGAAACATACAGCCAGAGCTACAATGGAATGGTTTAGATCAAAGCATATTTATGTGTTAGAATGGCCCAGTCAAAGTCCAGACCTAAATCCAATTGAGAATCTGTGGCAAGGCTTGAAAATTGCTGTTCACAGACGCTCTCCATCCAATCTGACAGAGCTTGAGATATTCTGCAAAGAAGAAGAATGGGCAAAAATGTCCCTCCCTAGATGTGCAAAGCTGGTAGAGACATCCCCAAAAAGACTTGCAGCTGTAATTACAGAGAAAGGCGGTTCTACAAAGTATTGACTCCGGGGGGCGCCATACAAATGTACCCCCCACACTTTTCACATATTTATTTGTAAAAAAAATTGAAAACCATTTATAATTTTCCTTCCACTTCACAATTATGTGCCACTTTGTGTTGGTCTATCACATAAAATACCAATAAAATACATTTAAGTTTTTGGTTGTAACATGGCAAAATGTGGAAAATTTCAAGGGGTGTGAATACTTTTTCAAGGCACTGTAATGTCAAGATTTTTGTTCAAAATTTCTGCAGAGCCAAAAATCCCCATTTCTCTCATCCTCAGTGGTCACATTCAGGTCTTAATTTTTTTTTATCTCTGTATGGCTCGTAGATGGTGCTGGCTCCATTCCGCAAAAGAGTTGTTTTATATGTGAAATAATACTGGGACTGTGTTATGTAAGATGTAAAGAATCCTTAGAAATGTTCTTCAAGCTGTGCTAAAAATAAAAATAGATTTACTTTCCTTATGATGATAAAATTATTTTCTAATGACCTTCTCCCTATGCCTTCTCTCCCCCTTATTACAGTCTGTTATTATTTGCCAGTGTAGTGAGCTCTGTATCAGTTTACATGTTGTTCCTTACTACTTATTTCTTCCTTCTGAACACAGATGACTTAAGATGATGAATGTCCTATATAAGAGCCTCTCAGTTCCGTTATTTGCAAACTCTTGACATTGCGGACTGTACAATTCTTGGATATAATTATGTTGTTATCCTGGTTTTCAAACATGCTTTTTTAACTCCTGAAATGAAGTCAGAAGACTTTTTAGAACTTGTGCAAAGGTACACAATATAACCACACTATACAACTACACTATATTGCAAAAAGTATTGGGACACCTGCCTTTACATGAACTTTAATGGCATCCCAGTCTTAGTCCGTAGTGTTCAATATTGGGTTGGCCCGCCCTTTGCAGCTATACCAGCTTAAACTCTTCTGGGAAGGCCGTCCACAAGGTTTAGGAGGGTGTCTATGGGAATGTTTGACCATTCTTCCAGAAGCGCATTTGTGAGGCCAGGCACTGATGTTGGACGAAAAGGCCTGGCTCAGAGTCTCCACTATAATTCATCCCAAGGGTGTTCTATCAGGTTGAGGTCGGGACTCAGGCAGGCCAGTCAAGTTCCTCCACCCCGAACTCGCTCATTCATGTGTTTATGGACCTTGCTTGGTGCACTGGTGCGCAGTCATGTTGGAACAGGAAGGGGCCATCCCAGAACTGTTCCCACAAAGTTAAGAGCATGAAATTGTCCAAAATGTCTCGGTATGCTGACGCCTTAAGAGTTCCCTTCACTGGAACCAAGGGGCCAGGCCCAACCTCTGAAAAACAACCCCACACCATCGTCTTTGTGACTTTAACCCCAAATCTAGCAAGCAGAAAAAACATGTCTCCCGTATGCTTGATTTGGACCAGTGCACAAAGCAAGGCTCATAAAGACATGGATGAGTGAGTTTGGGATGGAGGAACTTGACTGGCCGGAACAGAGTCCTGACCTAAACCCGATAGAACACCTTTGGGATGAATTAAAGCAAAGACTGCAAGCCAGGCCTTCAAAAGCATAAGAAAGGCTGGTCTACAAGAACATTTTAGAAAATTGCGCTCTTCCAACTGTGGTAGTAGTTTGGGGAAGACCCTTTTCTGTTCGGGCACTGTGCCCTTGTGTACAAAGTCCTTAAAGACATGTTCTCACTCAAGTGAATTGCACAGAGGTCTGACCCCCAACCCACCATCCAACTTTAGGATAAATCTTTCTCTTTGTAGGGTGAGCAAGGGTCCTTGCTTGCAGCAAACATTGAACAGAGCTTTGTAGTAGCAATTCGAGCATAATAAACTTTATCCTTAGGATTTGAGCAGAGCAGTTAATGAACTGAGCTCTTCAGGACACTACACACAATGCCCCCTTTGGATAAAACTGACTCGCTACCATTAATTAATTAATGGTAGCACACAGTCTCGAGGATCTCTCACTCCAGCCTGTACTCACTCACTAATGTCCTTGGATAGTTGGTTGCCTCGCAACGCCCAGATGGTAAATTCCTCAGTCAGCTCCATCAACTTTCTGGGTCAATATTTTTATTGAAAAAGATGAGGAGGACATGACAGAATGTGCATTAAAAACAAATAAGTCCCATGCAGGGGACAAAGGTAACAATGTGACAAAGTGATCTCAGGGAGGCAACAATGAAAGTCTGGGCTCGAAGGCCCAGGGCTGGGTGTGGGGGAAGGTAATGGGAGACCCCATCGACTGGAGCTACAGGGTCCATAGTTTGAGTGTTGGTGGGGGGAGGCGGAGAATAAGAAGAATGGATTGAGAAGAATAGAAGAGTTAAGGAGCAAGAAAGACTAGGAGGAAGAGAGAGGTACCTGTAGGCTAGGCAGGCTAGGTAACGCACTATGGTGGCCAGGAGCATCCAGGCTAGTTTGGGGCAGGGTCGGGAGAGCATATGACTATCATGTGGCCCACACTTTGAGAAATTTGGAGTGGGAGTCATGAAGGATACTGGTCATCTTCTCATGAATCATTAGGATAGTCAAAATGCTTCTCACTTCTGACACGTTCCTTCTAGACTCTGGCTATAGTGCTTTTGGCAATATTAAAAAAGTATGTGACCAATTTCTGTTGATGAGAAAAGAGGCCCGGCATTGGGCGGAGGAGACTCGCATGTCTAGCATCTTTGTGGAAGGGGACAAGGAAGAGTCTCTTTAAGAGCCCATAGACCCTCAACCAGAATCCCACCAATTGGAGGCAGGACCACCAGATGTTGATCTCATCACCATGCAGGCCAAACTCCCAGAAGCATCTATCACTATATGACGGGTTAGAGTGGGCAAAATGGGTCGGAACTCAGTACCGAGGAGGAGGAGGACTCCGTAGGCTGCTTCCAGGGTATCAGTGTTAAAAGGAGCATTTGGCTACCCTTGACCAGGATTTACTTTATTCCTCAAGATCTATCGCACTTCCATCTAGTAACATATGGGAGGGATGTAGACGCACTACAACAATAAGGTTGCAAAAGTCTTGAGAGAGATCTTTGATTTTACCCATCATGAGTTATTTCCTGTGTGACACTTTGGTAATAAGACACCTTTTTTATAGGCCATCAGTTGAGACTGAACCAGCTGATATTAATTTGCACTGACAAGGGGCAGGATTGCTTTCCATGCCTTTTTGCACCTCCCTTTCTTCATGTGTTCAATACTTTTTTCCCTGTGTCACTCCATTTTATTACACATAACTTAATTTCTGAACTTTTTTGTTTTGGTTTCTTTGTATGTATAGATTGAATGGGTTGTTACCAACTTTCATGTCAATAACACCTTTAGAAATATGTTTACCTAGAAAAATGATGACGTGTTCCATACTTATTTTACCCACTGTATATTATTATTATTATACAGGATTTATATAGCGCCAACAGTTTGCACAATGCTTTACATTGTAGAGGGGTGACAATACAGTTCAATACAGAAGGAATAGGAGGGCCCTGCTGATGGAGCTTACAATCTAAAGGGAGGGGGAGGTGGTACAAAAGGTAATAGGTGTAGGGGGTGATCTGATGGAGGGGACTCGGGTACAGTACTTCTGGAATAAGTACGTTTTTATGGATCGCTTAAAGGCGGACGGGGTAGGGGCTGACCAGACATACTAGGCCAGGACGTTCCAGAGGATGGGAAAGGCTCTGGAGAAATCCTGGAGCCGAGCATGGGAGGAGGTAACAAGGGAGCTAAAGAGCAGGAGGTCTTGGGAGGAGCGGAGAGGATGATTTGGGCGATATCTGCAGATGAGGTTGGTGATATGGCTGGGGGCAATGTTGTGGATGGCCTTGTATGTTGATAGATGTTGAGATATTTATTTATTTATATATATATATATATATATATATATATATATATATATATATATATACACACACAGTATCTCACAAAAGTGAGTACAACCCTCACATTTTTGTAAATATTTTATTATATCTTTTCATGTGACAACACGTAGAAATGGCTCTTTGCTACAATGTAGTAAGTGTACAGCTTGTATAACAGTGTAAATTTGCTTTCCCCTCAAAATAACTCAACACACAGCCATTAATGTCTAAACCGCTGGCAACAAAAATGAGTAGATCCCTAAGTGAAAATGTCCAAATTGGGCCCAAAGTGTCAATATTTTGTGCGGCTACCATTATTTTCCAGCACTGCCTTAACTCTCTTGGGCATGGAGTTCACCAGAGGTTCACAGGTTGCACTGGAGTCCTCTTCCACTCCTCCATGACGACATCACAGAACTGGTGGTTGTTAGAGACCTTGCGCTCCTCCACCTTCCATTTGAGCAGATGCTGCTCTTTAATTAGACAAATTAGGCGGTCACCTTAGGCCTCGCCCTCACAAGGGCCTCGCGGCTGTCTAATTTGCCTGATAGGACAGTGTGGGGCTCGGAAGTGGAAGGAAATGGCCCCCGGTCAGGGTCAGTGTGCCCAAGCAAGCTGGCGGGGTGAGAGGGACTGATGCCTGCAGCATAGGGCTACCTAAATTTGCCTGTGTTGAACAAACCTAGTAAAACAACCCTTACTAGCACCTACCTTCTGGTAGAGGGTGCTACACAAGTTTGTTCTGTCATTAATTGTATGGCATGAGATTTTAATAAAAATCAAACCTTATCAGCAAGATGTGGCAAAAGTCTTGTACGGTGCCTTGCAAAAGTATTCACCCCACCCACCCTTTGGCTTTTTACCTATTTTGTTACATAACAGCCATTAGTTCAATGTTTTTTCAGTCTGAATTATATGTGATCGATCAGAACACAAAAGTCTAAGTCGGTGAAGTAAAATTAGAAAAATATATACATAAAACTATTTTTCAGAAATTAAAAACGGATAATTGTCATGTGCGTATGTATTCACCCCCCTTTGTTATTAAGCCCATAATAAGCTCTGGTGCAACCAGTTACCTTCAGAAGTCACGTAATTAGTGAAGTGATGTCCACCCGTGTGCAATCTAAAGCTGCATACACACGGGCGGACTTTTCGACCGGACTGGTCCAACGGACTTTACGACAGACTTTCAACGGACTTCCGACGGACTCTTTAACGAACGGACTTGCCTACACACGATCACACCAAAGTCCGACGGATTCGTACGTGATAACGTACACCAGACTAAAATAAGGAAGTTGATAGCCAGTAGCCAATAGCTGCCCTAGTGTCGGTTTTTGTCCGTCAGACTAGCATACAGACGAGCGGATTTCTGGGTCCAGCAAAGTTACGACGTAAAAATTTGAAGCATGTTCCAAATCTAAAGTCCGTCAGATTTTCGACTGGAAAAGTCCCCTGAATGTCCGATGAAGCCCACACAGGATGGGATTGTCCGCCGGACTCAGTCCGTCGGACCAGTCCAGTCGAAAAGTCTGACCGTGTGTACGCTGCATAAGTGTCACATGATCTGTCATTACATAGACACACCTTTTTGAAAGGCCCCAGAGGCTGCAACACCTAAGCAAGAGGCACCACTAACCAAACACTGCCATGAAGACCAAGAAACTCTCCAAACAAGTAAGAGACAATGTTGTTGAGAAGTACAAGTCAGGGTTAGGTTATAAAAAAAATCCAAATCTTTGATGGTCCCTAGGAGCATCATCAAATCTATCATAACCAAATGGAAAGAACATGGCACAACAGCAAACCGTGAAAAAGTGTACAAGAAAACACTGCGCTAACTAGTGAAAAAAAGGGGAGCAGCTACATACGGTGTGACAAAAACAATAAATAGGTGATAGGAAAATGTAGCGCATAATAAACAAACCAAAATTACAGAATAATGGTACTGAAATATATTCCAGTTCGAATAAACAAAAATGTTAATAAATCCTTCAACCCAGTAACCATATGATAAACACAAAGTCAATAGACTAACAAGCAGATGGGTAGAAGGTATAATGTCCCACTGTATAGAAACATGGATGCAATCCCCAAGGAAGATGGTGTTCCAACGGTTGGCAAAAAGCTGTGTTGATCTGTGGGGAGAAACCACATCAGCCAGAACAAGGCATCAAGGAAAAGATGATAAGTATAGACTCTTACCAGATCCTATGGACTCCCCTGTCAGCGACAGGGAGTCTTGAAGGCAGTGTGCCACCCAGGGCATAGGGAAGGATATCCCGGCGGTCAGAACCTCAAGATTGGACTCTGCGTAGACTCCAGGGATCACCAAGTAGGTCTTCGCGGTAGGTAGTCACAATATGGATCCGGAAGATGGAATATCCCTCGTATGGCTGAAGTTAAACATTCACTCCCATTCGGATAGTATATGAAAAGAAAAAATGTGCTTCCACATAGTGCAGATAAAAGGGGTGTTTTTTATTGCTAAAAAAACGGTACAATAAAAACGTGATCACAATAAAATCCTAGGCAACATGGAGAGTAGTGGTGACATTATACCTCCTAGCCATCTGCTTGTTAGCCCATTGACTTTGTGTTTATCATATGGTTACTGAGTTGAAGGATTTATTAACATTTTTTGTTTATTCGGACTGGAATATATTTCAGCACCATTATTCTGTAATTTTGGTTTGTTTATTATGCGCTACATTTTCCTATCATCCACAACAGCAAACCTGCCAAGAGACGGCCGCACACCAAAACTCACGGACCGGGCAAGGAGGGCATTAATCAGAGAGGAGCACAGAGACCTAAGGTAACCCTGGAGGAGCTGCAGAGTTCCACAGCAAAGACTGGAGTATCTGTACATAGGACCACAATAAGCCGTACGCTCCATAGAGTTGGGCTTTATGGCAGATTGGCCAGAAGAAAGCCATTACTTTCAGCAAAATGGCCCATTTTGAATTTGCGGAAAGTCATGTGGGAGACTCCCAAAATGTATGGAGGAAGGTGCTCTGGTCTGATGAGACTAAAATTGAACCTTTTGGCCATCAAAAAAAACGCTATGTCTGGGGCAAACCCAACACATCACATCACCCAAAGAACACCATCCCCACTGTGAAGCATGGTGGTGGCAGCATCATGCTGTGGGGATGTTTTTCAGCAGTTGGGACTGGGAAATTTTTCAGAGTTGAGGGAAAGATGGATAGTGCTAAATACAGGGATATTCTTGAGCAAAGCCTGTACTACTCTGTGTGTGATTTGAGGCTAGGTCGGAGGTTCACCTTCCAGCAGGACAATGACCCCAAACACACTGCTGAAGCAACACTTGAGTGGTTTAAGGGCAAACATGTAAATGTGTTGAAATGGCCTAGTCAAAGCCCAGACCTCAATCCAATAGAAAATCTGTGGTCAGACATAAAGATTGCTGTTCACAAGCGCAAACCATCCAACTTGAAGGAGCTGGAGCAGTTTTGCAAGAAGGAATGGGCAAAAATCCCAGTGGTAAGATGTGGCAAGCTCATAGAGACTTATCCAAAGCGACTTGGAGCTGTGATAGCCGCAAAAGGTGGCTCTACAAAGTATTGACTTTAGGGGGGGTGAATAGTTATGCACATTGACTTTTTCTGTTGTTTTGTCCTTTTTGTTGTTTGCTTCTCAATAAAAAAAAAAAAACATCTTCAAAGTTGTGGGCATGTTCTGTAAATTAAATGATGGAAATCCTCAAACAATCCATGTTCATTCCAGGTTGTGAGGCAACAAAAACCGAAAAATGGCAAGGGGGGGGGGGATACTTTTGAAAGGCACTCTATGCAGCTGGACACAGCAGTAAAACATTTGGAGGCATTCAAAATGTGCTGGTTGAAAGAATATCGATAAAATGGGTTAAATTCTGCCATTGTTACTGCCAGAGAAATTGCTGAAGAAATGGACATTCCAAGGGAATTTCGACAGTGCAGGACCAAGAGATTTGATTATGAGTGTCCAGATGAAGCCGTTGTTAACCCCGCAGACATGTTCAGAGCAGAACATTTCAATGTTATTGTCGACAAGATTCATGCTAGTGCTGAGCCTCGCTTTGAAGGTTTAAAAAAAAGCTATGTCAGCAATTTTGGGTTTTTATATGATATCTCCTCTTTATGCATGAAATCTGAGATAAATACTTATTACGAAAAAAGCAGAAGAACTTGAAGCCCTACCTACTTTACCCAATTCTTCTGATTCTGACATAAGAGGTCTGGAATTGTATGAAGAGCTACGAATGTGTATGCGGACTGTACCTCCCAAATTGGATATGTCCGGTTCCTTGAAATACCTTATTGATAACAATTTACTTGACGTTTATCCAAACATCTATGTTGCATTAAGAGACATCTTAACAAATCCAGTTACTGTCGCGTCAGCCAAGAGGAGCTTTTCAACACTGAAAGTAATAAAAACATACTTAACTGCTTGCAGACCAGCCGCCGCAGTTTTACTGTGGCCAGTTGGCTCTGCTGCGCGAAATCACGTTATTCTACGTGATCTCGCGAGGGCAGGCTAGCAGGCGTGCGCGCGCCCTCCGCGAGCTCCGAGAGTCCGACCACGGGTCGACTCGATGTCCGCGGGGATATCTGCGATCGTCTCACGGAGAGGAAAAACGGGAAAATGATGATGTAAACAAGCATTTCCCCGTTCTGCCTAGTGACAGGACACTGATCACGGCTCCCTTTAATCGGGAGCGGTGATCAGTGTCGTGTCACACGTAGCCCCTCCCCCCCACACAGTTAGAATCACTCCCTAGGACACACTTAACCCCTGCAGCGCCCCCTCCTGGTTAACCCCTTCACTGCCATTTACACAGTAAACAGTGCATTTTTAATCGCACTGATCGCTGTATAAATGGGAATGGTCCCAAAATAGCGCCAAAAGCGCCCGATGTGTCCGCCATAATGTCGCAGTCCCGATAAAAATCGCTGATCGCCGCCATTACTAGTAAAAAAAAAAAAATAATAATAAAAATGCTATAAATCTATCCTCTATTTTGTAGACACTAAAACTTTTGCGCAAACCAATCAATATACGCTTATTGCGATTCTTTTACCAAAAATATGTAGAAGAATACAGATCGGCCTAAACTGAGGAAAAATTAGCTTTTTTTAAAAAAAATGGGGATATTTATTATAGCAAAAATTACAAAATATTGTGTTTTTTTTCAAAAGTGTCGCTCTTTTTTTGTTTATAGCGCAAAACATAAAAACCATAGAGATTATCAAATGCCAGCAAAAGAAAGCTCTGTTGCCATGAGGTGCCATGTTGAACTTCCAGTGACCAGTATGTGAGAGTGAGAGCGATAACACCAAATTTAACACACCTGCTTCCCATTCACACCTGAGACCTTTTAACACTAACAAGTCACATGACACCAGGGAGGGAAAATGGCTAATTGGGCCCAATTTGGACATTTTCACTTAGGGGTGTACTCACTTTTGTTGCCAGCGGTTTAGACATTAATGGCTGTGTGCTGAATTATTTTGAGGGGACAGCAAATTTACACTGTTATACAAGCTGTACACTCACTACTTTACATTGTAGCAAAGTGTCATTTCTTCAGTGTTGTCACATGAAAAGATAGAAGGAAAGATTTACAAAAATGTGAGGGGTGTACTCACTTTTGTGAGTTACTGTATAATTATATATATATATATATATATATATATATATATATATATATATATATATATATATATATGTAGCAATAACTCTCTGTGGAGCTGCTGGTTTAAGCGGGCTTGTTACCTTCACTCTCCTTCCCTTTGATTCACCGGCACCGGGTCTAGGGGTTCCGTTGAGTTTACCTCTGGACGACACACGCACCAACACTGGAGTACGTTTTCATTGCTTTATTAAACCAGTAACGAAGGAAATAGCAGGAAAGAGGCAGAAGGAGAACTGCAAAGGAAAACTCAAATACCTTTTTAGTAAGACACAAAAATAAAAAGAGAGAGGGGCGCACCGGCCATGTGTATTATCTTTTGTAAAACATTTATTTAGGTAAATGATAAAAGAAATTACTCACAAACAGTAGAGTATCATGTGCCATGAACCTTGGACATCAGCTTGCAACAAGTGGTTAAAATGATGAACAAAGCCTTCCAAAGGTCTATCAGAGGAAAATTCATAAAACACTGCTCACTAACGCGTTTCGACTGCTGAGCTCTGATGAAGAAGGGACGAGCCCTTCGAAACGCGTTAGTGAGCAGTGTTTTATGAATTTTCCTCTGATAGACCTTTGGAAGGCTTTGTTCATCATTTTAACCACTTGTTGCAAGCTGATGTCCAAGGTTCATGGCACATGATACTCTACTGTTTGTGAGTAATTTCTTTTATCATTTACCTAAATAAATGTTTTACAAAAGATAATACACATGGCCGGTGCGCCCCTCTCTCTTTTTATTTTTGTGTCTGCTAGGATTCCCCGTCCTTGAGGGCAGCAAGGCTAGTGTATCCCTTTGATCTATTGGGTCGACCACTTGTGCGCAGGAGTCATTTTCTGTTTTTTTACCTTTTTAGTAAGATTCTTGACAAATGTCCCTGGGGTTGAATATTTCAGTAGAATGCACTCCCTTGGTGGAACACACTCCTTGCACGCCTGGATAGGCCTCTCTCACTAGCCTAGCAGCCAGTACGTAGCACGAATCAAAGTCTCTGCCACAGACTTATGTGGCATAAATCCGTACGATCCTCTGCCACAGGATGTATTGGTTTTCTTGTGGTGAATGTCAGTCACAGTGCTTGAACCTTTAAGCCCACCCGGCAGTACTATGCTGTATAATTACTTTAGGATACGTCCTCCAACCGAGTCACCAGGCCCCTCTCCAGACCAGCACGCTGCATGATCCTTCCATGACGGGTCCTCCCCTGGGATCTTCTCGGTTGTCCAGCTTCCTCCCTTTGGATAGACAGCTCAGGACCATTCCTCGGGCACTCTGGTAGGCCCCAGACAAGCTTCTGGGCCCACCCCTGCGCCGCAGCAACATGGGCCTCCGGAACGGAGGACCACGAGATTGCTTCTCTAACGCATACCTGTCGGCCAGGAGGGCCAGCAGGTGGCTGTAAAATGAACCCCTAAATATGGAGTCTGTCCCATAAATACCCTCGCCCAGAATGCAACTCGGAGGACCACCTCCACCGACTTGTCTCCAGGACAGAAGAGCATCCATAGGCTTAGACACGTTGCCCTTCCAACACCAGCCAGCGGTAACAGCGACACCAACCAGCTCAGTATGGAAACACACGCAACGTCAGCCAAGCTGGAACAGAGGCAAATCTAACCTTCCTAACGAACAAGTTACTAAATTTACCTATCAGATGGTAGATCGCAATTCTACCAGTGCTACATATATATATATATATATATATATATATATATATATATATATATATATATAATTATACAGTATCTCACAAAAATGAGTACACCCCTCACATTATTGTAAATATTTTATTCTATCTTTTCATGTGACAACACTGAAGAAATGACACTTTGCTACAATGTAAAGTAGTGAGTGTACAGCTTGTATAACAGTGTAAATTTGCTATATATATATATATATATATATTTTAGGTGTGCTAATCTTATGCCGCGTACACACGGTCGGACTTTCCGGCATACTTGGTCCGGCGGACCAGAGTGTGCCGGACAATCCGCCCGTGTGTAGGCGCCGGCGGACTTTTCCGGC
Organism: Lithobates clamitans; assembly: GCA_037952925.1. Taxonomy (NCBI): domain Eukaryota; kingdom Metazoa; phylum Chordata; class Amphibia; order Anura; family Ranidae; genus Lithobates; species Lithobates clamitans. The sequence goes on along the minus strand of JBBGZY010000819.1, from coordinate 331,312 downwards.
TGACATTTTCCCAAAAGCCCGCCGGACCTAGATTTGAAACATGTTTTAAATCTTTCCGTCGGACTCAATTTCGGGCGGAAAGCCCGCTCGTCTGTATGCTGGTCCAACGAACCAGATACGGCGCGAAGGCAGGGTACTGTATTTCGCGCTCGCTGCAATAGGAAAAACAAATTTTCCTATTGCGGCGAGCGCGGGGCATACCAGGCCCTTAGGTCTGGTATGGATTATAAAGGGGAACCTTTCCTGACCGGCCAGGCTGCGTGCTCGGATCGGGGTCTGGTATGGATCCTAGGGGGGACCCCACACCGTTTTTTCGGCGTAGGGGGGGGTTCCCCTTTATAATCCATACCAGACCTAAGGGCCTGGTATGACCCGCGACGGGGCTCGCAAGGTGTCAATCTCGCCGATAAAAGCGGCAAGATTGACATCCTTTTCTAGTCCCGTCGCACCTGAGTCACGTTCAAAATGAACGGACTTGTCCGTGTGTGGGCAAGTCCGTTCATTCTGAAAGTCCGCCGTAACTCCGGCGAAAGTCCGTCGGAAAAACGGGCGGACTTAGCCCGCCGCAAAGTCCAGTCGTGTGTGGGCAAGTCCGTCCGTTTTAAAGTCCGGCGCACCTGGCGGACAAAGTCCGTCAGAAAGTGTGCCGGACCAAGTAGGACAGAAAGTCCGACCGTGTGTACGCGGCATTACAATTACCTTGCTTCTGTATAAAAAAAACTGTACTTAACTCAAAAATAAGCTCTGTCTGATTTAAACTTGTAAATTCTCTACAATCTCTAACGTTGTCAAAGACTCGCAGCGCACCGCGTTGCCTTATACCACATCATCATCGCTCAATCTGTAAGTGATATAATGAAGGTCAGAGCAGCATTTTTCATTTATTCCAAGAAATAGTTACCGTACTTTTATATTCATATCAAGAAATGGCTGACTTTATGCTATTCAAATAACATTATATAAATATATATATCATTTGGATCCTCTGACATGTGCTGGATTCAGGTGAGGTGTATTTTTTTTTTTAATAAGTCCTACTCCTTATTACCGGTACATTTCTTCTTTAGTATAGCCAACTCTGAACATCTCTTTTTTTAGAATTTTGTATAAATCATCTCATCCTAAAATAAAATTTATAAAAAATAAAGCAAAAAAAAACGGAGCTGAATTAAAAAAAAAAAAAAAAGAAAGTAGTAGCAATATTTAGAAGTGATATGTCTGAACAATTTGTAGAGCTCCCCCAATGTGTATATAATTAGGATATTTTATCCTTTTCCGTCTTTAGTAGTGGCAGCTTACAGCGAAGGGGGTGTTTTCAGTTTCTTCAGTGTCTGTTCGTCTCTGACCTACAAAAACAGTTCCTTTGCTGTTCCATATGGTGGAACATGTTCCCTTAATAGCTCGGGGCCTGCAGAAAAAGTGACAATCTAAGTGGCTCAGCTTCTTTGAGGTAATGCCATATCTCCAGTATATTAATAGATGCATTGTACCGTCTCCACCGCTCGGCCAAGAAAATCTTTTTTTTTTTTTTTCGCTTAGAACACTCCTAATTAAAAACGGCATTGTTCTCAAGGCAACACGGAGCGTTCAATCAAAGGTTCTCAGTATTAGTCCCTAATTCTGATTTCTCTATATAATCATTACAAAAAAAAAAAAAAAAAATTGTTCTTTCACTCTCTCCCAACATTCCAGGGAGCCTTGCTAATTTTGAGAGTCTGTCTCTTATAACGCGAGATAAAAACGTTTATTGTCTTTTCATGGCTCAGATTTGATTAAAGAAAAAAAAAAAAATAGCATTAAAAATCAGAGGGAGAGGAAAGCTCGGCAAAATAGGCAAAGTCTATTCATAAAAACGCTGCGGTGATTAAAAAATTTTAAAAAAAAAGTTGGTGCGGTAGCATCGCAGCAGGCTTAAAACAAGGGCGTTTATTGGACCCCTTTGTCAGATTGTTTGGGGGGGGGAACAGAAAATGTGCCAAATCACTCAAGGAGCTGAGAAATGAAATCAAGCAAACAATCAAGCATTGAATACAATTTGAACATAAACAGGTTGCTAAAGTTAACCTTATTAAAAAAAAAAAAAAATTATATATATATATATATATATATATATATATATATATATATATATATATATATACTGTACACACACATATATATATACAGTATATATATATATATATATATATATATATATATATATATATATATATGTATATATATATATGTATATATATATATATATATATATATATGTATATATATATATATATATATATATATATATATATATATATGTATATATATATATATATATATATATATGTATATATATATATATATATGTATATATATATATATATACACACACACATACACACACACAGCGCTTTGAAAAAGTATTCATACCCCTTGAAATTTTCCACATTTTTGACATTACGACCAAACACTAAATGTATTTTATTGGGATTTTATGTGATAGACCAACACAAAGTGGCACAACATTCTGAAGTGGAAGGAAAATGATAAATGGTTTTCAGGATTTTTTACAAATAAATATGTGAAAAGTGAGGGGGGGTACATTTGTATTCAGCCCCCTTTACTCTGATACCCCCAACTAAATTCTAGGGGAACCAATTGCCTTCAGAAGTCACCTAATTAGAAAATTGAGTCCACCTGTGTGTAATTTAATCTCAGTATAAACACAGCTGTTCTGTGAACCCTCAGAGGTTTGTTAGAGAACCTTAGTGAACAAACCGCATCACGAAGGCCAAGGAACACACCAGACAGGTCAGGGATAAAGTTGTGGAGAAGTATAAAGCAGGGTTAGGTTGTAAAAAAAATATCCCAAGCTTTGAACATCTCACGGAGCTCTGTTCAATCCATCATCTGAAAATGGAAAGAGTATGGCACAACTGCAAAACCTACCAAGACATGGCCGTCCACCTAAACTGACCGGCCGGGCAAGGAGAGCATTCATCAGAGAAGCAGCCAAGAGGCCCATGGTAACTCTGGAGGAGCTGCAGAGATCCACAGCTCAGGTGGGAGAATCTGTCCACAGGACAACTATTAGTCGTGTTCTCCACAAATCTGACCTTTATGGAAGAGTGACAAGAAGAAAGACATTGGTGAAAGAAAGTCATAAGAAGTCCTGTTTGCAGTTTGTGAGAAGCCATGTGGAGGACACAGCAAACATGTGGAAGAAGGTGATCTGGTCAGAGGAGACCAAAATTGAACTTTTTGGCCTAAAAGCAAAACGCTATGTGTGGTGGAAAACTAACATTGCACATCACCCTGAACACACCATCCCCACCGTGAAACATGGTGGTGGCAGCATCATGTTGTGGGGATTCTTTTCTTTAGCAGGGACAGGGAAGCTGGTCAGAGATGATGGGAAGATGGATGAAGCCAAATACAGGGATACTCTTAGAAGCAGGGCTTTTTTTCAGCGGGAATGCGGGGGAACGCAGTTCCGGCACCTCCAGCACTGAATGTATGTAATAGCATGGGATGTGGGGTATGCTGGATGGTCTATTGATGTTGGCTGCTGGGGGATCTATTGTCACTGATGGGGATCTGATTTTGTGTGAGGGTCTATTGTTGCTGATGGGGAATCTATTGTTGCTGGGGTGGGTCTTCTGTTGCTGGAAGGGATCTACTGTTGAGGGAGAGGTCTATTTTTAATGGCTGCTGGAGGATCTATTGATGCTGGCTGCTGGGAGATCTGTTGTTGCTGCTGAGGGGGGGGGGGGTCTAATGTTGCTTGGGTGGTTATTTTGTTACTGGGTGTGATATTTTGTCGTGGGTGGTTCACTGTTGCTGCAGGGAATCTATTGTTGTTGGGGTGGAGTCCATTGTTGCTGGGGGAGTCTATTGTTGTGTGGGGATCTATTGCTGGGATTCTATTGTTGTTGACTGCAGGGGATCTATTTTACTGCTTTTCTTTTTATCATATACATGTTCCATACAAATGATTTAGCACCACAAAATGATACTTGGTTCTGTATTGTCTAAAAGAGGCGGTACTGGTAGGTGGGTAGGGGGTGGAATCAAGGGACGGTGGTCAGAGGTGGGTAGGGGGCAGAGACAAGGGGTGGCTCAGATGGGGGGAGTTCCTGCACTTATTCTACGAGAAACAAAAGCCCCGCTTAGACGAAATGCTGTTATGCCGCGTACACACGATCGGATTTTCCGACAGGAAATGTTGGATGTGAGCTTGTTGGCGGTAAGTCCTACCGCTACAAGCGGTAAGTCCTACCGCTTGTTGTCGGACTTTCCGCCGACAAATGTTGGCTAGCATGCTCTCAAATTTTCCGCCAACAAAATGTGTGTTGTCGGACTGTCCAATCGTGTGTACACAAGTCCGTCGGACAAAAGTCCAAAGTACAAACACGCATGCTTAAAATCAAGGATGAGCCGGAAGCGCGAACTAGTGTTCGTAATGGAGATATCACATGACTATTGAACTTCCTCATTATCAGCTCGCCGTACGTCTTGTTTGTCACTACGTTCGTAATTGTTGGCCAACATTTGTGTGACCGTGCGTATGCAAGAAAAGTTGGACCCACCAACCTTCAAACAAAATTCCACAGTTTTGTTGTCGGAAAGTCCAATCGTGTGTACACGGCATTAGAGTCTGCAAAAGACTTGAGACTGGGGCGAAGGTTCACCTTCCAGCAGGACAACGACCCGAAACATCCAGTCAGAGATACAAATGATGGTCCAGTCAAAGCCCAGACCTAAATCCAATTGAGAACTCTTCGACACAAGAAATGTCATATAAGTTCATGGCCAGGTGATATAGAACACCAACACAATTGGCACAAATATATCGGACATCAAATGATAACTGCTGGAGGGGCTGTGGTCAGAGGGACACGCATCTTCATATATGGTGGGATTGCCCAAGAACATTCGATCTTTCTGGGAAGAGGAAGCCCCATGGATAGAAAAGTTATCCAACAAAACTATTGAAGCGTCGCCTCTACATTTTCTATTCCATGGAATGCCGGCTTCTATTAAATCATATAAAAAAAAAGTGTTATCCCACATTTTCTAAAGGCAGCAAAAACACTGATACCTAGGCACTGGAAACAGATTACATGTCCTACACTACTGGAATGGAATAGAGAGGTGGAAGTAATAATGGAGGCGGAAAGATGGGTGCATAAAATCAGAAATCAACAGGACAAATTTGAGAACATATGGACAGATTGGAAACAATATTCTCCGGAGATTGGGAAAGAGTAAAATACATTAGAAAGGTGGATATAGGTAGGCATTGTAATAATAGGAGGTAACATTGCCGTGAGGTCTCAGCCCTTGTATAGGTGTACCAGATATTAAGATAATGTATATGGAAATAAATGTAGAGCATTTAATTTGGTGAGTAGGGTGGGTTTTTTTTTTCTTTTGGGGGGGAGGGGATGGAACAGGAAGGTGGAGAGGGGCACTTTTAAAAATTTTTTTTTATTTTTTATTTTTTTTACTTTTTTCGTTATATGGATTATATATGGACAAAGGCACAAACATATAGTAATACACTTATAAAAGATACACAATTGCACATAAGTTAGGGCAGGGGTCCTCAAACTTTTTAGACAGGGGGCCAGTTCACGGTCCCTCAGACTGTTGGGGGGCCGCACTATAGTTTAAAAATATATGAACTAATTCCTATGCACACGTCCTATTTGTAGTGCAAAAAAAAAAAAAACAGGAAAAAACAGTACAATATTTAAAATAAAGAACAATTGTAATCAATATGAACTTATCAGTATTTCACAGACTCCCATAATTACAGTACCACTCCCAATCACAGACCCCCCCTCCCCATCACAGACTCACCCCATAAAAAAGCCACCCCATGACAGATCCCCCCATCACAGAGCCCCCCAACACAAACTCCTCTCCATCACAAAGCCCCACATAACAGATTCCCCCCATAACAGACTCCCCCATATCACATACTTCCCCCATCACAGATCCCCCCATAACAGACTCCCCCCATATAAGTCCCCCCCATAGCACAGACTCCCCCATCACAGATCCCCCCATATCACAGATCCCCCATAACAGACTCCACCATCACAGATCCCCCCCATAACAGACTCCCCTATCACAGATCCCCCCCATAACAGACTCCGCCATCACAGATCCCCCCATAACAGTCCCCCCCCCCCCATAGCACAGACTCCCCCATCACAGATCCCCCCATATCACAGATCCCCCATAACAGACTCCGCCATCACAGATCCCCCCATAACAGACTCCCCATCACAGATCCCCCCATAACAGACTCCCCATCACAGATCCCCCCATATCACAGATCTCCCCATCACAGACTCCCCCTATCACAGACTCCCCCTATCACAGACTCCCCCATAACAGACTCCCCATATTACAGACTCCCCAATAACAGACTCCCCCATAACAGACTCCGCCATCACAGATCACCCCATAACAGACTCCCCATCACAGATCCCCCCATATCACAGATCCCCCATAACAAACTCCCCCTATCACAGACTCCCCCATAACACAGATCCCCCCATAACATACTCCCCATCACAGATCTCCCCATATCACAGATCTCCCCCATAACAGACTCCCCATATCACAGACTCCCCCCTTACAGATCCCCCATATCACAGATCTCCCCATATCACAGATCTCCCCATATCACAGACTCCCCCATATCACAGATCCCCCCATAACAGACTCCCCATCACAGATCCCCCCATATCACAGATGTCCCCATCACAGATCCCCCCATATCACAGATCCCCATCACAAATCCCCCCCATATCACAGATCCCCATCACAAATCCCCCCCATATCACAGATCTCCCATCACAGATCCCCCCATATCACAGACTCCCCCATATCACAGATCCCCATCACAAATCCCCCCCATATCACAGATCCCCCCATATCACAGATCCCCATCACAAATCCCCCCCATATCACAGATCCCCATCACAAATCCCCCCCATATCACAGATCTCCCATCACAGATCCCCCCATATCACAGACTCCCCCATATCACAGATCCCCATCACAAATCCCCCCCATATCACAGATCTCCCATCACAGATCCCCCCATATCACAGACTCCCCCATATCACAGATCCCCCATCACATATCCCCCCCATATCACAGATCCCCCCATATCACATATCCTCCCCATATCACATATCCCCCCATATCACAGATCCCCCCATATCACATATCCCCCCTATATCACAGATCCCCCATCACTGATCCCCCCATATCACATATCCCCCATCACAGACTCCCCATATCACAGATCCCCCATCACAGATCCCCCCATATCACAGACTCCCCATATCACAGATCCCCCCATATCACAGACTCCCCTCATCAATATTACACTGCCGCCTCTTGTATAATGTCACAGCCCTCCCACTCAGCACTTACCTGTATCACGCAGGACGCGAAGCATGGTAGGTCCGGACGGAGGGCGGGACTTTGGAAGTGAGGGGCAGGTGATTGGTTCCTGGGACCGCCCTGATGCCTAGTAACCAATCACCTGCTTCTTAGCACAGAATGTCCTTTGTCCGGGCCTGTCATGTTTCCCGTCCTGTGTGATGGAGGTAGCAGAGGGCAGGGGGAGTGCTGCGATGTTAAAGGGGCAGTCCGCGGGCCGGATAAAAAATGTTGGAGGGCCAGATTCGGCCCGCGGGCCGTAGTTTGAGGACCCCTGAGTTAGGGTTTATGCTCTTTTTTTTTTTTTCTTGTTTTGTTTTTCTTCTTCCGTCATTGATGGTAGGCTTCATGCACATTTTTGGTATGTAATGCACTTATAACCGATACACGATTGCACATAATTTAGGAAGGGATTACGCTCTCTTTTACAGGGGTCTTAAAAAAAAAAATTTCCCTCCCCTGTCATTGATGATAGGTTCCATGCACATTTTTTGTAATAAATTTATTTTTAATTTATTTATTTATTTTTATTCTTTATTTTGGATTGTGCCCCTATTTTGCCCCCGCTTCCTGCCCTTCCCTCTCCGCCCTCTCCTCCTTCCCTTTTTTTTTTTTTATTTCATTTTTTTTGTTTTGGGAGTTTTAGGTTGGTTGGGTCTTGTTTGGGTTTTTTTTTTTTTTTTTTTTTTTGGGTGAGGTGGGGATGGTGGGTTCCAAATATTGTATAGAAGGGTTTATTAGATAAACAATATAATTGAGAAAAGTGATTTAAAGAGGAGTTCCACCCAGGGGGGGCGTCAAAAAAAAAAAAAAAAATTAAAAGTCAGCAGCTACAAATACTGCAGCTGCTGACTTTTAATTGGACACTTACCTGTCCCAGGGTCCAGCGATGCGGGGGATCGAAGCCCCGCTCATCCCCCCCCTCCGCTCGTCGGCGCCGGCATTTCAACTGTGGGCGCCGGGCTGTGGCTTCACAGCCTGGCACCCACTGCGCATGCGCGAGTGGCGCCGCGTGCCGTGATTGGCCGCTCAATCACCTGGGACCTGTAATGGGTCCCAGATGATTGACAGGAGGGAGGGAGCAGAGCGGAGCCCTTCCTGTGCCGAGGGGGAAGTGATGTCACCAGCCCAGGCAAAGGAACAGGCAGACTACGAGGGACCACCTAGCAACAGGCATTTAGAGGTAAGTGAAAAAAAAAAATATCCAAATGTTTTTTTGGGGGTTTTTTTTAGAGTTTTTCCAGGTATTTTTGTTTTTTGGGTGGAACCCCACTTTAAGGTAGAAGAGCAAAGATAAAAGTGTATATATATATATATATATATATATATACAGTCTACTCTTTAATTGTTTTCTTTGTTTTTATATATCTTTTTGTACAGTATTGTATAGTTTGTCCTAAATGTAAAAAAAAATAATAAAAATTGAATTATAAAAAAAAATCCAATTGAGAATCTGTGGCAAGACCTGAAAATTGCTGTTCACAGACGCTCTCCATCCAATCTGACAGAGCTTGAGATATTTTGCAAAGAAGAATGGGAAAAAATGTCCCTCTCTAGATGTGCAAAGCTGGTAGAGACATCCCCAAAAAGACTTGCAGCTGTAATTGCAGAGAAAGGAGGTTCTACAAAGTATTGTCTCCGGGGGGCGCCATACAAATGTACCTCCCCCACACTTTTAAGATATTTACTTGTAAAAAAGATTTGAAAACCATTTATCATTTTCCTTCCACTTCACAATTATGTGTCACTTTGTGTTGGTCTATCACATAAAATCCCAATAAAATACATTTAAGTTTTTGGTTGTAACATGACAAAATGTGGAAAATTTCAAGGGCTCTGAATACTTTTTCAAGGCACTGTATGTAATATATATATATATATATATATATATATATATATATATATATATATATATCAAATATATATATTTTTTTGTTTTGTTTCTATAAAATGTAATACCTAAGTCAAAACACCAGCAAAAGTAGCAAGACAACAGTGATTAGCCCATTAAAAGATAAATAAAAACATTTTTTCCCCATTAGTCTCCTACAATCCAGGCAGATATTGAGATCACAAATTATTATCAATTTTATTATCAATACCAGCAGCAAGGATGGCCAGATCTGCGTAGCTAAACTTAAGAAACTACATATGATTTAAACACGTTTTTAAGTGGCTCTCTTTACTTACCTGCTCTGTGCAATAGAATTGCACAGAACGGCCCAGATCCTCCTCTTCTCTGGTCCCCCCACCGGAAATCCTGGCTCCTGCTCGATTGCTGGTGCCCCTAATATGAAACCGATTCCCATGGGGGCACCTGTGTAGGCTCACTCTCGAGCCCCATTGCTGCGTCCATTGACAGAGACAGAGGGACTCAGCCCCGCCCCCCCACTCCCTTGTCACTGGAGTTGATTGACAGGAGGTGGGGGGGCTGGGGGGATCCTGCAGCAGAGAAGGTTTTTTACCTTCATGCATAAAATGGATTAGGGTAAAGAAAACTTGAGGCTTTAGAACCACTTTAACAGTGAAACAAAATCCATCCAAACACCAACAAGCAGAATACACAGCAAATGTTATGATACAACTCAACCATAACCAAATGACAAAATACCTAACGAGCAACCTAAGTAACAGAAAGCCTAACTAGCAAACTAACTATAATACAATATATACAAAATGAGGAACACAGATAAACAAGGTAGTGCCGTGGATGCAAGAAAGGGAGGAACAAGGGCAGCAGATACAAAGCAGCAAGGTACAGAGCATAGGATGCAGGACAAGAACAAGAGCAAGAGCACGGTTAATTAACATTAGCAAGCGGTATCTGGCGAGCAGAGCAAAACACTGAAGCAAAGGGTAATAGTATAAGAGGAACTAAATACCCTCCCAGCAGCCAGCATCAGGTGAGGACTGATTACTGAAATCTGCTGGCTGTTGGCAGACACCCAATGGTGGATACCAAAACTGCAACCTTCCACTTCGGGGGACCACAGTGTCACCAGCAGATGATTGAAGTCTTTAACAATGCCTGGTCATGGATCTTTGGATGTCCATTTTATCAAGACAGATTGAATCTGCGATATGCAATATTAGGGCTCACGACTGATATACAGAACAGGTGTGGCTCATGAGTCCATGATTACATAATAACAATATTAGGGACAGTGGGACAATATTAGGGACAGCTCATGTTTTTTTGGGGGGGAGGGGGGAGCAATGCTCTGAGCCACGAGCCCACCCTATTTTGAAGCCTATTAGAGCCTCTGGCTCTAATCAGGTGCTTCAAAAATCACCCCCGCCGCTAAAATTCAGGCGCCCGAAGTCCTGAAATGTGCCGGACGCATAAATAGGATAGAGCATCACATCGCCACATGGCTAGAAGGTGGTGGGGGTGGCAGCCATGGATAGAGGGGGTGGTGCTCGGGCGCCCCTAATGGATGGGCCGCCACTAATTAGAGAAGAGGTAGAAAAAGGGTGGAAAAGAAGGAAGGATGTGGAAACAGACCCTGTAGGTATCAATGGTTACCCAAAGAGGGTAGCTGGAGGAGCAATTCGCTTTTAATTTGCCTTACTAATGGGGTCAAGTCAAAGTCTGGGGGAAGAAAATGGTTCACCCAGGGCTGCCATAGTTTAGTGCATTTTGATATCTAATCCTGCAGGGTAGCCATTATTTTTACATAGATTATGGGTTGTGTAACCTTATTTTTGATCCCAATTATACACAACCAAGAGGCCTTTGAGGGCCTTGCCAAACTGTCTGCGTAACTGTCGTGGTGATCTGCAACAGAAGCTTAGATTGTATTTTAAACCAATAACTGAAGGTGGTGCTGTACACACTTTATATACAATAGTGTATAATCTTAAATCCAATATGTGATCCAGTTAAGGTGTAAAAAAAGTTAAAAATTGTCCGCTGTGTAACACTTAAATGTCCAGTGATGTTGCATATATTATTTATTCTTCATACTTCTCCACCACTGTGTTAGGACACAATCCACCCCAAGATTCTAGTAAGAAGAGCTCACTCACCAGACCATAATGTCCCCTTTTAAATAAGCAGGTCAATGTGTGGCATTGTCTGACTGAAAAGACCACTCCACTCTACATTTTCTCCAATATGCCAGATCCTCCAGGACTTAGCTCTTCATCCCCTCACCATGTACCAAGAAGCTCTTTATCTCCTCACCATGTACCAAGAAGCTCTTTATCTCCTCACCATGTACCAAGAAGCTCTTTGTCTCCTCACCATGTACCAAGAAGCTCTTTATCTCCTCATCATGACATCATAGAGTTCAACAAGCGCTTAAGGAGTCCTCTTCCCCTCCTCCATGATGACATCACAGAGCTGGTGGATGTTAGAGACTTTGCGCTCCTCCACCTTCCGTTTGAGGATGCCCCAATGTCTGGAGACATTCTTGGCCGGTCCATCACCTTTACCCTCAGCTTCTTTAGCAAGGCAGTGGTCATCTTGGAGGTGTGTTTGGGGTCCTTATCATGTTGGAATACTGCCCTGCGGCCCAGTCTCTGAAGGGAGGGGGTCATGCTCTGCTTCAGTATATCACTGTACATGTTGGCATTCATGGTTCCCTCAATGATCTGTAGCTCCCCAGTGCCGGCAGCACTCATGAAGCCTCAGACCATGACACTCCCACCACCATGCTTGACTGTAGACAAGACACACTTGTCTTTGTCCTCCTCACCTGGTTTCCGCCACACACGCTTGACACCATCTGAATCAAATAAGTTTATCTTGGTCTCATCAGACCACACAGGACATGGTTCCAGTAATCCATGTCCTTAGTCTGCTTGTCTTCAGCAAACCGCTTTCTTGTACATCATTTTTAGAAGAGGCTTCCTTCTGGGATGAAAGCCATTCAGACCAATTTGATGCAGTGTGCGGCGTATGGTCTGAGCATTGACAGGCTGAACCCTCCACCCCTTCAACCTCTGCAGCAATGCTGGCAGCACTCAAAAGTCTATTTCCCAAAGACAACCTCTGGATATGACGCTGAACACGTGACCTCAACTTCTTTGGTGGACCATGGCGAGGCCTGTTCTGAGTGGAACCTGTCCTGTTAAACCGCTGTATGGTCTTGGCCACCGTGCTGCAACACAGTTTCAGGGTCTTGGCAATCTTCTTATAGCCTAGGCCATCTTTATATAGAGCAACAATTCTTCTTTTCCAGATCCTCAGAGAGTTCTTTGCCATGAGGTGCCATGTTGAACTTCCAGTGACCAGTATGAGAGAGTGAGAACGATAACACCAAATTTAACACACCTGCTCCCCATTCACACCTGAGACCTTATAACACTAACGAGTCACATGACACCGGGGAGGGAAAATGGCTAATTGGGCCTAATTTGGACATTTTCACTTAGGGGTGTACTCACTTTTGTTGCCAGCGGTTTAGACATTAATGGCTGTGTGTTGAGTTATTTTGAGGGGACAGCAAATTTACACTGTTATACAAGCTGTACACTCCCTACTTTACATTGTAGCAAAGTATCATTTCTTCAGTGTTGTCACATGAAAAGATAGAATAAAATATTTACAGAAATGTGAGGGGTGTACTCACTTTTGTGAGATACTGTACATCCATTGTTGCCAATCTATAATACCTATTCATTTATAGAGCAGACTTTCTCAACCAGGGTTCCTTCAGAGGCTACTATGGGTTGTTGGAGCATTCTTCCCACTGACTACCACTGTAAGGAACATTCTTCCCACTGATCACTAGGGATGAGCCGAACACCCCCCGTTTCAGTTTGCACCAGAACCTGCGAACGGACCGAAAATTTGCACGACGTTAGAACATCCATTGAAGTCTATGGGACTCGAACGTTCTAAATCAAAAGTGCTAATTTTAAAGGCTAATTTGCATGGTATTGTCCTAAAAAGGGTTTGGGGACCCGGGTCCTACCCCAGGGGACATGTATCAATGCAAAAAAAAAGATTTAAAAACTGCAGTTTTTTCGGAAGCAGTGATTTTAATGATGCCTAAAGTGAAAAAAAAAGTGAAATATTCCTTTAAATATTGTACCTGGGGGGTGTCTATAGTATGCCTGTAAAGTGGCGCGTGTTTCCCGTGCTTAGAACAGTCCCTGCACAAAATGACATTTTTAAAGTAATAAAAGTAATTTAAAACTGCTTACGGCTTTAATGTAATGTTGGGTCCTGGTAATATGGATGAAAATCAGTGAGACAAACGGCATGGGTACCCCCCAGTCCATTACCAGGCCCTTTGGGTCTTGTATGGATATTAAGGGGAACCCCGCACCCAATTTAAAAAAAGGAAAGGTGTGGGGCCCCCAGGCCCTCTGAACAGCAGTATACAGGCAGTGCAAACAAGACAGGGACTGTAGGTTTGTTGTTAAGTAGAATCTGTTTGTAATTTTGAACTGGTACATTTTTAAAGTGTAGCTTCAGCCAAAAAATATATTTTTAAGCTTTTTGGAAAACATAGGGAAGGGTTATCACCCCTGTGACATTTGTTTTGCTGTCTGTGCTCCTCTTCAGAAGATTTCACCTAACTTTCTGTCCCAATGACAAATGTTTTTTGACAATTTGGGGGTTTTAGTGAAACAAAGATTGGTGATAAAGCATCAGTGGAGAGGAGACACGTTTTTCCCATATTAACTCTTACAAGAGAGAATTTCCCTTCCTAGGGGTAGATTTCATCTCACTTCCTGTTGTCTCCTTCCGTTTGCAAGTAGGAGTCGCTTGTAAGTTGGATGTTTGAAAGTAGGGGCCTGCCCTACATACTCTGCAGAAATTGCAGCCTTAGGTGTTGGTGTTGCCACAACACTGTAAGCCCTCACAGTTACTCTTGGTGGGCGCAGGACCAGGCTCTGCTGTGAAATATTAGATGAAGAATTGTAATTACATGCCCCTGTTGAACAGGGGCAGAAAAATTGGGCCTTTGGTGGTGGTGGTGCTGGTGCCACAACACTGTAATTGCTCACAGTTACTCTTGGTGGGTGCAGAAACGGGCCCTGCTGGGAAATATTAGATCAAGAATTGTAATTACATGTTCCTGTTGAACAGGGGCAGAAAAATTGGGCCTTAGGCACTGGTGCCACAACACTGCAACCCCTCACAGATACTCTAGTTGGAGCGCAGGAACAAGGCCTGCTGCAAAGTATTGCATCAAAAATTCTAATTACATGCCCCTGGTAAACAGGGGCTGAAAAATTGGGCCTTAGCCACTGGTGGCGGTGCCCAGAACCAAAAATATTCTTACAAGCTATCAGCATGATCATTGAGGAGGAAGAGGATAGTCACTCAGCATAACAGGATAGTCACTCAGCATCAGCATAGGCAGTCTTGAAGGGATCTGACATTTTAAAAAAAATTATTCGGTTACATCAGCATCAGGTGTTTGGTAGCTGGTGGTGATCCAAGACTGATTCATTTTTATGAAGGCCAGTCGATCAACCGAGACGGTGGACAGACGCACCCTGTGATCGGTTCCAAAACCTCCAGCAGCACTGAATGTGCGTTCCGAAAGAACACTGGATGCATTACAGGCCAGTAGCTCAATTGCATATTGTGCAAGCTCTGGCCAGTAATCCATCCTCAAGACCCAGTAACCCAGAGGATTTTCGGTGGGAAAGGTGTCCAAGTCAGATCTTTCCCCTAGGTATTCCTGCACCATGTAAAACAGACACTGGCGATGGTTGCTGGAACCGATCATACCTTGGGGCTACGGACTAAAAAATTGTCTGAACGCATCGGTCAGATGGCCACCTTCTCCACCGCTCCTTCTTTGACTGACTGAAGCCTCAGCAACACGTTGTCCAGAAACAGGAGTTTGTAACCTCCCAGTCTCTGGGAACGCGTTGCACAGACCTTTCTGCAAGGCCTCCCGAAGATGTTTCATCCTCTGCTCCCTCCGTGATGGCAAGATAAGGTCCGCAACCTTACCCTTGTAACGTGGATCAAGGAGGGTTGCCAGCCAGTATTGATCCCTCTCCTTGATACCACGAATACGAGGATCCTTACGCAGGCTTTGCAGGATCAGGGAGGCCATGTAGCGTAGGTTTGCTGAGGCATTCGGTCCGGAGTCCTCTGGGTCACTAAGGACGACATGATCCGCAGCCACCTCCTCCCAGTCACGTACAAGTCCATGGGTTTCTTGGGACTATAAATGATCCCTTAAAAACTGCTGCTGATGCTGAGTGTCAGGCTCCACCTCCATGCTAACGCCATCCTCCTCTTCCTCTTCCTCCTCCTCCTCCTCCTCCTCCTCCTCCTCCTCCTCCTCCTCCTCCTCCTCTTTCTGTGTGATCGGCGGGCATGCAAGAACACTGTCTGGATAAAGGGGGCCTTGAGAGCTAAGGAAGTCCTCCTCTTCCTGCCTCTGTTCTGCCTCAAGTGCCCTGTCCATTATTTCACGCAGCGTGTGCTCCAACAGGTGGACAAGGGGGACAGTGTCACTGATGCATGCACTGTCACTTCTCTCCTCAAATGGTGACAGGACAGTGCATGCATCCCTAAACATGGCCCACTGGCGTGGGAAAAGAAAAACAAGTTCCCCTGACCCTGTCCTGGTGCCATAGTCGCACAGGTACTCATTGATGGCCCTCTGCTGCGTGTGCAGCCGCTGCAGCATGGCCAATGTTGAGTTCCACCTGGTGGGCATGTCACAGATTAGGCGGTTCTTGAGCAGGTTAAATTCCTTTTGGAGGTCAGCCAGCCGAGCACTGGCAATATATGACAGATATAGGACATCCTGTAAGCCCGGGTACCTGCCCAAGAACCGCTGCACCACCAAGTTAAGTACGTGAGCCAAACAGGGCACATGGGTCATTTGTCCCTGTCGGAGGGCGGAGAGGAGGTTGGTGCCATTGTCGCAAACCACCATAGCTGCCATCAACCACCTCTGAACCTGCCCTTGCAGAGCTGACAGAATCTCTGCCCCAGTGTGGCTCCTGTCCCCCAAGCACACCAGCTCAAGCACTGCATGGCATCTTTTAGCCTGCGTACTTGCGTAGCCCCTTGAAAAGTTACGGAGCACCGCTTGTTCCGTAGTCAAATCAGCACAGGAAGAGGCCATGGAGGAAGAAGAAGAGGAGGGGGTGGAGGAGAGAGGTGTGGCAGAATCAACACTAGTAGTATTTTGGAGGCGTGGTGGCAGAACAACCTCCAACACTACTGCACCTTGTCCTGCATCCTTCCCAGCTGCCAGAAGAGTCACCCAGTGTGCGGTGAAAGATAGGTAACGTCCCTGTCCATGTCTGCTGGACCATGAGTCAGCGATAATATGCACCTTACCGCTGACCGTCCTGTCCAGCGAGGCCAAGACATTGCCTTCCACATGCCGGTAGCGAGCAGGAATCACCTTCCGTGAGAAAAAGTGGCATTTGGGAACCTGCCACTGAGGAACCGCACATTCCACAAACTCACGAAAGGGGGCAGAGTCTACCAACTGAAAAGGCAGCAGTTGAAGTGCTAGCAATTTAGCCAAGCTAGCATTCAACTGCTGGGCATGTGGATGGCTGAGAGCGAACTTCTTTCGGCGGTGCAGCAGCTGGAGCAGGGAAATGTGCCTGGTACAATCTGACGTCTGGGTACCGATAGCAGATTGCCCCCAAGTACTTGGCTGTGACATACCTAATTCTATACCTTCATTCCTCTCAGTGCAGGTCTTAGAGAGGACTGAAGGTATAGTGGGGTTGGAGATGGGGTTGATGAGGAGCAAGGAGAGGTCCTCTTTGTTCTTTGGTGTGGGTCCTTTAGGTACACTTGCCAACGAACTGCATGGCAGGTCAACATATGTCTGGTCAAGCATGTGGTGCCCAAGCGGGAGATGTTTTGGCCACGAGAGATACGTTTGAGACATATGTTGCAAATAGCAGCGGTGGGATCTGATACACTCGTCTCAAAAAAGGCCCACACCAAAGAACTTTTGGAATAAGGCACAGAGACAGCAGCGCCCTGCACATGCAGAGCTTTGAGGTGTGATGCAGTCAGTGTGCTGCCCTTAGGCTGGCCCCTGGAGGGCATCCTGCCTCGTTTGTGATGTGCCTCCTCCTCCTCTCCTCCTCCTCCTCTCTCCTATCAGGCACCCACGTGGAGTCAGTGACCTCATCATCCCCTCCCTCCTCATCACTGGAGCAAAGCTGGCAGTATGCTGCAGCTGGGGGAACATGACTACCAGATTGCTGTCCTTCTCGGGCACCCCCTCTCTCTGGGCTCACGTTACTGCCTTCCTCTAGCTGGGTACCATCATCGGAGCCTTCAAAACGCTGGGCATCCTCCTGGAGCATGTACCCAACACTGTGGTCAAACAGTTCGTGGGGACTCCTCAGGAGGACATGGTGGGGCTAGGGAAGGAGTGACTGATGCCATTGAGCCGAGGGAAAAGGCTATGTTGGCAGCTGCTTTGCCAGACGAAGTACCCTGAGCCTGGGTGAGAGAGGATGAGGAGGATGAGGATGGCTTGGTCATCCACTCTACCAAGCCTTCCGCATGTTGCGGCTCAATGCGGCCAGCTGCCGAAAACAAGCGTGTCCCACGGCCACGTGCTGATGAGGCTGCACCGTCTCCACGACCAGCACTGTTGCCTCTAGACACAGAGCCTGCTTGCCTTCTTTTATTGGCTTGTGACTGTCTGCCTCTCCTTGTTGGCCTTCCAGACATACTATTGGTGTGCAGTGAGATGTAGCTGCACAAAGCTGGGATGTATATATATATATATATATATATATATATATATATATATATATATATATATATATATATATATATTTTGATACTGCAGCTAGCAGAATGAACTGCCTGCTTGTAGTATTATTAGTATGAGAACACCAGCAATTGTCTTCAGGTAGCTTTAGGTGCACACTGTGCAGAGGATACAGTACACTAACTGTAAATACTGTAGCTGCCTGCCTGTGGTATTAATAGGAGCAGAACAAGGAACATTCTTCTCACTGATCACCAATGTAAGGAACATTCTTCCCACTGATCACCAATGTAAGGAACATTCTTCCCACTGATCACCAATGTAAGGAGCATTCTTCTCACTGATCACCAATGTAAGGAACATTCTTCCCACTGATCACCAATGTAAGGAACATTCTTCCCACTGATCACCAATGTAAGGAACATTCTTCTCACTGATCACCAATGTAAGGAACATTCTTCTCACTGATCACCAATGTAAGGAACATTCTTCCCACTGACCACCAATGTAAGGAACATTCTTCCCAATTTTTCTTTATTAAAAGTCTTGCAATCAATAAGCATAAAATCACTATATATAATATACATAAATATATACATATTTACATAAATGAAAATAAATATAGCAAATCTGCTCTCAAACAGAAAATCACTTTACAGCAAAAACAAAACTCATCATGAACATGTCATTATTGGGGATAATCTTACTACCACTCACACCACTACACCAGACATCAAACCTTGAGGTCAAGAAACAAACCCGCACCCATTATGCATGCAGCCCTTCTTCAAAAAGAAGCTACTAACCAACAAAAGCTAAGGGAGCGAGTGAAAGAAACAGAAAAAGAAAAGAGCACCTCACCCAGAGATGGGCAGTTCACCAAAAGCAGGTCTGATATTCCTCCACACCCTTTTCCAGACCGCCCGAGGCTCCCTGCCCCTCTCAAGACCCCGAATTTTCCCAACCTCACCCAGAATATCGTGCACCACCACCTCAACAGAGAGGACTTTTTTCCGCAGGGTAATCTGGCACCGTGCATTCCATGTGAAGTAACGGACAACTATACTAACTAAAAACAGTGTATCCAAATCAAAATCCCAGCAAGTCGGGAATGCCCCGTACACCCACTCCGCATAACTCATGCGATAGAAAAAGGGGATGCCTAGAGCCCTCCCCACCCTTTTATACACCTCTATGTTAAAGGGACACTGCAGCAAAAAGTGGTCCATAGACTCCACTTTACCAACACACTCCGCTCTAGGACAATCCCGATCATCCACAGGGCGATGCTTCAAGTTCCCTCTGACATAGAGCCTTCCATGGAAAGCGAGCCAGGCTTGATCCCTAAACTTCAAGGGGATTCTTTCTGAATTGATTAAACGCAACCCCTCCCTCATTACAGAGCCTGGGCAATCCCTTAAGGCCAGTGACACACTGAAAGCAGAGCTCAAAATCCTATTCTCCAGAAGCTTCCTGGGGAGGGACTTGATATCCTCTACTGTCACCTGCCACTGCCGAAGTATTTTCAGACACGGGGCAACATAAGCCGGGAGCTTGCCATGTCGGACTCTCAGACTTTTCACTGGCCCGCCATCTTCCCAGCATCGCAGAAAAGGCCTAAAACAAGACTGAAAAATGCCCACCCATCCTGGCGGGTTCTCTGCTAGCATGTTACCAAGATTGTACTTTAAAAAGAGCAGAGAAAAGAAAACTATTGGGTTGACCATTCCTAGGCCACCCTCCCGCCTAGACAGGTAAGTTACATTGCGTTTGATCAGGTTCAGCCTACTTCCCCATAACAGTTGGAAAAAACAGCTGTACACCCCTGCATAGAGAGATGCTGGCAAGATACAGACGAAGCTGACATATAAAAAGATTGGGACCAGGTACGTTTTGATCAAGTCAACCCTCTCCCTCAAGGAAAGCCTCCATTTCTTCCAGCTTGCTACTTTGGCATTGGCACACACCAACCTGCTTTCCCAATTTCGATGACCATAGTCACCAGGACCAAATTTGATGCCCAACACTTTAATTTTCTGCTGGGGCTCTGGGAAGGCATCCGGAAGTTCGAAGCTTTCACCCTCCTCACCCATCCAGAAAACTTCACTCTTTTCATGGTTGACTTTAGAACCAGAAGCCTCCGTGTACTGCTCTATCATAGAGACCACCTCCTGCGCCTCCTCTGTCCCAGAGACAATAACAGACACATCATCGGCATAGGCCACGACCTTCAGAGGCGGCACACCAGCAATGCCCAAAGGCACCCCGCACAAAGATCCACTCTCTAGCCTTCTTATGAAGGGGTCGATTGCGAATACATATAACAGGGGGCTCAGAGGACATCCCTGGCGCACACCAGAGCCAACCTCAAAAGGCCGTCCAACCCAACCATTAACCAGTGGGAAGCTCTCAGCCCCTCTATATAATGTCTTCAGCCAATCTATAAACCTCCCCTGCAGGCCGTATCTACCAAGTAGCAAATACAGGTACTCGTGATTGACTCTATCAAAAGCCTTTGCCTGATCCAATGCCAGCAAGTACTTTCTCCATCCAGCAGCCCTGCATCGTTCCAAAGCCTCCCGGACAGCTAAAACCGCTGAAAAGGTACTTCTACCTTGGACCGAGCAGTGCTGATGACTGGACAACAAATCGCCTGCTACTGACGACAAGCGCCAAAAAAGAATCTTCGCCAGGATCTTTCTATCAACATTAAGAAGACTGATGGGGCGCCAGTTCTCAATCATTGAGGGGTCTTTACCTTTTGACAGAAGAATCACAGCGGATTGCCTCATGGAGGGAGGGAGCGAACCCTCTTCTAGACAGCTGTTATAAACCTCTGCTAAAAAGGGAGCCAGAATGGACTTAAAACACTTGTAGAATTCAGCTGTCAACCCATCTGGCCCAGGCGATTTTTTGGTAGCCAGCTTCTCTATAGCATGAACTACCTCATCCACTGAAATTGGTTCTGTCAAATCCATCAAAGGCAATGTACCATTTCCCAATCCTGGAGTAGAATCCAGAAAGCTTTCCATCCTGTCCCGACAAAGGTCCTTTCTTCCCAGAAGGTCTGCGTAATATGACCTGAAGATCTCCAGGATCCCTGATCTGGACTTCACCAGGGAACCCGTACTATCCCTCAGGCCTATGACCGTCTTAACTGCTATGCCTTGCTTACAGTTCTGGTAAGGATCAGGCGAGTGATATTTTCCATAATCCCTCTCTAGAACCAAGGAGGCATGCCGGTCGTATTGACACTTCCTAAGAAGAAACTTCACCTCAGAGATCTCCCCTGGATCTCCTCTATACGAGACAAGACGATCAAGCTTCCTCCGCAAATGCTGGTAGGCAATGTACATACCAAGCTGCTTCTTCTTACTTATGGCCTTGAAAAGTCCAATTGTCCTTTGTTTCACAAGCTCCCACCACTCTGACTTACTGCTGCAAAAGTCCAGAATAGAAACCTGTGCCTGAAAAAAATCCTCAAAGGATTGTCTTACCTCTACATCTTCCAGGAGAGCCTAATTCAGTTTCCAGGTACCCCTTCCCCTGGGTGGAGTGTCCGAGGCATTCAGAGTCACAGACAGCATACAGTGGTCAGAGAACTCCACCACCCTCAACTCAGGAGCTGAGAAAGCAGAGTTCTCCTTTAAAAAAAACCTATCTATCCTACTCTGACTATTCCCTCTCTGAAATGTGAATCCCGTGCTGCCAGGGCAGTGCTTAATATGCACATCTACCAGGCCTGCTTGTCTCACTATATCTCTAAGAAAAACGCTATCGTAACCCAGCCTGTCTATGGAGCCTCTCCTGTCTTCAGGCCTAATTATTGTGTTAAAATCACCTCCAAAGACAACCTGCTGGGACGTAAAAAGGAAGGGCTTGATCTCTGTGAGGAGGCATTTCCTGCCCCATTTTGACTGCGGTCCATAGATATTGATCAGCCGCAGGTCCTGCCCCCTAACAGAGACGTCCAAGACCATGCATCTCCCCATTTCTACCTCAATTACCCGCCGGCATGTTACCATATCGGTTTTAAAAAGGACCGCAACTCCTCTGCAGGGCTCAGCCGCAAGAGACCAAAAGGAGGGACCGCATCTCCACTCCCTTTTTGCTAGATGGACATCGGCCAAAGTATTGAGCCAGGTCTCTTGCAAAAATAAAATCTCGGCATCAAACTCGCTGAGCAAAAATAAGGCAATATCACGAGCTCTTGCAGATTTAATGCTGGCGACATTAATGGTCGCCACCTTTATCGGAGTGGGAACTGCCATCAGGATGATTGGGGTAGTCGTTTCTTAACCTTTGCCACACTCTCATCACCAGAAACAGCTCTCTTCAGACTACGTGACTCCCCCTCATCCATGGATGATAAAGAGAAAGATATATCAGACATCTCATCACCCGACAAAACTGAAAAGGTATTACCAAGAGGAACCCCTCCTGGGTCCGACCCTGAGGAAGAAATGACCACTTTACTTGTCTTCCTCTTCTTCTTTTTCTTCCTCCTAAACTTCTCCCACCCCTCATCATCCGAATCCCCCTCAACAGAGGGTGAGACATGGGATATGGACACCCTTCTATCAGCCCCACCCCCATCCAGCACCCCCACATTCCCCTGACCACGTTTGTGCCGCTGAGGGACAGGGACTGGAGGCCGAGTGGGAAGATCCGCCAAACCTGCCCCCCCAGCAGCTTCTGCCAGTCTGGAGGATCTACGTACAGTAGGATTAGGGACCACCACATGGGGGACAGACTCAGGGACCACATTACTAGGTGAAACAGAATCCGAAACAACAGATGTAACAGACACAGGAGGGACAGACTCAGGGACCACATTACTAGGGGAAACAGAATCTGGAACAGATATAACAGAAACAGGAGGGGCAATAACAGTTTTAGCGGCCTCATCCTCCTTATCAAGTCTCTGCAACTCAGCCTCCAATCCTGGCAAGTTATGTAATGCCTCCGGGCACTGACTATAAGGATGACCCAGCTTTTGGCACAAATTGCACCGAATTTCAGTACAATCCTTAGCCAAATGGTCCAGATCCTGGCATAGTGAGCATTTCTTACGGGTACAAGTAGATGCAAAATGGCCTTTGTCTCCACATTTATTACAGACTTTAGGCTGACCCTGGTAAAAAATAGTCAGCCTATCCCTCCCCAGAAAAGCTGAACAGGGAAGGTGTTGAACTACATTGCCCAGCATGCCCAATTTTAGTGACACTGTCCAGGCCCCTGTCCATATCCCATGCTCATCAAGGACCTTCCGCAGTGGAGCGAGGACCTCACCATATCGGCGTAGCCATACTATCAAATCAGCCTCTGGTATGGATTCGTTACGCACCAGGATCGTCACCGACTTTATTAGAGGCTGCCTGGAAATCACCTTTGGCACCAAACCACTCCACTGCGGAAGGCCCTTGCACCTCCTATATCGCTCCCAAAATAAATCCAGACCCTCAGGCTTTACAAAGGACAAATCAAATTCATAACTCCCCACTGGGCAAATTAAAGCAAATATATCTGATGCTTTAAACCCCATTTCCAGAACCAACTCAGCCACCCTCCCCCTTACTGGTGGGGTCCCCTCCCCCTCCCACTTCAATTGAACCACATTCCTCCTCCTGTACCCACCAACCATCCCACCACCAAGCCCCCCCAAATTGTGACCACTAAAATTCCCTCCACCCTCCTTGGTGCGACTCCCCAGAACGGACGCATAACTGCCCACATTTCTCCCAGCAGAAGAAGCATTTGTGTGCTTTGAACCGTCTGTCACATTTCTGGCAGATATCGATTGTACAGATTTGGTCTGCACAATCGCTGAGTCTTTCCTCTGCTGAGCAGGGAGAGCAATGTCATTTTTATTTTTCCCAGCAGTATTAACCCCTTCACCACCACCCACCACATTCATAGTTTTATCATTACTGTCATTCTTAATACTTGCTGGTATATTCACAGTTCCTGTAGTCTTCCCAACAGTGTCAGTTCCCACTGCTGTGCTGGTGGAATCTTCAGCTGGCCTGTTCTCTTCCATCAGGACAGGACTTTCAGCAGGCTGGCCTGACACATCCATGGCTTCCACTGCACATGGTGCAATGTGCTGATCCCCTCCCCCATCACCATCAATCAGCTCTGCTGGAACACAGAGAGGCTCAGGTGAGGCAATCTCTTTGCTGGTGTCAGCCTTACTGTGTGAAACACATGCAGCAAACTTGATAGAGGAACTACTGGTCTCAGCAAATGCAGGAGTAGAAACATCCATGTTCAGGGTGTTTGGTGCAGGTCCATCTTCATTCCCTGGTTTATCTTTCCTCTCATCCTGAGGGATTTCTGATGGATCACCAGAAATGGCAAACTTGTCTGCTCTCAGGGGTGACTCCATCCGCTGGATGAAGGTCAGGGTGTCATGCTCACTCTCAACCCCCTGGCTGGTTGCCGCTGGCGATTCCAAGGCCTTACATGGGGGGAGAGGTGCAGAGGCAGATGGACCCGGGTCATCCATAACCTGAGGCTGCTGATCCATGCGACTTACTGACGACTGGCTGGCAAATCTCTTCTCATTCTCAAATTTTTCTTTAAAAGCTCCACTTCTGGCTTTTAATTTTTCCAACAATAAAGTTTGCTGCTTTACTTTTTCCTCATATTCCTGTAACTCAGGCTTCATGGCTGTGCGATTTCTACTCCAGGCCTGGAAGTATTTGGCTTTGAAGTTCTTATGGTTAGTTTTCAAAACTTGAAGTTTCTCTTCAGCCCTTCCAATTTCCCTAAAGCGATCAACAATCTTCTGTCTGAAGATACTCGCATCCATACCAGGGCCTGGACCCACAGTCAGATCCTCCACCTCCTCCTCACTAGGCCCCATGTCATCAGGGGGATCCCTCCCTGGGCCTCCCCCAGGATCAGGCATTGTTCCTGGGCCAAACTAGCAGGCAAGGCCCAGGCTTGAAAAAAGGCTGGTTCTCAGAGAGCTCCTTGGGTGTGTCCTCCTCCTCCTTCCCACTGATCTCCAATGTAAGGAACATTCTTCTCACTGATCACCAATGTAAGGAACATTCTTCTCACTGATCACCAATGTAAGGAACATTCTTCCCACTGACCACCAATGTAAGGAACATTCTTCCCACTGACCACCAGTGCCTTGGGACTCTTTTCCACTGACCGCCCATGTAAAGGGGCACTTCAATGACTGCCAATGTGATTCTTACAGTTTTCACTATCTGCATTTCTTTTCTGGCTTTTATCCTCAAACATGAAATATGAACAAAGCATATCCCCTCTATAGTGTGTACTTATCTAAATAAAACTATAATATATCGATTTATTAAAAAAATAAATTATGTTTATTAACACCGTAGGTCAATATCCTTTTCAACATTTCTTCAAATCTCAGCTAAAAATATTGGCAAAAATCAAACAGTTTGCATTGATATGAATAATAATAATAACAATAACAATAAAAATATTAATAAATTATATAGTATGTCTCCCTATGACACATATCACAAGCATGTTTATTGAAAAGTGTCCACTAGAGGGCGATGTGGTTTAATTTATTCTTGCCCATGACCCAGCCGTATGGACTTTGCCACCCTTCCAGTTATTCCAGTCGAACAAGCAGTAATGTAACATATAATCTTTCAGTTTCCTGAATCTTCCGTCTGTGGATGTTTTACAATAAAGAGATGATTACAGTTACCTGCTGTTAGCCCAAGTAGCACACCATGCGTGCAGCATAATTAAAATGTCTAGTGCTGTGCATTACGCTGCACACATTTCTGCAATGGCTTATTCTCCGGAGATAAAAAAAGAAAAAAAAGGAAAAAGCAAAAGAAGAATGAAAGGAAGCTTTGACATTTTGTTTTCATGAAACACATAATGACCCATCAATTTGGTCTTGCACACTATGCAGCGAGTCGTAGTTACTTACCGCTGCGGAAGCTCTGATCTGCGCTATTGTTTCTGAGAGACGCCAACAACCTCATAATATCATTGAAAACATAGAGAGAGAGAGAGAGAGAGAGGGAGATGTAAGCCCAATCACTGAAATCTTATACAAGCTTTAACCTCTTCCTGCCGCTGTAATGCCCAGCCGCCATACTTGTATGTACATAGGGCTCCAAGGTTGGGTGCTGAGAGCGCTCCCACTGCGTGCTACCAGTACAGTGACTGAGCTGTTGTCAGCAGCTCCCAGTTTCTGTTTGTGATTGGGAGCCAATAAGATAAGCTCCAGATCATGTGATCGCTGTGAGAGCCAATCACAGAGATCACATGATCAAGACACCTTCTCCAACTCCCTGCATAAAGATCCACTTAAAGTGGGTGGGAGGTGGCAGGAAGGGGTTAACATATAAATGCAATTTTTTAACCACTTTCAATATTTTTAAATCTTTAGCTCCCGAGGCTCCTGGTCATGTGACCAATTTGAGAGCCAATCACAGTGATCACATGATCAGGACATCTCCTCCAACTCCCTGCATAGAGGCTCACTTAAAGGGGTGGCCAAGAGGTGGCAGGAAGGGGTTAACATGTTAATGTAATTTTTAGCCACTTTCAATATTTTTTAATCTTTTTCTTTTGAGGCTCCCGATTATGTGACCATTGTGAGAGCCAATCACAGCGATCACCTGATCAGGACACCTCCTCCAACTCCTTGAACTTAAAGGGGTGGCCCGGGAGGTGGCAGGAAAGGGTTAACATGTTAATGTAATTTTTATCCACTTTCAATATTATTTAATCTTTCGCTACCAACACAGAACACGGGGGTCAGGAGTAGGTAACACACAGAGCACAGGGGTCAGGAGTAGGTACCACACAGAGCACAGGGTTCAGAAGTAAGTAACACACAGAACACGGGGTCATGAATAAGTAACCCACATAACAAGGGGGTCAGGAGTAAGTAACACACAGAGCACAGGGGTCAGTAGTAGGTAACACACAGAGCACAGGGGTCAGGAGTAAGTAACACACAGGGCACGGGGGTCAGGAGTAAGTAACACACAGAGCACAGGGGTCAGTAGTAGGCAACACACAGAGCATAGGGGTCAGGAGTAAGTAACACACAGGGCACGGGGGTCAGGAGTACATAATGCACAGAGCGCAGGGATCAGAAGTAAGTAACACACAGAACACGGTGGTCAGGAGTAAGTAACACACAGAGCACAGGGGTCAGGAATAAGTAACACACAGAGCATAGGGGTCAGGAGTAAGTAACACACAGAGCATAGGGGTCAGGAGTAGGTAATACACAGAGCACGGGGTCAGGAGTAGAAAACACACAGCGTACAGGGGTCAGGAGTAAGTAACACACAGGGCATAGGGGTCAGGAGTAAGTAATGCACAGAGAACAGGGGTCAGACGTAAGTAACACAGAGCGCAGGGGTCAGATGTAAGTGTAGCGGTGAAACACCTCTCCAGGTTGCGAGAACTGATGGCCAACAAATCCCGGACGAGCCCCCACATGTAGCAATAACTCTCGGTGGAGCTGCTGGCTTAAAGTGGGCTGTTACCTTCACTCTCGATACCTCTGTTTCAGCGGCACCGGGTCTAGGGTTCCGTTGAGTTTACCTCTGGACGATATAAGCACCAAACACTTGAGTATGTTTTGAAATGCTTTAATGAACAAGTAATAAAGGAAGTAGCAGGAAAGAGGCAGAAGGAAAGTTGCAGGGAAGTTCAAATACCTTTCCTTAGTATTCTTTAGAACATTCTTTGGAATTGAACACTTGTAGTTGAATGCGCTCCTCTTGTGGGATTCAATCTTTGCTTGCCTGGATAGGCCTCTCTCACTTGCCTAGCAGCCAGTACGTAGCACGAACAAAAGTCTCTGCCACAGACTTGTTTGGAATAAAACCTGTACGATCCTCTGCCACAGGATGTATTGGTTTGCGATGGATGTCAGACACAGTACTTGAACCTTTAAGCCAACCCAGCAGTACTATGTAGTAAGACTACTTTAGGATACGTCCTCCAACCGAGTCACCAGGCCCCTCTCCAGACCAGCACTCTGCATGAACCCTCCATGATGGGTCCTCCCCTGGGATCTCCTCGGTTGTCCAGCTTCTTCACTTGGGGTAGATAGCTCAGGACCATTCCTCTGCTGCTGTGGTAGGCCCCAGACAGGCTTCTGGGCCCTCCCACACGCCGCAGCGACATGGGCCTCCAGAACGGAGGACCACGAGGTGGTACCCTTAACACATACCTGTCGGCCAGGAGGGCCAGCAGGTGGCTGAAAACGAACCCCTAAACATGGCGTCTGTCCCATAAATACCCTCTCCCAGAATGCAACTCGGAGGACCACCTCCACCGAGTTGTTTCCGGGACAGAAGAGCACTCATACACTTCAACACGTTGCCTTTCCAACACCAGCCCATGGTGACAACGACACCCACCGGCACAGTGTGGAACCACACGCAACTCAGCCAAGCTGGAACAGAGGCAAATCTAACTTCCTCTAACAAGCAACCCACAAGATTTACCTATCAGCGGTAGATTAAAAATCTACCAGCGCTACATAAGTAACACAGAGCACGGGGGTCAGGAGTAGGTAACACACAGAGCATGGGGGTCAGAAGTAAGTAACAAACAGAACACAGGGGTCACCAGTAGGTAATACACAGGACACGGGGGACAGGAATAAGTAACACACAGAGCACAGGGGTTAGGAGTAAGTAACACACAGGGCACAGGGGTCACAGTCCTTACACTTATAAAATACTCCTAAGCACTCTGCTTTCAATGACATCCTCACAGCCACACATAAACCTCAGTACAAAAGGATCATTCTTAAAAAAAGAAAATGAACACTTTAAGCAAATGCTGCAAAGATGTATCTGGGATACTATGTTGAGCCAATGCGATCCCCACCCACCACACTCTTGGGACTCAGACTGCAAGTAGTAAAAATAAGAACTTTCCCTTACCAAATTATTTGAACCAGTGCACAAAGCAAGGTCCATAAAGACATGGATGAGCGAGTTTGGGGTGGAAGAACTTGACTGGCCTGCACAGAGTCCTGATCTCAACCCGATAGAACACCTTTGGGATGAATTAGAGGGGAGACTGCAAGCCAGGCCTTCTCGTCCAACATCAGTGCCTGACTTCACAAATGCTCTTCTGGAAGAATGGTCAAACATTCCCATAGACACACTCCTAAACCTTGTGGGCGGCCTTCCCAGAAGAGTTGAAGCTGTTATAGCTGCAAAGGGCGGAGCCAACTCAATATTGAACCCTACGGACTAAGACTGGGATGTCATTAGAATCCACGTGCGTCCCAATACTTTTGGTATTAGAGTGTATATGAGAAACGTGTCAGCATTTGGCGTGGTAGCCAAGTGGTTAATGCAGCTACAGACTGAACAATCGTTTCTTCCTACAAATGAAACTTTGTTTTATCCCTCCCCAAAAAAAAATAAAAGACACAAGTCGGGTGTCATGAGCGCGGATCTATGTGAAGTGTCAGGCGGGCGTGTGATGGATAATGACTCGTAAAAAGCAATATTATAATACATGGCGGCCTCGCTGTTGACGGAACAATCTGTCCTCGCTGCGGAGCTGCCGCGTTCACTTTGCATTTTATTGTCACTTACTTACCGAACTGCAAAATATCTGTGGGTGTGTTATGAATAAATAATAAAAAAAAAAAAACACCCGGACTTTAAAATAGAAGTGCGGAAGGTGACCCGGGTGTCGGATCTCACCGCGTTCTTTGCGGAGAAAACCGACAACAACAAAAATAAAATAAAACAACTGAAAGGAGTTGTAAATGTAAATGACATATTAAAGTAAACCCATTATGCAAAATATCCCATGGCTTGTCCTTGCTGATCTCCTTCAGGGGGTGGCGGAAGCCTGCTGGTCATGTTGGTCCTTTCAGGGCTTCCTCAGACAGGAGTTGCTGGCCTCGGTGGCTGCATGGTTCTGTGACAGCGCTGAAGGCAGGGGACGGACATGACAGCCAGACAACTAACAGCAATGGCAACCCCGGGGGGTTTATCCTGCCATAGATCACTGCTCTTGTCATCTTATATCTACTTTTCTCTCCAGAAGGACGGTGACATCTTTTGTTCAGGCATCATCCAGGGTCACCATCTACTTTCTGTGTTGCAACATTGTAACACCGTATTATGTTGACTATTGTGGATGGTTTTAGAACAGGTTACGGGCAAGTGTACAAGGGCACCACATCCCGATCAAGTAGTACAGTGGTCTCCAAACTGCGGGACTTTGTCACTTTTGGGACTATTTCTCCCATTGACACCAATGACATGGACTATTCCTCCCACTGACGCCAATGACATGGACTATTCCTCCCACTGACACCAATGATGGGGCACTATTCCTCCAACTGACATCGATGACATGGACTATTCCTCCCACTGACACCAATGATGGGGCACTTTTGCTCCCACTGACACCAATGACACGGACTATTCCTCTATTCCTCCCACTGACACCAATAATGGGGCACTATTCCTCCCACTGACATCAATGATGGGGCCCACTGACATCAATAAAACGGACTATTCCTCCCACTGACACCAATGACATGGACTATTCATCCCACTGATACCAATGATGGGGCACTATTCCTCCTACTGACACCAATGACATGGACTATTCCTCCCACTGACACCAATGATGGGGCACTTTTTCTCACACCGACACCAATGATGGGGCGTTATTCCTCCCACTGACACCAATGATGGGGCACCATTACTCCCCCTAATACCAATGATGGGGCACTATTCCTCCCACTGACACCAATGATAGCACACTATTAATCCCACTGACACAAACAATAGGGCACTATTCATTCCACTGACACCAATGACATGGACTATTCCTCCCACTGATACCAATGATGGGGCACTTTTTCTCACACTGACACCAATGATGGGGCACTATTCCTCCCACTATTCCTCCCACTGATTTCAATGATGGAGCACTATTGATCTTTTATTAAAAGAATCAAGCAACCAATTTTATACAAAAGTAAAAAACAAAACCATAGTACAAAACTTCAACAGAAATCCAAGGAATACACATCCATGTTCAGAATATATACAATATATACATAATCCGTTACCAAAACTATTTACATAAAGCAGCAGAGAGGGCCTAAGAGGCACAACCCATCACCTATGTACGCAGCCATTTATCAAAAATTAATCCAAAAAATAATAATCTAGGGTGATAAGAGACAGACAGCCACACCCGGGAAAGAGACTCCTGGCAGTCAGGGAGGCTTGAAACCCCTCCACGCCTTCAACCAAGCCCCCTGACTCCGCTTGTCTCTCTCAAGTACCCGAATCTTCTCCACCTCATGCAGAATGTCATACACCACCACCTGAACAGGAAGGATTTTACGCCGAATGCTGACCTGACACCGTGCGTTCCAAGTGAAATAACGGACTACTAGGCTAACTAAAAACAGTGTATCTAAACAAAAAACCCCACCAGTATTGAATGCTCCATACACCCACTCAGCATAACCCAGAGTGGAGAGGAAAGGGACACCGAGGGCCCGCCCCACCTGTTTGTACACCTCTATGTTAAAAGGGCAATGAAGCAGAAAATGGTCCATAGTCTCCTCCTCACCTGCACACTCCTCCCGAGGACAGCTACGATCCACCCCACTGCGGAATTTCAAATTGCCCCTAACATAGAGCCTCCCATGGAAGCACATCCAGGCCAGATCCCTGAATTTAGGAGGTACTCTGTCCAAATTAATAAGTCTTAACCCTGCCCTCAAAACTGGGCCTGGGCAATCCCTTAAGGCCAGTGGGTCATGAAAGACTTCGCTCAAGACTCGACTCATAAGGACTTTCCTCGGAACCGATCTGAGATCTTCAGCCGACAATCGCCACTGCCGTAATAACTTCAGGCACGGAGCGACATAGGCTGGTAGCTGACCACGATGACCCCTGAGATTCTTCACTTGGCCACCTTCTTCCCAAAGTCGCAGAAAAGGCCTAAACCAAGATCTAAAAATGCCTGCCCATCCAGGAGGTTCCACTGCAAGCATATTACCAATATTAAACTTGAGAAAAAGCAGTGAAAAGAAAAGAACTGGGTTGACCATACCTAAGCCACCCTCCCTCCTGGATAGATAGGTGACATTCCTCTTGATGGGGTTCAGTCTGTTCCCCCACAACATCTGGAAGAACACACTACTGACCCTAGCATAGAGAGACACTGGCAAGATGCAGACAAAGCTGACATACAAAAAGATCGGAATCAGGTAAGTCTTAATCAGATCAACCCTTTCCCTCATAGATAACTTCCATTTCTTCCAGCTGACCACCTTAGTATTGGCAATTTCCAGTCTGCCTTCCCAGTTTTTGAGGCCATAATCGCCGGGTCCAAATTCAATGCCTAGAATCTTAATTCTTTCCTGGGGCACTGGAAAGGTGTCCGGGAGATCAAAACCCTCACCTTCCTTTCCCATCCAGAAGACTTCACTCTTTTCCTGATTGATCTTGGAGCCTGATGCTTCAGAATACCGTGATGTCAGAGAGACCACCTCCTCTGCTTCATCCGCCCCGGTGACAATCACTGACACATCGTCCGCATAGGCAACAACCCTCAAAGGCGGCTCACCCGGGAGACCCACTGGTACCCCACACAACATGCCGCTCTCTAGCCTCCTGATGAAAGGGTCGATTGCAAACACATAGAGCAGGGGACTCAGGGGACAACCCTGGCGCACCCCGGAGCCAACCTCAAAGGACTGCCCAACCCAACCATTAACAAGAGGAAAGCTTTCTGCCCCCTTATACAAGACTTTTAACCAATCGACAAAACCACCCGGCAGACCGTACTTACTAAGGAGCAACCACAGGTACTCATGGTTGACACGATCAAAAGCCTTTGCCTGATCTAATGTCAGCAAATACTTTCCCCAGCCTGCAGCCCTGCACCGCTCCAAGGCCTCCCGGACAGCTAAAACCGCTGTGAAGGTGCACCTACCCTGGACCGAACAGTGCTGATGGCGAGAAAGCAAAGACTCTGCTACTGACGATAGGCGCCAGAAAAATATCTTTGCCAGTATCTTTCTATCGACATTAAGAAGGCTGATGGGGCGCCAATTCTCAATCATCGAAGGATCTTTACCCTTTGAAAGAAGAATCACAGCCGAGTGCCTCATGGAAGGGGGAAGTACCCCCCCAGCAAGGCAACTGTTAAAAACCTCTACCAAATGTGGGGCCAGAATAGACTTAAAGGCTTTGTAAAACTCAGCCGTCAAGCCATCCGGTCCAGGTGACTTTTTGATGGCAAGTTGTTCAATTGCCCTCATCACCTCTTCAACTGTGATCTCCTCTGTCAAATTCATCAATGGGACATCTTCATCATTTAGACCTGGAGTAGAGTCCAAAAAGCCTTCCATCTTGTCACGGTCAAGCTCTTTCCTCCCAAGAAGGTCAGCATAAAAGGACCTCACGACCTCCAGAATCCCTGACCTGGACTTTGTCAAGGAACCTGTACTGTCTTTAAGGCCAACGATCGTTTTAACAGCTACACCTTGTTTGCAGTTCTGGTAAGGGTCAGGCGAGTGGTACTTCCCATAGTCCCTCTCCAGAACCAAAGAGGCATGCCGGTCATATTGACACTTCCTGAGAAGGAGTTTCACTTCGGAGATTTCCCCAGGATCTCCACCTCTCGAGACAAGAATATCCAGCTTCCTCCGTAAACGTTGGTAGGTCATGTATTTATTAAACTGTTTTCTATTGGCTAGGCCCCTGAAGAATCCAGCGATCCTCTTTTTGGTCAGCTCCCACCACTCAGCCTTGCTGCTACAAAAGTCCAGGATGGTCACCTGTGCCTGAAAGAATTCCTCAAAGGATTGTCTAACATGTTCTTCCTTGAGTAGAGTCGAATTCAATCTCCAGATGCCCTTACCCCTCTGAGGGGCGTCTGAAGCATTCAGGACCACAGATAGCATACAGTGATCAGAGAACTCTACTGCCTGCACCACTGGGGGTGAGAAAGCAGAGGTCTCCTTCAAAAAAAACCTATCTATTCTACTCTGACTATTACCTCGATGAAAGGTGAACCCAGTGTCATCCGGGAGGTGCTTAATGTGCACATCCACAAGACCAGCATCCCTAACCATACTATTTAAAAAAACGCTATCATATCCCAGCCTGTCCTTGAAGTCCTTCCTGTCCTTGGGCCTAGTTACTGTATTAAAGTCACCTCCAAAGACCACTTGCCGGGATGTAAAAAGAAATGGCTTGATCCTTGTAAAAAGGCATTTCCTGTCCCACTTTGTGTGCGGCCCATAGACATTAATTAGGCGCAGGTCCTGCCCTCCCACAAGGACGTCTAAGACCATACATCTCCCAATCTCCACCTCAATAACCCGCCGGATAGTTACCATGCCGGTTTTAAACAACACCGCCACACCGCCGTAAGGCTCGGCCGCAAGAGACCAGTAAGATGGACCATACCTCCACTCTCTCTTGGCCATATGAATATCTGCCAAGGAGGTGAGCCTAGTCTCTTGCAAAAATAAAATTTCAGCATCTAATTGGCTGAACAAAAAGAAGGCCATAGAACGAGCTCTTACTGACTTAATGCTGGCGACATTTATTGTCACCACTTTTAACGGAGGGGGAACCGCCATTTGGGTTATTGGGTGGATTGCTTCTTAGCTCCCCTCTGCTGCTCATCACCAGAAGCCTCTCTCTTTCTTGAGGCCGCCTCAAACTCCATCTCAGAATCAGAACTTCGCTCCGAAGAAGCTCCAGATG
The DNA here is from genome assembly GCA_037952925.1 of Lithobates clamitans. Taxonomy (NCBI): domain Eukaryota; kingdom Metazoa; phylum Chordata; class Amphibia; order Anura; family Ranidae; genus Lithobates; species Lithobates clamitans. The sequence continues at coordinate 296,424 of JBBGZY010000819.1, read as the reverse complement.
AGGAAATCTCCCACTTAGAGGACCTATAACGGTTGGAGACAGGCACTGGAGCCTGTTCCGTCCTCACCACCTGCTTCTTCCGCTTCCCAACCTTCCTTCTCTCCTCCAGGTACTGCAGGTCAGCTTCAGAGATGCCCTTATCTCCTGTTTTTTTCTTTGAAGTCTTTACAGAAGACTCCTTTAGAGAGGCAGAAGCGACCTTTTTAAAACCCACTACCACTCCTGGTGGGGGGGTTACTCCCTTTGAATCTGACTTAGGAGGGGTAGACTCCTGGGGGGTAACTGACTCGGGGGGCACAGACTTGGAAGGTTCTGACACAAGAGGAGAGGGTACAGTAGGCTGGGGGGACACAGAGACAGATACAGAAGGAATACTTACAGACACAGGAGGGGTGGCCACAGGAACTGGAGAGGGATCCTGAGCAGGACCAGGGGAGTCAATCACCGCAGAGGAGGATGGTACACCAGGGGCATCACCCTCCATCCTGTCCAGCCTTGACAAGTCATCTAGTACCTCCTTCTCCATATTGTGCCAGGCTTCAGGACATCTGCTGTAGGGGTGGCCAAGGCGCAGGCACAGGTTGCACCTGATCATCTCGGTGCAGTCCTTAGCCATATGACCCTGACCCCGACACACTGAACATATCAAGGCTGAACAGGAGGAACTCAAATGCCCCTTTTCTCCACAGCGGTGACACAGCTTCGGCTGACCAGGGTAGAAAATAGTCATCCTATCCCTCCCTATAAAAGCTGAGGAGGGCAGGTGACGGACAACATTCCCATCCCTGGCCAACCTAACTGTAACCGACCAACCCCCAGTCCAGATGTTACGTTCATCAAGGATTTTGCTGGGCTTAGTCAAAACCTCACCATAGTTCCTTAACCAGACCTCTAGGTCCCGAGCAGGAACACTCTCATTGGTGAGTATGATGGTTATCTTTTTCACCGTTGACCTTTGCGAAACCGCAACTGGGGCCAGACCTTCCCATTCAGGTCTTGACCTGCACCGAGCCTCATATCGCTCCCAGAACAGGTCAAGACCCTCTGGCCTGGTGAAACTAATGGTATAATCCCGTGTCCCAGCTACATGTATAAAGGCATACAGGTCATTTGCCCCAAAACCCATCTCCAAAATCAAATCCACCACTGCACGCCGTGCTGGAGGGATCGCACCACCTTCCCATTTGAGAATTACCACATTTCTTCTCGGACCCCCAGCAGAAGCCAGAGACCCAAGACTAGATCCCGGGGTGCCCAAAGTGGTAGGCTGCAGGGGGAAACCCTGCTTGGGGGCGGAGCCACCAGGAGCAGAGCGTACCACCTGAGCAAACGTGGGTTTATCAGGGCCAAGGCCCCACACTGAAGTCACAGTAGTCTGTTCATTATTATTATTTGCTTGGACTGAGCTGGGACGATTGTCCATCACACTTGTACAATTGCTATCAGTCACACACACGTTCAATTTCCCATCAGGAATAGTCACAGTTGCTGCAATACCAGCTGTGTCCTGATGCTGCACTGTAGAGTCTCCAGCAGCTGTGGGGCAAACATCTTTAGACTCAGCCAAAGGAGAGTTAATAGGCTCTGCTGACACCGGTAGTTCCTTTTCAGAAATGTCATTTTTTAAATGCAGCTCTTGCTGCGCTGCAGCATTAGAAGGTAAAACATTGCTACACATAGCATTAGAAACTCGAGTGTCACTGGGCACACTTTCTACATTGCTCATGGTGTTAGATGACACAAAAACAGATTCATCCCCTGCTTGGGGCTTGACATTATCAGGCACATTATCAGTTATGTCCTCATCACCAAACGCCAGCTGATCCCCCCGCACAGGAGACTCCATTACCTGGATGGCCCTGAGCATGCCTCCTGAGTCCTGGGAAGGCATGGGGCTGCTTACCTCTACCTGAGGGGGCAGGGGGTCAGAACTGGGGGTCTCCTCCTCCACCTCCATCTTTGTCATCCTCGCAAACCTTTTTTCATTGTAAAACTTTTCCTTAAATGGCCCATCTCTTCCTTCCATGATGGACACAATGGTCTCCTGATGTTCAACCCGGACCTTGGCCAGTTGGATCTCCGGATCCATGGACCCTCGTTTCTGGCTATGTAAGCCCTCGCGCTGCCTTCTCAGGCGCTTCAGCTCCGCTCTCAGTTTATAGAGCTTGTCTCTTTCTCTATTCAGGGCTTTAATCCCGGCCACCACTCGCTCCTGAATTGCCTCTGAGCCTTCATCCTTACCAGGGGCAGAAAGATCACAAGCCATGGTTTGTGCAGAGGAAGGCATGTCACCTGATGGCCCAGGAGATGGCTGGGAGCTTCCAGCAGGAGAGGCCCTGCTGGCCTCCATGGCTTCCCCAGAAAGGGGCCAGGAGAGCTGGGATAAAGTTCCTCACCACTCCCCTCTCACACGGATCTGCAGCAGCTCCAGACAGACAGCCTCCTCCTGACACACCTGTGCTCCAATGATGGGTGGGGCACTATTCCTCCCACTGACACCAACAATAGGGCACTATTCATTCCACTGACACCATTGACATGGACTATTCCTCCCACTGATACCAATGACGGGGCACTATTCCTCCCACTGATACCAATGATGGGGCACTATTCCTCCCACTGATTCCAATGATAGAGCACTATTCCTCCCACTGACACCAATGATGGGGCACTATTCATTCCACTGATACCAATGATGGAGCACTATTCCTCCCACTGACACCAACAATAGGGCACTATTCATTCCACTGACACCATTGACATGGACTATTCCTCCCACTAATACCAATGACGGGGCAATATTCCTCCCTCTGACACAAACAATAGGGCACTACTCCTCCCACTGACACCAATGATGGGGCACTATTCCTCCTGTTGACAACAACGATAGGGCACTATTCATCTCACAAACACCAATAATGGGGCACTGTTACCGACGCCAGGACATTTTCTACTCCCACTGGCCAAATTCTGGCCCCTTCAAGGACAGTAAACTTTATTTACAAAGTTTGGAGACCCCTGAAGTAGTACATTGATTATTGGAAGTGGACTTTAATCAGTTTGGCACTAGAGATTTTTTTTTTTACATTTTGTGCACACAGGTACATTTTGGGGAGGAAAGAACTAAATGATGCTGAACGTCCTCCCAATTCAGTAAAGGATGGGAGCCTGTACAACAGTGGAAGACTGAAGGGTCTTGGCTGTTAGAGTTCAGCTTTAACCTACCAAAACAAGAGCTTAATAGTGCTTTAAAAGCTTGAAGAAAGCTCCTTGATGCATGGCGAAAGTTCCTTATGCAAGCTGAGGCCCTTGTGAACATGACATCGGAGAAATACAACATCTTGTGGTACCCAAATACAATGCACCAAATCACTGACACTAAAAAGGCACCAAGTTGTCTGTTCTGAATGGGACCTCCAGTTCCTTGTCCTCTCTACATCTTCCAGCTGCTGCATAAAGTAGTAATTTCACCGCCATAATACAAGTTCATACCTTTCTGTGAGAAACATTTAAAAGCATAATTAACCAAGACACATTCACAAATATCCGGAGTTTATTGGAACAACAATGAATGAGGAATGCCTTCTGGTCCCCAAAGCAAAGAAGAACCTAACATTTTATTGGAGTTTCGTGTCTGTACAATGCTCTTCCAGTTAAATACCAGGATGTCTTATAATGTGTTTTACTACAGATTCTTCTTCTAAGTTCAAACAGGTCCCAAGTTTTATAAACGCAAATAACTGAAGGGAACAACTCAAAGAATTCGTAAAACAGTTGGGAAAAAAAAGTTAAATAATTATATACAGAAATGCATGAAGACATTCTCATGTATAAAACAGGGTAAGACAGGATCCATAAGGTGAGGAACGGGGGGCCTCAGTTGGGTTACTTCACCTGGAGAGATGGATTAATGCATTCTGGTTGATATTATCCAAGAATGCTTAAACATTCTTGAGAACATCTGGGGCCCAGGAGAAAAAACAATATGGACCCCTTAAATTTCTACCTGGAACATGGCCCTATAGCTCCAAATGTGACGCTGGGCCTCAGCTTTGAAGGGTTCATCTAGGAGTTTCAGGGGTCCATAACAGATCAGATCATAGATATATAGATAGATATTAGTCATAATAAAAAGATTGAGTTATTTTACATGGAAAGCTGGCTTGCTAGATTCTATTTGATATTATTCAAGGATGTTTAGACATTCTTGAGAACATCTGGGCCCCAGGAGTGGAAACAATATGGACCTCTAAACTCCTACCTGGATCACGGCCCTATAGCTCCAAATGTGACCCTGGGGCTCAGCTCTGTTGGGTCCATCTAGAAGTTTCAGTGTTTCAAAACAGCTCAGATCATAGATAGATAGATAGATAGATAGATAGATAGATAGATAGATAGATAGATAGATAGATAGATAGATAGATAGATAGATAGATAGATAGATAAAATTCTTAAACATGCTTGAGAACGTCCGGGGCCCAGGAGTAGAAACATTATGGACCCCTAAACTTCTACCTGGAAAATGTCCCTATAGCTCCAAATGTGACCCTGGGACTCAGCATTGATGGGTTACTTCACACGGGGAGATGGCTTGATAGATTATATTTGATATTACCCAAGGATGTTTAGACATTTTGTAGAACATCTGGACCCCAGGAGTGGAAATAATATGGACTTTTAAACCCCTACCTGGATTATGACCCTATAGTTCCAAATGTGACAGTGGGACTCAATTTTGTTGGTGTTAGGTACCTGGTAGGAGAGCCTGACTTGTAGGAGAAGACCTCTCATACAACGCTGGTTCAGGAGCCACTGGAGTGGGGACAGTGGTCTCCTGAGCGCAGTGGGGTAGGAGTGCCTGTTGAGCTGAGTCTCTGATGCTGAAGAGATGAGAGATCCCGCAGGGATGGCTGGACTGCAGATCAGGTGAGACTGGAAGCAGCAGACTGGAACACTTGGATATGCAGAGGTCTCTGGAGCTGAAGCTGAAGGTGCAACAGCAAGGACAAACAGGAACAAGCAGGGTCAGACGGTCCGGGTCAGCAAGGATATGAGACAGGCAAAAACAGCAGGCAGAGGCAGAGTCGGTAGGCAGGCAGAGATCGGCAACAGTATCAGGCAGGTAGTATAAGAATAGTCGGACAGGCCGGGTCGGATTGGAGCAGGACGGATGGTCAAACAAGCCGGGTCAGATAGGTAGCAAGCAATCAGGTTTCAAATACAAGAATCACGAAGCTGAGACGACGCCCGTACGCGCCCACGTGCACACCCGCGCGCGCCCTAGCGCCGCGCCGATGCCCGAGAACAACAGGGATTTGCTGAACAGCGCGCAACGGCGCGCGCCGGCGCATAGGCGTACGCCGACGCCCTGGTTCGGTGCCAATGGTACCCTGACAGTTGGGTTCATCTAGGAGATAGATAGATAGATAGATAGATAGATAGATAGATAGATAGATAGATAGATAGATAGATAGATAGATAGATAGATAGATATTGGTCATAATATTAAAAAAATGATTTTTTCACATTGAGAGATGGATTCTAATTGATATTATCCAAGGATGCGTAGAAATTCTTGCGAATATGTGGAATACATTATAGGTTTCTAAACCCCTACTTTGAATATGACCCTAAAGTTCCTAAATGTGACCTAGAGACTCAGCTTTGTTATAGTTTATCTAGAAGTTTCAGGGTTTTAAACCAGCTGATGATGATAGATAGATAGATAGATAGATAGATAGATAGATAGATAGATAGATAGATAGATAGATAGATAGATAGATAGATAGATAGATAGATAGATAGATAGATAGATAGAATGATAAAAAGATTGGGTTACTTCACATGGAGAGAAGGATTGATGGATTCTGTTTGATATTATCCAAGAACACTTAGATGTTCTTGAGAACATCTGGGCCCCAGGAATGGAAACATTATGGACACCCCTAAACCCCTACCTGGAATATGGTCCTATAGCTCCAAATGTGGACTCAGTAAGTAGTCCCCTCTTACATCGTGGTTCCCATTTACATCAGTATACCCATCATAGCCCCCTCCCGCCATAATTTAGTGTCATCAGGCAATGACAAATAGATGAATAGCTACAGACAGGATCAATTAGGTGGGGAATGGGGGCCTCGGTTGGGTTACTTCACCTGGAGAGATGGATTGATGCATTCTGGTTGATATTATCCAAGAAGGCTTAAACATTCTCGAGAACATCTGGGGCCCAGAAGTAGAAACAATATAGATCCCTAAAGCTCTACCTGGATCATGGCCCTATAGCTCCAAATGTGACCCCTGGGCTCAGCTTTGATGGGTTCATCTAAAAAATTCAGGGTTTCATAACAGCTCAGATCATAGATATATAGATAGATATTGGTCATAATAAAAAGATTGGGTTATTTTACATGGAAAGATGGCTTGATAGATTCTATTTGATATTACTCAAGAATGTTTAGACATTCTTGAGAACATCTGGGCCCCTAAACTCCTACCTGTAACATGGCCCTATAGCTCCAAATGTGACCCCTGGGGCTTGTCTTTGTTGGGTTCATCTAGAAGTTTCAGTGTTTCATAACAGCTCAGATCATAGATAGATAGATAGATAGATAGATAGATAGATAGATAGATAGATAGATAGATAGATAGATAGATAGAATGATAAAAAGATTGGGTTACTTCACATGGAGAGAAGGATTGATGGATTCTGTTTGATATTATCCAAGAACACTTAGATGTTCTTGAGAACATCTGGGCCCCAGGAATGGAAACATTATGGACACCCCTAAACCCCTACCTGGAATATGGTCCTATAGCTCCAAATGTGGACTCAGCTTTGTTGGATTTATCTAGATGTTTCAAACCAGCTCAGATCATAGATAGATAGATAGATAGATAGATAGATAGATAGATAGATAGATAGATAGATAGATAGATAGATAGATAGATAGATAGATAGATAGATAGATAGATAGATATTATCCAAGGATACTTAGACATTCTTTAGAACATGTGGACCCCAGGAGTGGAAACAATATGGACCCCTAAACCCCTACCTGAGATATGGCCCTATAGCTCCAGGTTTTACCTTGGGACTCAACTTTGCTAGTTTTATTTAGGAATTTCAGGGCTACAATCCAGTTCAGGTATTAATTAGATAGAGAGATAGACTGGTGGACAGGTAAATGGAAATTGGTCAAGATAAAAAGGAAGATTGGGTTATTCCACCTGGAGAGATGGATTGATGGATTTTAATTGATATTATGCAAGCATGCTTAGACATTCATGAGAATATTCAGGTCCCAGGAGTGGCAACAATATGAACTTCTAAACCCCTACCTGGAATATGGTTCTATAACTCCAGATATGACCCTGGGACCCAGCTTTGTTGGTTCCATCTATGAGTTTTACGTTTCAAAAAAGTTCAGGTAGGTGGATAGAAGATTAGATAAGAGTCACTGGGGTACCACATTATAAAGAATTAGACAATGTAGATCTAGCTATTCCTGTCTAAATCAGCCTACACTTCCAGGTCTTTGACTGCTATGGGTTATTTATTCTTTTATACAATTATCACTTTTTACTTTGCATTCTTCTACAGACTGAGTGGAAAGTAAGTCATAACACTGATTTTACATTGCAAGAATTGCTTATTATTTAAGCTAAATGAAAAGAACAGCATACATTCCCGCATGTCAAGTCTCCTATGCCTCCTGCCCTCTCCCTTTCTTCTCTTGCATCACCCCACAGACTGACGAGTATCCGGGCTCCAGCTCATGTGTAGAGTTAAAGCCTCGCCGAGACCCAGATGTTTTATCTTACAGCTACCTGTATTTATCAGACAGCTACTCAGTCTACATCTGAATGTAGAAGAAAAGGAGTCTAATTCTTCGAATTTAGTTTTCAAATGCAGAGAGACCCACAGTACATGGTCCTCCAGGTTCCCAGGATTCATGGGGGGATAGAGATGATGGATGGAAAACAATTTAGTGAAATGTGGGAATAAGGAATTGCAGCAATAATAAGGTACTGGGTGTATATATTGATACTTTGTATACAGCTACTAATGTCAAAGCTCCCTCGGACCCTGTGGACTTGCAAACATGTTTCCAATGCTCAATGAGAACAATAGAAAAGTTCTATAAAAGGTTTAAAGGAATACGTAAATTATATTTAAAACAAAGGATATAATCTACACCAGCCTTTCTCAAACATTTTTAACTTGGAGGAACCATTGAAATAACTTTCCAGGCTTAGAGAACCCCTACTAACAATTAATTTATCTACGGCTCACCGTACATTAGCGTGATGGTCACATCGAAGGATGGTCCTTATATTTGTGGTCATTAGGATACATCCCCTCCTTACAGATAGCTAAAAGAGATCATTGTGTCAGTGGTTACTTATTTAAGAGGCAGGAATTGCTCAAGAAACCCATGGTAACCTTTGGAGGAACAATGGTTGGGAAAGGCTGATCTATACTATTGCAACGCACACCATTCTGAAATGTAATATGGCCTAAAAATTATTAAAGGGAATCTGTTACTAAAATAAAAATTGACATCAAAGACATACTTGCAAAAAAAATGCCATTGAATTCCGCTCTGATTACCATAAATCTCTTCCTGAAGTCTATTTAGGATCCTATACTCTTGGGAGTGTCCAGTAGTTCCCTCTATTGACCCTCACATCATTAGAGGACACAGTTGCAAGGGTGGGCAAGAGGAACCAATGAGCGTAACGGAGGACCAGGAGATTGACACTCCCGGATGTGTTTGTTTTTAAAGAGTTTGGGAAGTGATATCTCTCCAAAAGAGCAGCATTTGGACTGTCACTTAAAAGATCAACCTATCACATAAAGATTTTTTTTTACTTTCAGAAATTGTTTTTATTGAATTTTTCATAGAAAAGATAAAATAAACAATACAAAACAGAACCTTGGTGCATACCCCAGCTCGAAGACCACAACATTAGACGTTCTAACACACAAAAACAGTGTCTATTCTGTACAGGAGCATACAGTATATCAAAAATCAAGTACAATGTCTCCAAGGTGTCCATCAGGATAGAGCATAACATTGGCACTCCCAATATCCAGCCAGCCATAGATATAAGAGGACAAGTAAACATTCACAGCCTAAAACCAAAGCAACCAACCACCAATAACTCCTGAGAAAAGCAAGAAAATGCATCCACAAAACAAGAAGGTAACATTGTAAGGGGCACAACAATATTTATCAAGGACTTCCAGAAATGCAAAGTGAGGGCCTCCTGCGATTTCCATTTCAAGGTAATAGCCTTTCTGAGCAAAAAATAGTAAACTTACATCAATGATATTGAAAAATGGGTCCTAAGCACCCAACGCAAGGCCAGGGGACCCACTAAGCCAAGCAAATAGTAGTCAATGCACATGGGAACCACTACGGTGGTCAATTGAGCAAGGAGTTTTATTGTTAGGAAAGGACAGGATATCTTTCTCAATCTCAACAGTCGAAATAGGGGCATCAAGGCTTTCCACATCCTCCAGAGCCAGGGAAGGCAGAGATAGACCACCTGATTCCTCCGAGAGGGAGACCTCTGGAGGAGATGTGGTCTGACTTTACAAATAATTATAAAAGGAGATCACGTAAAGTTTTTTAGTGCTTCTAAGGAGTGGTTGTTATTGTGTTCCTCCCTCCCATTTAAAGGATAACGGTACTTTCATTTAACTTAAGTCTAACAGTCCAAATCCCAGCCCTGATGACCGTGACCAAGAAAAAATCCTACATGTAGAGGGGAAGAGTTCCAGCCTTCCTCTGAGCTAGTAGGACTTTTCGGTACTGTGCATGTGCAGCCTTTTCTCCATAGTCCCTAATAGAGACTAATCACATCTCCCTTCAAGTTTTCAAGTAGGTGGATTCTCTTTTATAGACTATTTTAGGTTATGCAGTGACATGCAGCCCCACTAGTTCAGGGGGTGCATCTTCCAGCCCAGGTCACCTGCTGGTCTGGGGCATGTATCAGGGAGGTGTAGATAGCATAGGAAGAACAAGGGGGCTGTTAGAGTTAAATTGGTTGTAAACCCTTACATATATACAGTGACTGGCATCAGATAATACACAGAGACGAAACAAATCCTCCTACATACGTTGTACCCGCCTAACTAAAAAATACCTGTTGCATGCTGTAGGCACCAGTGAGGTCGCATTCTCCTAGAACCCAGGGAAAGCACATTCTGCATTGTTCGAAGACACAGAAAAAGAGAGTTTCACTCTGTCTGGTAAAGCAAACGGAAAAATGGCAAGGATTGACCGCACAAAAAATAGATTGATTTTAGTCAAATTGAATGTATTGTGCTCATACTGTATGTATGCCCTAGGTTTGCGGGAAATGGAGTTTAATTTAGGATGTTACCATTTAGGATAAAGTCATTGGAGCCAAGGGGAAAGGTGAAATTAATGTGGATTCTGGTGGTTTTTAAGGATTCAGTTGGTTATCAATGCCCCTTGGGGGGCTGCAGAAGCCCCTTTCATCTATTGTGAGTCGGTTTTTATGGCAAAAATATCCCCTGACTAGCCTAAGTACTTTCTTTCACAGAAAGAAAAAACAGAGAGGGGTAAAAGCAAAATTAAAATGTCAGGCGGCAGTCACCAAATAATCGAACACAACAAAATGTAAAAACAACACGAATAATACTAATGCCCTGTACATACAGTCGAACTTTTCGATGGAATATGTGCAATCAGAACTTGTTGTTGGAAATTCCGACCGTGTGTGGGCTCCATCTGACTTTTTCCATCGGAATTTCCGACAAAAAAAGTTTGAGAGCAGGCTACAAATTTTTCCGACAACAAAATCAGATCGTGTGTACACAAATCCGACACACAAAGTGGCACGCATGCTCAGAATGAATAAAGAGACGAAAGCTATTGGCTACTGCCCCGTTTATAGTCCCGATGTACATGTTTTCAAGCGTTCAGAACGATTGGATTTTCCGACAACTTTGTGTGACCGTGTGTATGCAAGACAAGTTTGAGCCAACATCCGTCGGAAAAAAATCCGATGGATTTTGTTGTCGGAATGTCCGATCAATGTCCGATCGTGTGTACGGGGCACAAAACTAAATTACCCCCTTTTTTTTTTCGCTACAGCTTTAGTTGCATTATTATTACCTGTAATTAAAGGGTAACTCCACTTTCGTGGGGAAAAAAAAAGGCAAATAAAGAAAAAATAATATAGTGCATATAATGCGACACTAATCATATTGTAATTGAATGTTATTAAAAATGACTTTTCCTTTTCAATCTGCAGCTGCTGTAATTTTCTGAGAATGCATTGCAATATGGCTACCTGGAGTTGTTCTGTACACAGAGTGTGTACTGACCACGCCCCAGAAACATCATTTCCTGCTTGTGTGATTGGTTCATCAATTTCCCCAGAAGTCTGCCAAAGATACAAGTCAGATTTCAGGCATCCCCTGCAACAAAAATTTAATTTCTGGAGAGATACTTTCAATAGGAACAAAGGGATGCAGGCCCAGCAGATTTCCTCATTAGTGCTTTCCAGCAGCACACCTGACAGTTAATTATGAAACCACTCCCATTAGACCCACTTAGTACAGAGGCACAAACACACAGGGATTTCTTCAGATTAACAAAAGGTAGGAATTTGCAACAAAGGTTGGTAAAATCCTTGCAATCTACATCGATCACCCAGAGGGGAATGTTTTTTTCTCAACAAAAGTGGAGTTATGCTTTAGGTATGTCCTGAGATGTTCCGGTTGCTGGGTTCTGTAGAAATATTCCCTGCAGGGCTGCCCTGTCCTCTTCCTGGTTCTGAAACGTTCAGGGCTGTTGGGTCCTGGACTAAAGCTGCACTAAAGAAGTTCATCCTGGGGGTGGGCATGCCCCCATTGGATCATTTTAGTGTAGCTAAGTCCAGGGACCCGAAGGGGTTAAAGCCCATGGCCCTGGGCTTTAGCTGTAGAAAAAAAAAAATGTTTTTTAGCTAAACTTTGATTTTAACCACTTCAATACCGGGCATTTTCACCCCCTTCCTGCCCAGGCCAGTTTTCAGCGCTGTCACGCTTTGAATGACAATTGCACGGTCATGCGACATTGTACCCAAATTAAATTTTGATCGTTTTTTTTCCCCACAAATAGAGCTTTCTTTTGGTGGTATTTGATCACCTCTGCGGTTTTTATTTTTTGCGCTATGAACAAAAAAAGAGCAACAATTTTGAAAAAAAACGCAATATTTATTACTTTTTGCTATAAAAAAAATATCCCATTTAAAAAAACAGTTTCAGTTTAGGCCGATATGTATTCTTCTACATATTTTTGGTAAAAAAAAAATCCCAATAAGCGTATATTGATTGATTTGCGCAAAAGTTTTAGCGTCTACAAAATAGGGGATAGATTTGTCATTTTTATTATTTTTTGTTACTACTAATGGCGGCGATCTGCGATTTTTTTTATCGTGACTGTGACATTGCGGCGGACAGATCGGACACTTTTGACACTATTTTGGGACCATTCACATTTATAAAGCGATCGGTGCTATAAAAAAATGCACTGATTACTGTATAAATGTGACTGGCAGGGAAGGGGTTAACACTAGGGGGCGCTGCAGAGGTTAAATGTGTGTCCTAGGGAGTGATTCTAACTGTGTGGGGAGGGGACTGATGAGGGAAGGAGACCGATTGGTGTTCCTCTGTACAAGGAACATACGATCAGTTCTCCTCTCCCCTGACAGGACGTGGATCCTTTTACACACACAGATAAACGTCCCTGCTCTGTGATGAGCAATCGCAGGTGCCCGAGGACATTGCGGCAACCAGGCACGTGCATCGGGTCCCCAGTGATGCGGCGAGCACGCGCCAGCGGCGACGCACGCGCGCTCTATCCACAATGCCGGGAAGCCAATGACGTCATATGACGCTCACCCGGAGGGAGAAACGGTTTCCGGCGGTAGGGAACTGGTTAATATCCATAAAAAAATACACACTTTAAATGAAAGACTAAAAGATTGGACTTCGAAATTTAGAAAAGAACAGCTGACGAACTTTAGCGGTACCAGTAGAGGACAATGAAAATCCAATAGATAAAATATTGTCTTTATTACAAAATTTAAAATTGTTTAACATACTTTTTCTAAAAGAAAAGCTCATGTCAGACCATTAGCTCATGTCAATTATAAAATGTCAATTATTACTCCTATGTGACTCCATTACTGCTATGTCAAGAGGTTGACGCATTTCACAATTATAGCTTCTTCAGGACCTCAATATCTTGACCACAGATGGGGATTGCCTATCCAAAGAGAAAGGCATAGCTGTTAGTAATACTGTATTAAAACATCAGTACATATCAACCTGCTTTTGGGGTTCCCATAAAAAAAAAGGAGAAACCAATTAATCATATGTATTAACAGCTACCCTGTTTCCCCGAAAATAAGACCTAGCGTGATTGTCGGTGATGGCTGCAATATAAGCCCTACCCCCCCAAATAAGCCCTAGTTAAAGTCCTTGTAGGTCCTAGTTTCAGGGTAGGGCTTATTTTCGGGGAAACAGGGTAGGGCTTATTTGGGCGGTAGGGCTTATATTGCAGCCATCACCGACAATCACGCTAGGTCGTATTTTCAGGGAAACAGGGTATGCATTCCTCTTTGGATAGGCCATCTCTATCTGTGGTCAAGATATAGAGGTCCTGAGAAAGCTATAATTGTGAAACGCGTTGACCTCTTGATATCGCAGTAATAAAGTCACATAAGAGTAATAATTGACATGTTATAAATGTATTGAGTGAATGGTTTTCTTTTAGAAAAAGTATGTTAAACAATTTTAACTTTTGGAATAAAGATAACATTTTATCTATTGGATTTTCATTGTCCTCTTCTGGTACCGCTAAAGTCCGTCAGCTGTTCTTTTCCAAATTTCAAAGTACTTTATAGGATGAGGTAACTATGTAGCCCATAATTCTCTAAGCTTCTAAAAGACTGGACTGTTAGGCCCAAATACAGTATATCTTGGACTTGGGCTTCAACGTACGTCTGTCATCAATATGCATGGGGAGTAGGGTTGCCACCTTTCCGGTATTCACCCGGACAGTCCGGGTTTTGAATCATGTGTCCGGGTTTCAGTCCAACTGAAACCCGGACACATTTTTTCAAACATGAATGTAGTTCGGAAGAGACCCAGACAAGTAGGGTGAGGGGGCACTATGCACGCTGCATTACTATTCTCTTTGGAGCACCAAAGGGTGTCCCAGGTCTGTTATCCTATAGAGCAGGGGTCTCCAAACTTTCTAAACAAAGGGCCAGTTTATTGTCCTTTAGACTTTATGGGGAACGGACTGTGGCAGGAGTGGACATTTTCCTGTCATCAGTGGGCGTAAACATCATCACGATTGGTATTAGGGGGAGGAATAGCGCCCCATCATTGGTATCATTGGCAGGAATTGTATTGTGTTGGTGTCAGTGGGAGAAATGGTGCCCCATTGTTGCTGTTGGCCCCTGTCAGTTGGCAGAATAGTGCCTCATATCAGGGGGAGAAATAGTGCTCCAAGGGCTGGATAAAGGCAAGAAAAGTGCCACACCTGGCCCCACTGCTATAGAGTATATTAAAAAAGAAAAAAGAATTGCTGTGCGCCGCTAAAGTGTTTAGGTTTGGCTTGAAGAAAAAGTGGCGACCCTAATTGGGAGTGCCATTCACAATGAATGTCACCGCAGCACACCGACACGCATTGTGGTAACGCAGATGTATGAATCCAAACTTATTCTTTATTTCAACCAAGTTTCTCCTAAGCAGCTAAATCACCAAAATTAGATTTACGACTTTGGTAACGCCGAAATTCACGACAACATCAATTTTGCCTAAATCATTCCACTCATCCCTAAACTTGATGTTTCCTTGATTAAATGGATAGAGAAATTACAATCAATGAGGTATTGTTCCCAGATGATGGTTTTATTTGTAACATTTTATTTAAACTTTTGAAGATATTTCAAATGAACTCTACTAAGAACCAAAAAGAAAAGAAGTGAATGGAGCCAGGCTAAGCAAACCATTGTAGGAATTCAGACACAGCTTGGTGGAGTAGAGAGAACAAAGCCAAGCAAAGAGCCAAAATTGCCTTGCGATACTCAAAGTAAAGTGGACCTGTCACTTCTATTCACATTTCACACTAATCCATGGAGTACATCAGCTCTACCAAAGGACATTATTATTTTGAGTGAAAAAGTACCTAGTTCTGGCCATGAGTCAAACATAAACTGATGTTCTTCTATCTATCTATCTATCTATCTATCTATCTATCTATCTATCTATCTATCTATCTATCTATCTATCTATCTATCTATCTATCTATCTATCTATCTATGATCTGAGATGTTTTGAAATCCTGAAACTCCTAGATGAACCCAATGAAGCTGAGCCCAGCGGTCACATTTGGAGCTATAGGGTCATATTCCAGGTAGGGGTTTAAGGGTCCATATTGTTTCCACTCCTGGGGTCCAAATCTTCTCAAGAATGTATCTATCTATCTATCTATCTATCTATCTATCTATCTATCTATCTATCTATCTATCTATCTATCTATCTATCTATCTATCTATCTATCTATCTATCTATCTATCTATCTATCTATCTATCTATCTATCTATGATCTGAGCTGTTAAGAAACACTGAAACTTCTAGATGAACCCAACAAAGACAAGCCCCAGGGCCACATTTGGAACTATAGGGCCATGTTACAGGAAGGAGTTTAGGGGCCCATATTGTTTCCACTCCTGGGACCCAGATGTTCTCAAGAATGTCTAAACATTCTTGAGTAATATCAAATAGAATCTATCAAGCCATCTTTTCATGTAAAATAACCCAATCTTTTTATTATGACCAATATCTATCTATCTATCTATGATCTGAGCTGTTATGAAACCCTGAAATTTTCAGATGAACCCATCAAAGCTGAGCCCCAGCGTCACATTTGGAGCTATAGGGCCATGATCCAGGTAGAGCTTTAGGAGTCCATATTGTTTCTACTCCTGGGCCCCAGATGTTCTCAAGAATGTTTAAGCCTTCTTGGATAATATCAACCAGAATGCATCAATCCATCTCTCCAGGTGAAGTAACCCAACCGAGGCCCCCGTTCCCCACCTAATCGATCCTGTCTGTAGCTATTTATCTATTTGTCATTGCCTGATGACACTAATTATGGCGGGAGGGGGCTATGATGGGTATACTGATGTAAATGGGGACCCCGATGTAAGAAGGGACTCTGATGGGGACACCTGATGTAAGGGTGGTGTTGATGGGGACCTTGATGTATGGGGGGACTCTGATGGAGACACCTGATGTAAGGAGGGATTTTGATGGGGGCACCTGATGTAAATAGGACTTCTATGGGGACTTTGATGTAAGGAAGGAGTTCTGATGGGTACACCGATATAAACCCTGAAATTTTTAGATGAACCCATCAAAGCTGAGCCCCAGCGTCACATTTGGAGCTATAGGGCCATGATCTAGGTAGAGCTTTAGGGATCCATATTGTTTCTACTCCTGGGCCCCAGATGTTCTCAAGAATGTTTAAGCCTTCTTGGATAATATCAACCAGAATGCATCAATCCATCTCTCCAGGTGAAGTAACCCAACCGAATCGATCCTGTCTGTAGCTATTCATCTATTTGTCATTGCCTGATGACACTAAATTATGGCGGGAGGTGATGACACTAAATTATGGCGGGAGGGGGCTATGATGGGTATACTGAAGTAAATGAGGACCCCGATGTAAGAGGGGACTCTGATGGGGGTCACCTGAAATAAAGAGGGGCTTTGATGGGGGATCCTAATGTAAGAGGGGACTCTGATGGGGACACCTGATGTAAGGGTGGTGTTGATGGGGACCTTGATGTATGGGGGAACTCTGATGGAGACACCTGATGTAAGGAGGGATTTTGATGGGGGCACCTGATGTAAATAGGACTTCTATGGGGACTTTGATGTAAGGAGGGAGTTCTAAAGGGTACGTCGATATAAGGGGGACTCTGATGATACCTGATGTAAAAGGGGACTGTGATGGAGACCCTGATGTAAGGGGGGACACTGATGTAAGGGGGAACTCTGATGTAAGGGGGGAACTTTGATAGGGACCCTGATGTAATGGGGGATCCTGATGAGAAAGATGCAAACTGATTTTTTTTTTTAATGGCGCAAAGTTTATTTAGAATTTCTTTGCTCTGGATGAATATTCATATTCAAAATGTATAAGGTTTTATCATATCATATGCATATTCATAAACTCTTCTCCTTCTCATTATTCCAATATCTATCTATCTATCTATCTATCTATCTATCTATCTATCTATCTATCTATCTATCTATCTATCTATCTATCTATCTATCTATCTATCTATCTATCTATCTATCTATCTATCTATCTATCTATCTATCTATCTATCTATCTATCTATCTATCTATCCGTCTGGTCGTCTGTCTGTCTCAGTCATTTGTGTATGGTATGAAGTTTGCTGTGCACTGGGTACATTTTACTACTAAAGAAGAATACACGCCTAGTGAAAAAAAGAAAAAAAAAATGTAAGGAAGGATTGGTATGGGAGATCATTAAGTCACTGAAATATAATTCCCCTTCTGTGGTCCTGCAGCAGCAGACTCCGTGTTGCACAATTGCCTCCCCAGCTGTCTCCCTTACTCCAGCCTTACTCACTGTCCCTATAGCAACTCCAAGGATGAAGACTATACTAGAAGAGACAGGACTTCCAGAAGTAAGGAAACTATATATTTTTTTAAATAAGTGTTGTCTTTATTATATATATATATATATATATATATATATATATATATATATATATATATATATATATATATATATATATATATATATATAGATAGATAGATAGATAGATATATCTATATATATCTATACATAGATATATATCAATTTATATCTTCTTTTTCCTTTAAGGCAGAAGTATCAAAACCAAAAAAGTGGAATTCCAAAAAATGTGTGATTTTGGCGATATCCGCCTGCGCTGTTGCGGTTATATCACTAACGCTGCTCTTCTTTGTGAAAGAATTCTGGAAACAGCTTCCAGAGAAGGTAAGTCACCTCCCATAGTGCCTTAGCATTTAATATGCTTAGGTTTTTTTTTATTTTTTATTTTTTATTAACAGTGAAATCATAGATATGACATATTTAGTGATCAGATTGCTATGGACTTTTTTTTTTTTTTAAGATTACTCACTACCACCTTTGAATTTTATTGGTATAGTATGAGCAATCAAAAAAAAAAAAAATCGGAATCTGGGTTGCTGGCGTACGCATAAGGGCGGAGTCAGCTTTCACCGAATTTCCCTACAAGAAATATGGGAACATGGTAGCTTTTTTTTGTTTTTTCCTTAACTTGCTTGCGTCACTGAGTTGAACGTTGGTCTATGAAGCTAATATAGACCTGCTATCCTCTATATAGTTTACACTAAGGGGTATATTTATAAAGCAGTGAATGTGACAATAACTAAACATTGACTGCAGGTGTATATTCCCGGGTGAAAGCGTTTTAAAATTAGTGTATCTATATAGTATATTAGTACGGTATATTGCATAGTACTAAACATGTTGTAAAAGGCTGCGCAAACTGTGCTATATAAATCTTGTATAATAATAATATAATAAAAGTATAAATCACCTGTAGTGAATGGTGAATGTCACATTCAATACCACTTAAAAAAAAAAAAAAAAAAAGCTGCTTTGACAGGCATTTGAGCTTTTAGTTCAGCTTGAAGAAGCTTGTACTTTTTTGGGCCCTTTTTCACTTTTTTACTAAGCTTCTTTGAGCTCCCTTGAGCTTTTTTGCGCATAAGTGTTTTTTTTTTTTCACAAACCCTCCCCTCGGCTAATTTTTCCTTATTTTTTTTTTTTGTGTGTGTTTTCGAGCTTCTTTGAGCTTTTTCTTGCATTTTCACGCTCTTTCACACTTTTTTGGGCACTTAGTCTTTTCTGCTCGAAAGTTCATTTCAAAAACGCAAGTTTGGTGCGGTTTTTTTTCTGTCTGTAAAAGCTTATGCCTGTAAACTCCTGAAAAAGCCATAGTGTGCACAGACACATTGGCTAACATGGAGGGGAGTTTCCAGGCAGAAAAAAAAAAAATAGAGCTCAAAAAAGCTCAAAAGCCTGTAGGAACCGCTTCTTTGAGCTTCGTTGAGATGCAGTGTGCATGAGCCCTAAGTGTTTCTCCTTTTATCTGGCATGGACTAGCAAAATTAACTCAAAGTGTATCTAAAGCCCAAACTTTTTCTTTTAGTTTTCGATAAAGTAGGGAAGGGTTAACATCTCTGTCGGGTTTTTATTGCTTGGGAAACCGAAGATAGGTGTGGGAACTGGATCTCTTAAAGCAGTAGATGTATTGAAGGAGTCAGGTCCTAAGCAATGTGGAGGGAATGATTCTCTTTTGGTAGCTATCCAAGAATGGTGGGTGAAGGTTGGCATTTTGCTCAAGTAGGAACTGGATGTGCAAGGGGGAAAATACCAAAAGCAGAATGTATAAAGAGCAGATACAATCTATTTGAAACTCTTATGTCATAAAAAAAAACACCAACACATTTCAGAGGTTTAAAGGGTTCCCCTTTATCAGGGCTTAGTACCGCTGAACTGGACTGATAAAAGTGGAGTGATCCTGAGAGATAATTATTCTGATGATGGCTGCAGATGCTAGTGAAGCCTAACCAGTATCTGGAGTCACCATACTAACCGGTATCTGGAGTCACCATACTAACTGGTATCTGGAGTCACTATACTAACCAGTATCTGGAGTCACCATACTAACTGGTATCTGGAGTCACCATACTAACCAGTATCTGGAGTCACCATACTAACCGGTATCTGGAGTCACCATACTAACCGGTATCTGGAGTCACCATACTAACCGGTATCTGGAGTCACCATACTAACTGGTATCTGGAGTCACCATACTAACCGGTATCTGGAGTCACCATACTAACCGGTATCTGGAGTCACCATACTAACCGGTATCTGGAGTCACCATACTAACCGGTATCTGGAGTCACCATACTAACCAGTGTCTGGAGTCACCATACTAACCAGTATCTGGAGTCACCATACTAACCGGTATCTGGAGTCAACACCATACTAATTACCCTTCAAGATCCCTCCAATTGTATACATTTTGGATGTACGGTACACACTTTGTTCAACAGTAACAAAGCCCTGATGAAAACTGACCCTTTGACTCAAGAAACGTGTTGACCAGGGTTTTTTTTAAGCAGGAATGTGGGGGAACCCAGTTTTGGTACCTCCAGGACAGCATGTATGTAATGGCAAGGGGTACTAGAGTGTGTGTTGGAGGGTCTAATAATGCTGGCTGCTAGGGGGGTCTAAGGTTGCTGGGGGGGTCTATTTTTGCGGAGGGGGTCTAATGTCGCTGGGGGAGGATCTATTGTTGCTGAGTAGGTCAATTGCTTCTGAGAGGGCTCTACTGTTGAGGCAGGGGTCTATTGTTGCTGTCCCCTTGAGGGTCTATAGACGCTAGGAGATGTTGCTGGCTGGGGTTTATTGTTATTTGGGTGTGGGGTATTTTGTTGTGACGGCTCTATTGTTACTGGGGAGGATCTATTGTTGCTGGGGTAGGGGCTCTATTGTTGCTGAGGTGGGGGCTCTATTGTTGCTGAGGTGGGGGCTCTATTCTTGCTGGGGGGCACTATTCTTGCTGGGGGATCCATTGTTGTTGGCTGCAGGGATCTCTTTTACTGTGTTTTTTTGTTATCAGTACCCAATTCCATACAAGATTACTTCCATACAATGTAGGATTAGTACAGGAAGGTGGGTAGGGGGTGGAACCATGGGACGGTGCTCTAAAGTGGGTAGGGGGTGGAACCAAGGGATGGTGCTCTGAGGTGGGTAGGGGTGGAACCAAGCAACGGTTCTCAGAGTTGGGTAGGGGGTGGAACCAAGGGACGGTGCTCTGAGGTGGATAGGGGTGAAACCAAGGAACGGTGCTCAGAGGTGGGTAGGGGGTGAAACCAAGGAATGGTGCTCAGAGGTGGGTACGGAGTGGAACCAAGGGACGGTGCTCAGAGGTGGATAAGGCGTGAAACCAATGAACGGTGCTCGGAGCTGGGTAGGAGGTGGAACCAAGGAACAGTGCTCAGAGGTGGGTAGGGGATGGAACCAAGGAACGGTGCTCGGAGGTGGGTAGGAGGTGGAACAAAGGGACGGTGCTCAGAGGTGGGTAGGGGATGGAACCAAGGGACAGTGGTCTGAGGTGGGTAGGGGGTGAAACCAAGGGACGGTGCTCTCTGGTGGGTAGGGGTGGAACCAAGGGACGGTGCTCTGAGGTGGGTAGGGGGTGGAACCAAGGAACGGTGCTCGGAGTTGGGTAGAGAGTGGAACCAAGGGACGGTGCTCTGAAGTGGGTAGGGGTGGAACCAAGGAACGGTGCTTGGAGGTGGGTAGGGGGTGGAACCAAGGGACGGTGCTCTGAGGTGGGTAGAGGGTGGAACCAAGGGACGGTGCTCAGAGGTGGGTAGGGGGTGGAACCAAGGGACGGTGCTCGGAGGTGGGTAGGGGGTGGAACCAAGGAACGGTGCTCTGAGGTGGGAAGAGTGGAACCAAGGGACGGTGCTCTGAAGTGGGTAGCGGTGGAACCAAGGAACGGTGCTCAGAGGTGGGTAGGGAGTGAAACCAAGGACCGGTGCTCAGAGCTGGGTAGGGGGTGGAACCAAGGGGCGGTGCTCAGAGCTGGGTAGGGGGTGGAACCAAGGGGCGGTGCTCTGAGGTGGGTAGGGATGGAACCAAGGAACGGTGCTCAGAGTTGGGTAGGGGGTGGAACCAAGGGATGGTGCTTTGAGGTGGGTAGGGGTGGAACCAAGGAACGGTGCTCTGAGGTGGGTAGGGGGTGGAACCAAGGGACAGTGCTCAGAGGTGGGTAGGGGGTGGAACTAAGGGATAGTGCTCAGAGGTGGGTAGGGGGTGGAACAAAGGGACGGTGCTCTGAGGTGGGTAGGGGGTGGAACCAAGGGACGGTGCTCGGAGGTGGGTAGGGGGTGGAACCAAGGAACGGTGCTCGGAGGTGGGGAGAGTGGAACCAAGGGATGGTGCTCTGAAGTGGGTAGGGGTGGAACCAAGGAACGGTGCTCGGAGGTGGGTAGAGGGTGGAACCAAGGGACGGTGCTCTGAGGTGGGTAGAGGGTGGAACCAAGGGACGGTGCTCAGAGGTGGGTAGAGGGTGGAACCAAGGGAGGGTGCTCTGAGATGGGTAGGGGGTGGAACCAA
Organism: Lithobates clamitans; assembly: GCA_037952925.1. Classification (NCBI taxonomy): domain Eukaryota; kingdom Metazoa; phylum Chordata; class Amphibia; order Anura; family Ranidae; genus Lithobates; species Lithobates clamitans. The sequence continues at coordinate 274,141 of JBBGZY010000819.1, read as the reverse complement.
GGGACGGTGCTCGGAGGTGGGTAGAGGGTGGAACCAAGGGATGGTGCTCGGAGGTGGGTAGGGGGTGGAACCAAGGAATGGTGCTTGGAGGTGGGTAGAGGGTGGAACCAAGGGACGGTGCTCTGAGGTGGGTAGGGGGTGGAACCAAGGGACGGTGCTCAGAGGTTGATAGGGGGTGGAACCAAGGAACGGTGTTCGGAGGTGGGTAGGGAGTGAAACCAAGGAACGGTGCTCAGAGGTGGGTAGTGGGTGGAACCAAGGGACGGTGCTCAGAGGTGGGTAGGGGGTGGAACCAAGGAACGGTGCTCGGAGGTGGGTAGTGGGTTGGAACCAAGGGACGATGCTCTGAGGTGGGTAGGGGGTGGAACCAAGGGATGGTGCTCTGAGGTGGGTAGGGGGTGGAACCAAGGATCGGTGCTCAGATGTGGGTAGGGGGTGGAACCAAGGGATAGTGTTTAGAGGTGGGTAGGGGGTGGAACCAAGGAACGGTGCTGGGAGGTGGGTAGAGGGTGGAACCAAGGGACGGTGCTCTGAAGTGGGTAGGGGTGGAACCAAGGAACGGTGCTCAGAGGTGGGTAGGGGGTGAAACCAAGGAACGGTGCTCAGAGGTGGGTAGAGGGTGGAACCAAGGGATGATACTCTGAGGTGGGTAGGGGGTGGAACCAAGGGATGGTGCTCTGAGGTGGGTAGGGGTGGAACCAAGGAACGGTGCTCAGAGTTGGGTAGGGGGTGGAACCAAGGGTCGGTGCTCGGAGGTGGGTAGGGGGTGGAACCAAGGAACGGTGCTCGGAGGTGGGTAGAGAGTGGAACCAAGGGACGGTGCTCTGAAGTGGGTAGGGGTGGAACCAAGGAACGGTGCTCAGAGGTGGGTAGGGGGTGAAACCAAGGAACGGTGCTCAGAGGTGGGTAGAGGGTGGAACCAAGGGATGATACTCTGAGGTGGGTAGGAGATGGAACCAAGGGATGGTGCTCTGAGGTGGGTAGGGGTAGAACCAAGGAACGGTGCTCAGAGTTGGGTAGGGGGTGGAACCAAGGGACGGTGCTCAGAGGTGGGTAGGGGGTGGAACCAAGGAACGGTGCTCAGAGGTGGGTAGTGGGTTGGAACCGAGGGATAGTGCTCAGAGGTGGGTAGGGGGTGGAACCAAGGGACGGTGCTCAGAGGTGGGTTTTTAAAGTGCTTTGTAAACTGTTGGTACTTTATTAAGTCAGTATAATAATAATACTCTTCATCCACTTGATTAAAATTATAATCTGAATTAGACCCAAATCATCCAAATTCGCACACCATTTCTTAGTACTGTAAATACATTTTTTCTACCCAATGATCATTTTCCTATGGTAAAAACTAAGTTTCTTGTTTTTAATGGAATGTCTTAACACTACAAACTTTATATATTATAAATGAGCTCAAATTTTGAAAATGTCTGATCATTATGCCATTATTGATTATGATCATCATTATGTGCCTTAACTGAATATTGATTTGGTATAGTTTCTTAATAGGAAGTGTTATTTTTTTTCCCCACATTTTTTAATCTTTTAATCCTTTCCTAAATATTTCAGTTTCCACAAACCTTATATTTAAAATTGTCCAAGATTCGAATAAATTAAAGACCAGATTTAAAATACGAGCAACACTTTGGAAAAAAAAATAAAAAAATCTGCAGAATTTTATAGCGTATTTATGTCCCACGCCTCTCTCAGTGCTCCACAGACAGGTCAGGTTACCTCCTGACATAGAGCTGAGAATGATTGAATACTTTTCCAGATACTCTGATTGTTCTGCCAGAGGTTCGTGGAAAATAAACAGTGCCACGTAGGAATGTGGGCCAAACACCAGCACTTAGTTCCTGACATTTTTAGTTCATTTAAAAAAAAAAAAAAAGATTACTTGCTCAAGAAGAATAATTTTGACATTGTGATGAGAGGAAAAAAAATGTCATAGGTAATTAAACATATGTCTTCTATTATTTCAGTAGCAACTGGGAGCGACAAGGAAAATCGATCGCTAAACTTTTAACATAAGCCAGGTTATGAATGAGGTCTGCATTGGTGCATTCCCAGGAACCAATAGCACCACTTATGGCCTTATCTATTTTTGACAGTTTCCTATTTAAAAAAAAATACATGGATGAGTACTCATTGAAAGTCCCCCTTCCAAGTGACAAGGACCTTGTTAACAATATGGAGGGTTTTAGTCTTTTTGCAATCAGTATGTGGTCAAACGCATTGTAAAATGCAGTGTTTGGTTGCCTTTATTTATCATATAGCCAGGGCTGGGACAAGGGGTGGGCAGAAGGGACCGGCTGCCCTGGGCACAGCGTGTATTGTAGGATTGGGGGTGCCACGAGTTCCTTCTACTATAAGGCTGACTACTTCTTTCAGCCCAGCGCTGGAAGCAGCAAGGAAAGCGGGAGAGAGTCGGGAGGAGGTGCAGGCTGTGCTCTTTCTCCCACTTCCCTCCATAAGCTGGCACATAATAAAGCGGAGGGGGGCGCAATTTGCCATCTTTGCCCTGGGCACTGGATGATCTTGTCCCGGCACTGCATATAGCCACCCCATCTACAGTGTATGATATGTCCAGGGCTGGTGCTACCACTAGGCAAACTAGGCAGTCGCCTAGGGTGCCCAGCCACTGGTGTTCCTACTCTCTTCTCTCTGCTGCAAGCAACTAAGTCTCAGCATCAGCAGGCAGCCACTGATCCGTTCGCACATAGTGTTAGAGGCGCAGCGGCGGCGGAGGGCTGTGTCTGTGTCCCAACTCCCGAATGAATGTAAGCAAGCAAACATTCCTTGATGGGCATTGGTAGACTGCATTGTTGGGCGCTGGTAGACTACATTTGACGGGCGCTGGTGAGGTTGCATTGATGAACGCTAGTAGGCTGCATTGATGGGCGCTGGTGAGGCTGCATTAATGGGCGCTGGTCAGGATGCATTTGATGGGCGCTCGTAGGCTGCATTGATATGCGCTGGTGAGGCTGCATTTGATGGGCTCTAGTGAGGCTGCATTGATGGGCGCTGGTGAGGCTGCATTGATATGCGCTGGTGAGGCTGCATTTGATGGGCGCTAGTGAGGCTGCATTGATGGGCGCTGGTGAGGCTGCATTGATATGCGCTGGTGAGGCTGCATTTGATGGGCTCTAGTGAGGCTAAATTGATGGGCGCTGGTGAGGCTGCATTGATATGCGCTGGTGAGGCTGCATTTGATGGGCGCTAGTGAGACTGCATTGATGGGAGCTAGTGAGGCTGCATTGATGGGCGCTTGTGGGCTGCATTGATGGGCGCTGGTAGGCTGCATTGATGGGTGCTGGTAAAGCTGCATTGATGGGTGCTGGTGAGGCTGCATTGATGGGTGCTGGTAAAGCTGCATTGATGGGTGCTGGTGAGGCTGCATCGATGGGCGCTAGTGATGCTGCATTTGATGGGGGCGCTGGTGGGCTGCATTTGATGGGCGCTTCATTAAAAAGGTGGGGTTTACATGGGCAGGGAAAAGGGGGTGGAGCCAAGGGGGGCAGCAAAATGAGGTTTTGTCTAGGGTATCAAAAATCCTTGCACCAGCCCTGGATATGTCCTAATTTTTACTGTGTGTGATAGGACATCCACCCTATCAATTGTATGTACAGTAGTAGATTTGCTCCACATTATCTGTTTGCAGTAGGATATTTATTCTACCCATCAACAGTATAGATGGATATTCCTTACCTGTTATATATGATAGAATATGATCCTCCATCAACTGTGTGTGTGAAAATATATACCCAACCCATAAATTGTGTGTGACAGGATATGCCCATTTACTGTACAATAATATGGGTCCCCCATCAACTGTGCATAAAAAGGATATGACCCCCCTATTAACAGTGTGTGATACAAGATGCCCTCAACCCACTGAGTGATAATATTTGTTCCTCCTTCAACTGTGTGTGATAAGATACACTATATTGCCAAAATTATTGGGATGCCTGCCTTTACACGCACATGAATTTTAATGACATCACAGTCTTAGTCCGTTGGGTTCAATATTGAGTTGGTCCACCCTTTGCAGCTATAACAGCTTCAAATCTTCTAGGAAGACCGTCCACATAGTTTAGGAGTGTGTCTATGCGAATGTTTGACCATTCTTCCATGAGCGCATTAGTGAGGTCAGGCACTGATGTGGACGAGAAGGCCTGGCTCACAGTCTCCGCTCTAATTCATCCCAAAGGTGTTCTATCGTGTTGAAGTGCAGGCCAGTCAAGTTCCTCCACCACAAACTCGCTCATCCATGCCTTTATGGACCTTGCTTTGTGCACTGCTCCAAATCATTTGGTGAAGGGGGGATTATGGTGTGGGGGTTATTTTTCAGGGGTTGGGCTTGGCCCCTTTCTTCCAGTGAAGGGAACGCTTAAGGTGTCAGCATACCAAGACATGTGGGACAATTTCATGCTCCCAACTTTGTGGGAACAGTTTGGGGATGGCCCCTTCCTGTTCCAACATGACTGCACACCAGTGAACATGGGGACTTTGATGTGAACTGGGGGGGCTTGGATGTGAACTAGGGGGCTTAGATGTGAACTAGGGGGCTTGGATGTGAACTAGGGGGCTTGGATGTGAGCTGGGGGGGCTTGGATGTGAACTAGGGGGCTTGGATGTTAACTAGTGGGCTTGGATGTTAACTAAGGGGCTTGGATATAAACTAGTGGGCTTGGATGTGAACTAGGGGGCTTGGATGTGAACTAGGGGGCTTGGATGTGAACTAGTGGGCTTGGATGTAAACTAAGGGGCTTGAATATAAACTAGTGGGCTTGGATGTGAACTAGGGGGCTTAGATGTGAACTAGGGGGCTTGGATGTAACCTAAGGGGCTTGGATGTGAACTAGTGGGCTTGGATGTGAACTAGTGGGCTTGGCTGTGAACTAGGGGGCTTGGATGTGAACTAGGGGGCTTGGATGTAAACTAAGGGGCTTGAATATAAACTAGTGGGCTTGGATGTGAACTAGGGGGCTTAGATGTGAACTAGGGGGCTTGGATGTAACCTAAGGGGCTTGGATGTGAACTAGTGGGCTTGGATGTGAACTAGTGGGCTTGGCTGTGAACTAGGGGGCTTGGATGTGAACTAGGGGGCTTGAATGTGAACTAGGGGGCTTGGATGTGAACTAGGGGGCTTGAATGTGAACTAGGGGGCTTGGATGTGAACTAGTGGGCTTGGGTGTAAACTAGGGGGCTTGGATGTGAACTAGGGGGCTTGGATGTGAACTAGGGGGCTTGGATGTGAACTAGTGGGCTTGGATGTGAACTAGGGGCTGGGATGTGAACTAGCGGGCTTGGATGTGAGCTGGGGGGAGCTTGGATATGAACTAGGGGACTTGGATGTGAACTGGGGGGCTTGGATGTGAACTAGGGGGCTTGGATGTGAACTAGTGGGCTTGGATGTGAGCTGGGGGGAGCTTGGATATGAACTAGGGGACTTGGATGTGAACTGGGGGGCTTGGATGTGAGCTAGGGGGCTTGGATGTAAACTGGTGGGGCTTGGATGTAAACTAGTGGGCTTGGATGTGAACTGGGGGGCTTGGATGTGAACTGGGGGGCTTCGATGTGAACTAGGGAGCTTGGATGTGAACTGGGGGGCTTGGATGTGAACTAGGGGGCTTGGATGTGAACTAGGGGGCTTGGATGTGAACTAGGGGGCTTGGATGTGAACTGGGGGGCTTGAATGTGAACTAGTGGGCTTGGATGCAAACGGGGCTCTGATGAGATCATAGATATGATTGTGGGGGCTCTCATGTGAATGGGGGAAGCTCTGATGGGAATATAGGGACTCTGATGTGTACTGGGGGATTCAGATATGAAGTTGGGGGGGGGGGGTGTAATAACATATGTCCCTATCAACTGTCATGGGGGTCTCTGATGTGAACAAGGGGTCTCTGATGTGAAGTTGAGTCGGGAGTAGGGGGGGCGGTGTAATAAGATATGTCCCAATCAACTGTGTTTGCCCATTTATTGTACAATAGGAGAAGTCCCCCATCAACTGTGCATAAAAGGATATGCCTTCTCCATCAAAAGTGTGAGATGCAACATGCCCTAAATCCGATGATTGATAGAATATGTCCACCCCCAACAACTGTGTGTGATGGGTTCTGCTCCCTGTATGTATTAACTGTACATCATAGGAATAGTGATGGATCCTCAATGTGTGGGGTCCAATGTGCATCCAATGATTGCACACACTGAGTATCTGGATTAGCTGGGAATCCAGCACAGCCCATCGCTTCCTCTCCACTCCACCGTGGTTGGTTGCTAGAATCGAGCTCCCACCCAGCCGATGGCATCCTAGCAACCAATGAAGCGCCTTTCTCCGCACTGACAGGGCGACTAAACTTCTGTCACAGAAAGAACCAATCTGGAGTCTGCCTCAAAAGTGGCTCCACCTTCCAGCTCCGGCTCTCTGCTGTGCTGCAGCACTGGTGTGCGAAGAGGGGGCTCTGATGTATATGGGGCTCTGATGTGAACTGGGGGGCTCCAATGTAAATGTGGGGACTCTGATGTGATTGTGGGGGCTCTGATGTGAACATGGGAGTCCTAATGTGAATTGGGGGACTCTGGTGTGAACATAGGGACTCTTTTGTTAATGTGGGGACTTTAATGTGAACATGAGAACTCTGATATAAACGTGGGGACTCCTGATGTGAATGTGGGGGGAGGGTGCTTATGTTAACAGGGGACTCTGCTGCCTGAAAAGCATTTTTAATGGAAGAGTTTAATTTCATTAGTGATTGTGCGATCATGCACATAGGTCGACTGCATTTCGAAAATGCCCCCTACATAAGATATCCTGATGCCATACTACCTGTCAACTGTATGTGAAAGGATATCCTTCCTATTAACTCTGTTATAGAATATGCCCCCCTATTAATTGTATGTGATTGGACATGCCCCCATTCATCTATGTGAAATGGATATCCTCCCTCAACAACTGTGTGTAATAGGATATGTTAACCAATCAACTATGTAATAGGATGAACAAAAGGAAAATAACAAAAGGTGGGACTTTGTATGAGGAAGGGGGGCCGTACAGATCCCATCCTCCATCCCATATTAGTATATATAGAGGGGTTGAGGGGCGGGACTTTGAGTGAAGCACACGGATGAGTATTCCCTGCAATGCAATTAATCATGTTATGACGTGACCCGTGTATTTGTAAAATACTGTTTTAAACCTTGGTTGGACAATGCATTTATATGTGATATGTAATTTGAGGGATTGGTATCCAATTTATGTACTGAACTGTATACCCCCAACTTATGCTCTAAGATGACTCAATTAATAAACCATTTTCTAAATTCATTTCTTTAATGCATCCGTGTGCTTCACTCAAAGTCCCGCCCCTCAACCCCTCTATATATGTAATAGGATATGCTCCCCCGTCAACCGTGTGTGTTAGGATTTACTCCCTCATCAGCTGTGTGTAATAGAATATGCTCCCCCCCATCAACTGTGTGTAATAGGATATGCTCCCCCATCAACTGTGTGTAATAGGATATGCTCCCCCATCAACTGTGTGTAATAGGATATCCCCCCCCATCAACTGTGTGTAATAGGATATGCTCCTCCTATCAACTGTGTGTAATAGGATATCCCCCCCATCAACTGTGTGTAATAGGATATGCTCCCCCATCAACTGTGTGTAATAGGATATGCTCCCCCATCAACTGTGTGTAATAGGATATGCTCCCCCATCAACTGTGTGTAATAGGATATGCTCCTCCTATCAACAGTGTGTAATTAGATATGCTCCCCCATCAACTGTGTGTAATAGGATATGCTCCTCCTATCAACTATGTGTAATTAGACATGCTCCCCCAATCAACCGTGTGGCATAGGATGCCCCCCCCATCAGCTGTGTATAATAGGATATGCTCCCCCATCAACTGTGTGTAATAGGTTTTCCTGATGCCAACATGGCAGGATACATATGATATAGCTCCGCCTCTATATCCACCCACAGGACCGGTCCTGTTACAGGACCTGTCCAAATCTATAAAAGTCTGACTGACACATGCATCATGGGCCCCAGCAACCGAACACCATCTCAGATGTGCATCCATCTCAGGTGTGCAGAGAGACACATGCATCATGGACCCCAGCAACCAAACACCAACTCAGGTGTGCAGCCATCTCAGGTGTGCAGAGAGGCACATGCATCATGGACTCCAGCAACCAAACACCAGCTCAGGTGCACCACATGAGGTTTTAACGTCTCTAGTTAGAGAACCCCTCAGCCCCAAAAGACCACCAGAAGGGGCTCCCCACCTTGTTAGTGCATTTAGCAAGCTAAGACGTGGGACTGCACCTGGGGGGGGGGACGAACCCAGATGGACACCAAAACAGTCGACAGGTAGGGACTTTTCGCAACATCACGTTCTTGCGGGTGTATATCTTGAGGACAGAAAGGAGAATGGGGGAGGTTGTTCTCAGTCAGACTTTTATAGATTTGGACAGGTCCTGTAGGTGGATATAGGGGCGGAGCTATATCATATGTATGCTACCATGGATTGACGTCAAGAAAGTAAAAAATACGGTATTTGATACAATTTTCCGTTATGCTTCCCCCATCGGCTGTGTGTAATAGGATATGCTCCCCCATATACTGTGGGTATCATAGGCTACAACCCTTGAGAATGTAATCCAGATCTGAAAACTTTATTCAGATCCCCAGCAGGATCTGTAAAACGATTCGGAATATGCCCCACACGCTGTACGGATTACATCTTCATTCATTGACAAACTTTCAAAAAAGATAAAAAAAATGTATTTAGAATATTAGCAGATGGCTACAAAGAAACATTTCAGAAAGTTCCATTGTTTCCATCTATTTTGTCTCTCTGTATATTGCAGACCCCACCATCCGCCAGCTACAGCTGGGATCTATTAGTCTCCTGGCTTCTCTTTATTACTGAAGACATTCTAAGCATCCTTCTCTCAGAGGGAACATTACAACCATGCTGGGGACACAGCTCTCATCTCAGAGCCCCCGCTAAAAAAAAAAAATGGTCTCTTTCTTTCTATTTTTTTTTCCATTAGGGTCTGGCAGGTGTACATGCTTCAGGAGAGGAAAGTCACATTAGACTTAGGAGCAGTTAAGGCTAAAACAGGCGTCAGGAAAGTCCTCATGCTGTATTCATTTACTTTAGAATTCCTTTTTTTTTTGTATATTATTTTTAGAGGTACTAATTAACTTTGAAAATTATTAACTTTGAAAATTACTAACTTTGAATGTAATAATTAATATAGCTTTTCAAAGTGTTCGTGTTGCGGGAGAGAAGAATTAAATATAAATATTAAGATTTGGTGCTTGATGGTATCAAGTCTTATCTACGCCTATCTACGAGAACACTGGCAACTTCCAGCTCCCAAGATCTTCAGATACACTCAAATCAGCCATCATGTTTACTTTCTTCTTCAAAGCCAACCAGGTTCCCATGAACGCTTGACGCCATTTGAAAAACAGTGCCTAAAAGACCCTACACGGAAGGGTCCAGCTGGTATCTGACTTACATGCCTCCCTGACTGATGCCATGGGATCATGCACACTTCTCTGTGTTCCGAAATGGGAGCTCGATCTGAGTAGAACCCTGGACCAATCCGACTGGAATCATATATGGCTCAACCCATCTAAATTCCCAGAATATACCTTTTCACACACAGTTGATAGGGATATACACTATATTGTCAAAGGTATTGGGACGCCTACCTTTACACACACATGAACTTTAATGGCATCCCAGTCTTAGTCCGTAGGGTTCAATATTGAGTTAGCCCGCCCTTTGCAACTATAACAGCTTTAAATCTTCTGGGAAGGCTGTCCACAAGGTTTAGGATTGTGTCTATGTGAATGTTTGACCATTCTCCTAGAAGCGCATTTGTGAGGTCGGGAACTGATGTTTGACAAGAAGGCCTGGCTCACAGTCTCCACTTTAATTCATCCCAAAGGTGTTCTATTGAGTTGAGGTCAGGACTCTGTGCAAGTCAAGTTCCTCCACCCCAAACTCGCTCATCTATGTCTTTATGGACCTTGCTTTGTGCACTGGTCCAAATCATTTGGTGGAGGGGGGATTATGGTGTGGGGGGTTGTTTTTCAGAGGTTGGGCTTGGCCCCTTAGTTCCAGTGAAGGGAACTCTTAAGGTGTCAGCATACCAAGACATTTTGGACAATTTCATGCTCCCAACTTTGTGGGAACAGTTTGGGGATGGCCCCTTTCTGTCCACATGACTGCGCACCAGTGCACAAAGCAAGGTCCATAAAAACATGGATGAGCGGGTTTGGGGTGGAGGAACTTGACTGGCATGCACCTGACCTCAACCCAATAGAACACCTTTGGGATGAATTAGAGCAGAGACTGCGAGCCAGGCCTTCTCCTCCAACATCAGTGCCTGCCCTCACAAGTGGGCTTCTGGAAGAATGGTCAAATATTCCCATAGACTAGGGTTGCCACCTCATCCCTTTAAACCCACACATTAATTACACAGGTTCTGTGGCTGATTAAGGTGGTAATTCAACTCACTTGGTGCCTTATCTGCATTAAACTAGCCACAGAAGGTGTGTAATTCATGTGTGTTCGGGTTTAAGGCTCGATTCACACCTATGCATGTTGCTTTTGAGCGTTTCTGCAGTGTTTTTTGTGGTGCTAGCCGTGTTTTTGAGCAGCGTTTTTACAGCGTTTTTTGCTGAGTTTTTGCCGCGTTTTGCGTTTTTTTATACTGTATACAGTCTTTAAAAAAAACACCAAAAATGCAAAACGTGTCAAAAACGCTGCAAAAATGATGCACTTGCGTTTTTGATGCTGGTCCATTGAATTCTATTACATGCAAAACGCTGCATTTTGCATGAAAAAAAGTCCCTGACCCTTTCCAAAAATGCAGAGGTACAAAAAGGCATTGATGTGAACATGTTCCATAGGAACCCATGTTAAAAAATTCCCATGCATTTCTGCAAAATGCAAAATGCATCAAAAAACGTGTTAGTGTGAATAGAGCCTAAAGGGATGAGGTGGCAACCCTACCATAGACACACTTCTAAACCTTGTGGACGGCCTTCCCAGAAGAGTTGAAGCTGTTATAGCTGCAAAGGGTGGGCCAACTCAATATTGAACCCTACGGACCAAGACTGGGATGCCATTAAAGTTCATGTGATTGTAAAGGCAGGCGTCCCAATACTTTTGGTAATATAGTGTAGGTGGGTTTGATGGACAGGTGTCCAAATACTTTTGACCACATAGTGTAGCTACCTAGCTGTTACCCTTCCTGTAATACTCCTGTGGCCCTGAAATGGGAATGTGACAATTGTATTGGAACTTCTGGTCTGCACTTTGCTCCTGGCAAGCGAATGCATTGAAGCCGGAGGATCGGCCTGACAGCTAGGTGGTTAGCATTTTCTGAAGCAGTTGAGCAATGGGAACCCTTTATTTGCCTGTTTTCTTTCATGATCATTTTTCTGTAAAGACTTAAAAACAATAAATTCTGCAACAGATTGTCGGAGGAGATTGACGAATGCAAATCCTTATCCCAGCACCTTATTTACTCCCAAACTAGGTGCTGATTATATCTCATTACATCAAATGTTTGTCGGTACACAATGAACTTGTTTTAAATATCTAATTAGACGTCTTCACACACTTTAGGTGATTGTGATACAAGGAGATTTCACACAAACTTATTTATCGCAAGGAGATGGAGTCTGAGCAGTGATGATGCACTTAAGGAAGGATTAAAGGGGGACGCGGTGTATTTTCATTGAAGGAATCCAAATTGATTATTGTTAAAGTCCAACTAGAATTAGAAATCTCCACCAAACTATTCAAGGCATAATGCTTTTGTATGTAATATCTTTAATTGTATTTTATAGTTGTGTAGCGGTCTCCCCAACTTCCAAGGGCCCGATGGTGACCCCCCCAGAGCCAGGGAGAACTACATTCCTCCTCAGGCTGCAGGTTACTAGGCATAGTGGGTGTGGTGCAAGGTGAAAAGATTGGGCGCCAGTCACTTTTTTGTAAAAATGAACAAAGAGAGTTTTATTTCTCTTAACAGGAATGTTGGGGAGAGAGGGTTAGGGCACAGGACACCCTTAGGCAAATGCAATAGCAATTAAGGCAAACTCCGCAGACAACAATAGAACTAGGCCAACAGCAATACAGAACAAGGGCCTTTAAGGTGAATGCAGCAATCTGTTTCTTGTAGCAACCGCTGTTTCCTATGGCAACAAATTCTCTCAGAGGTAACCCACTGTAGATCTTCCAGCTTAACTCACAGTATCCCACTCAGTGGCGGTGCGTCCATTAGGGGCGCTCGAGCGCCGCCCCCTCTCTCCAGTCATCCCCTCTGTGTACTATGGATAGATTCATGCATTGCACTAATCTATCCATGGCCGTTGTAGCCACCCCCATGCAGGCGTGGCTACTTTTCGGGCGCCGGGTGGCCTGAATTACAGCGGCGGCGGGGGGGGGGGGGTTTGAAGCACCTGATTAGAGCCATAGGCTCTAATAGGCTTCAAAAAAGGTGCACTGCGAGCGCAAACCGTTGTGCGCGCAGTGCACCCAGGTGTCATAGCAAAGCAAATGATTATTTGCTTTGTAACACAGAACCGCCTCTCAGGAGGCACGGACGTAATACCAGGCACCTGATTGACTGAAGGAAGAGGCAATCTCATTGGCCGCCGTGCAGAACAGGAAGAAGACATGCACGGAGGAGTCCTGCATCCATCGGCGCGCTACACATCCCACAGCTCGCCGACTGACCCAGCACCACGATGGGGTAAGTGCCAGGCAGACAGCAGGCGGGCAGGGGGGCACAGTGGCTGCATATTATGGGCACAAAGGCTGCAGTTGACGGAGCATATTTGGCTACATTTGCGGGGCACAGTGGCTGCATATTATGGGCACGTGTGTGGTGGCAACCAGGTGAGGAGTACAAAGACAAGTGTGTCTTGCCTACAGTCAAGCAAGGTGGTGGGAGTGTCATGGTCTGGGGCTGCATGAGTGCTGCCGGCACTGGGGAGCTACAGATCATTGAGGGACCATGAATGCCAACATGAACTGTGACATACTGAAGCAGAGCATGATCCCCTCCCTTCAGAGACTGGGCCGCAGGGCAGTATTCCAACATAACGACCCCAAACACACCTCCAAGACAACCACTGCCTTGCTAAAGAGGCTGAGGGTAAAGGTGATGGACTGGCCAAGCATGTCTCCAGACCTAAACCCTATTGATCATCTGTGGGACATCCTCAAAACGGAAGGTGGAGGAGCACAAGGTCTCTAACATCCACCAGCTCAGTGATGTCGTCATGGAGGAGGGGAAGAGGACTCCAGTGACAACCTGTGAAGCTCTGGTGACCTCCATGCCCAAGAGGGTTAGGGCAGTGCTGGAAAATAATGGTGGCCACACAAAATATTGACACTTTGGGCCCAATTTGGACATTTTCACTTAGGGGTGTACTCACTTCTGTTGCCAGCGGTTTAGACATTAATGGCTGTGTGTTGAGTTATTTTGAGGGGACAGCAAATTTACACTGTTATACAAGCTGTACACTCACTACTTTACATTGTAGCAAAGTGTCATTTCTTCAGTGTTGTCACATGAAAAGATAGAAGAAAATATTTACAAAAATGTGAGGGGTGTACTTACTTATGTGAGATACTGTACACACACACAGTATTGTTTTAACAAATAATTATGAAATGTTACATATTTCCCACTTGCAGTCACCAGAGGGAGTATTAATCAATATATATATATATACAGTATAGCACAATGTTTTAGTACTAAAAGCAATAAATAATAAAGATTTTTTTACTAATGTCACTTCATCATTCCTGACAAGCTTTGTTGCATATCTCCTTTAACTAGTCACCGCAGACCTCTCTCAGCCCGGTAGATCTGTACTCTCTCTGTGCTGCGTCTTGTCTGCTGTAACTTTCTCCATCATAAACCTGTAATATGAAACATCTGCTGAAGACATAATGGAAGTGGCAAGCCAAATAGTTATTTTATGTCCTCAGTAACATTTTTGGTGTGACGCTGTGACTTGTCTGTAGAGGATCTCTGGTCATCAAGCGGAACCCGAGAGCAATGGACTCCGTCTCCTCTGTCCCTTTGTGTCAGATTAAATTTAGAATTTAAAACATTTGTTCTTTTTTATTTATTTTTATTTTTTTGAGTAAAGAAGGAAAGTACATTATTATTCCGCCTGGGAGAAAAGTGGACTGAGCCTCAGTGTGACATAAAGTAGAATATATACAAGCAAAGGGAGTATTATATACATAACAGAGGAATACATTTCTACCTGTCATTTTCAAGCTAGAAAAAAAACATTTAAAGAAGGAAACATCTGATCTTAGCTTTGCTGCAAACATAAATATATTTATACTCAATGCCACATGCCGAGCTGCAGTCAACAGTCAAGCTGTCCTGTGGTGACAGTTGATCTCCACAAATATCTATAGACAATTATGCCTCAAAAGCACAGCCCGTAGCAAAATAAAGAACATAAAAAGCGCAGGGCTGCATGAACAGGGGCACAAGGGAGCCAGGCTAGTGGGGGTTAATACTGTTGCTAGGCAACTAGAGCAGGCCATAGATTGGCCAGTTAAGTGGTGGGGGGAGGTACTGCAGGAGCTGGAGTGAGGGTGGTCAGGGGTGACAGGATATCCGGGCCAGCAGACACATGGAGGAAATCGTTCCATGCTGAGCCCTTCCCCTGCGTTCCTGATGGAGGATCCAACGCTCAATGGCGGAATCCATGGGGACCGATTGGCTACAGAGCCAGGGACGACCACCGCAGCTGCAGCCGGGAACCCAGGTGAGACGTGCTCGGCGGGCACGCCCCCATGGAGCGCTTTAGCCTCTCACAATCCCTGCAAGCTCAGGGCCATATTGGGAGCCCAGACTCGGACCCTCCAGCCCAGCCACCCCTGACTGGAATGGGCACGGGAGCTGGGAGGAATCCACATCGGGAGAGGTGCTCGGCAGGATGGGTACGCAGCCCTACCCCACAACCCAGGGCCAGTGAGGAGGAAGACCGGTGAGAGTGCGGCCCCATCCCTGGCGGTAACAGCCCTGGGAATGTCGGCTCAGCGAGGGAGCAGTCGTTCCGCGGGTCAGGGCCAGTCGGTTAGAGCGGCCGGTGACCCCCTCACACCCAGATCCAGTCGGGATCTGAGGGCCTCCAGTTTGGGTCGGCACAGCAGGGCCCCGCCCACCAGCAGGGGGGGTGAAGAGGAGCTACACAGCTACGGCCGGGCACACCAGTCCTGGGGGTCAGAGACGCAAACAGGACATTGAACAGCCTGGACCTTCCACGGGCAGCTTATCGTCGCCAGTCCAGCCTCCTGAAAGTCACCAGGATTCCTCCCGCTCTGAGGGCGAGCTGTCCAGTGCAGAAGATAATTTCGCCTCGCGGAGGTCGTCGACAGTGGATTCCGGAATGGCGGCTGTGGGACCTCGTCTTGGTCAGCCCGGTGAGTCATTGTCTAATGTTGTCCCTTCTTTGCAGCTTTCTGTTTTACCCGTTGTGGGTTCTAGGGGTGGGCAGGCTCCAGGGGTGGGTCCTGGTGTCACTCCACAGGTAGTAGGCAGGGCCTCCCCCCTCCCTCACACAGGACGTTAGGCGTAGGGCAGGCTGCGACAGGTGATGCTGCGGCCGTACTGGACCTCTTGGTCAGGCTGCGTTCTTTGGTCCAACGCTTTGACACATCGGCAAGCTCTACGCCGGAGTCGGCTTGGGTTTCATGCTCCCTGGGGGCGGGGCGGGAAGCGACACATGTTACTACGAGTCCTGCGCTGGGTCAGGTATCGGTGGCATTAACGTCTCTGGGGGTTATAGAGGCCCCAGGGACTAGTGTCGCTCCCCCCCGTAGAATCTGCGAAAGAAGCTAATAAAAGCATGGGCTTGGTTCGCCTGGCCGATTCGGCCAAATGTGAAGGGTATGTCTGTTTTGAAGGTCCTCTGGGAGTGCACTTTAAATCTGAGATCCGGGAAAAGATTTGGCGGGGGGAATATGTGGAGATCTTCATGTTGCTCCCCCTGGAAAAGTTTAATTTAGATA
Organism: Lithobates clamitans; assembly: GCA_037952925.1. Taxonomy (NCBI): domain Eukaryota; kingdom Metazoa; phylum Chordata; class Amphibia; order Anura; family Ranidae; genus Lithobates; species Lithobates clamitans. The sequence goes on along the minus strand of JBBGZY010000819.1, from coordinate 258,061 downwards.
GGGTAAAACCAGAAGAGTCCAAGAAAGAAGATGAAGAGAAGCAGCGTTATAGGTTGATTCCAAGTACGTTTCACAATTGGCTCCAGGCCTTCACCATTTTGGCAAGCGTTATCGGGAAAAATCCCCTGAAAATCGTTCTCTGGTTTTTTGTTATCTGGATTCCATTAGCGAGGCCCAGAGGCTTTAAGGGGGCGTAGCTTGGCTGCGTTATGATGAGCAGTTCCGTCAATACAAGGCGATAGGTCCCTTGGGATCATAAGGATATTAGTTTGTGGATGAAACTAATGTCTTCTCCACGAGCCTCGACATCAAAGAAATACAAGTCAGCAGCTACAAATACTGTACTGTGGTAAATTCAGTTGATTAGACATAATTTGAAAAGGCACACACCTGTCTTTATAAGGTCCCACAGTTAACAGTGCATGTCAGAGCACAAACTAAAGCCATGAAGTCCAAGAAATTGTCTGTAGACCTCCGAGACAGGACTGTGCAGAGGCACAGATCTGGGGAAGGGTACAGAAGCAGCATTGAAGGTCCCAGTGAGCACAGTTGCCTCCATCATCCATAAAAGGAAGACGTTTGGATCCACCAGGACTCTTCCTAGAGCTGGTCGCCCGGCCAAACTGAGCGATCGGGGGAGAAGGACCTTAGTCAGGGAGGTGACCAAGAACCCGATGGTCACTCTGACAGAGCTCCAGGGTTTCTCTGTGGAGAGAGGAGAACCTTCCAGAAGAACAACCATCTCTGCAGCACTCCACCAATCAGGCCTGTATTATAGAGTGGCCAGACGGAAGGCACTCCTCAGTAAAAGGCACATGACAGCCGCCTGGAGTTTGCCAAAAGGCACCTTAAGGACTCTCAGACCATGAGAAACAAAATTCTCTGGTTTAAAGAAACAAAGCTTGAACTCATTGGCCTGAATGACAAGCGTCATGTCTGGAGGAAACCAGGCACCGCTCATCACCTGGCCAATATCATCCCTACAGTGAAGCATGGTGGTGGCAGCATAATGCTGTGGGGATGTTTTTCAGCGGCAGGAACTGGGAGACTAGTCAGGATCGAGGGAAAGATGAATGCAGCAATGTACTGAGACATCCTTGATGAAAACCTGCCCCAGAGCACTCTGGACCTCAGATTGGCGTGAAGGTTCATCTTACAACAGAACAACGACCCTAAGCACACAGCCAAGATAACAAAGGAGTGGCTAGAGGACAACTCCGTGAATGTCCTTGAGTGGTCCACCCAGAGCCCAGACTTGAACGCGATTGATTGAACATCTCTGGAGAGATCTGAAAATGGCTGTGCACCGACGCTCCCCGTCCAACCTGATGGAGCTTGAGAGGTCCTGCAAAGAAGAATGGGAGAAACTGCCCAAAAATAGGTGTGCCAAGCTTGTAGCATCATACTCAAAAAGACTGGAGGCTGCAATTGGTGCCAAAGGTGCTTCACCAAAGTATTGAACAAAGGCTGTTTTTTGTTTTTTTGTTCTAATAAATTTGCAAAGATTTCAAACAAACTTCTTTCGCGTTGTCATCATGGGGTATTGTTTGTAGAATTTTGAGGGAAATAATGAATTGAATCCATTTTGGAATAAGGCTGTAACATAACAAAATGTGAAAAAAGTGAAGCGCTGTGAATACGTTCCGGATGCACTGTATATTTGAAAGTTTTTGCTTCCAGACTTTAAATCTCTTCATTTGGGTAAGGCCTTTATCATTATTCTAGAACGTGTTTTTTTTTTTTTGTTTTTTTTTTACTTTCACGACAATGACACCTTCTAATATTCCAAAAACAAAGTCAATGTGAACTTTTCTTGTTTGGACAAGCTGAACATTCTACAATGACAAGATTTTCTCTTTGCGCCTCTATAAAAAAATTATAGAGCGGCGTCAACCCGTTGTTGTTCTTATTATTGCCGGGAATATTATTCTGTCAAGCCCTAGAAAAAGCTACAATAATAAGCAAGAAAAAAAAAAAAAAAAAAGGCGAAAAAAATAAATAATCAAACTTAGCGATAGTCCTGCGGGAACATTTAACATAACGTGACAAGACGGGAAGAGATGAAAATTAATTGAAAGTACTTTAAAGAAAACTATTAGGCGACTTTAACTGGCAGCTCGGTTCCCAGAGGACGGATCCAGATATTCGGTTTAGAATTTTAATGGTTACAGCTTGTTTTTTTTCTGTCAGGCAAACTATGATGTGTTACGTTTTTTTTTTTTTTTTTTCTTTTGTAGTGTTTGGTAATGTTGTATTGTGGCTGTTAGGTGTATTTTTATTTAATAGGGTGCATTATTGATTTCTAAAAACAGAATAATGTCATTTTCTAAGGACTGGGTGACCTGTACTAGACCAGACTATTAAAGGAACGACTCTTTGGACTTGCAAGAATCTGGACAGTCAGTCACTATTATGAAAGAGAACCCGTCTTCGACTTAAAACATTTTTAGGTAAACTACAAAAAAATCCAATATTTCAAATGCTCATAAACCAATGTTCCAGAAAGCAAATAAAAAAAAAACTTTTAATTTTTTATTTTTTGCTCTATGAACAAAAAAAGACTGAAAAGTGTTTTTCTTAGTTTGTTGTAAAAATTTGCAAATAAGTCATTTTTCTTCATCGATTTTGACTAGACATGCGAACTGCCGAAAAATTTGTTTGTTCGTTTTTTGTTTTTTTTGTTTTTCGGGTCATTCGTTATGATTGAAATGCGTAAACTCGTACATCCCGAAATTCGAAAAATCGAAAATAAGAAAGAAAACCCCAAAAACTCAAATGAACGAAAAATCGAAATAATAACTAATTACCTAACTAATAATAACTAACTATTAAGTTATAGGTATTGGAATTTCCTTTTAAATTTGGCTGTTAGTCAATGTAATAAATTCGAATTTATCCAAAGTTACGAATCATCGAAATAATGAATGCCGTATCTAAACAAATGGAACGGAATAAATTAATAATAATAATAAAAAGTTTTTTTATTATTATTATTATTATTTATTATTATTAATTTGTTACGTCCCATTCGTTTAGATACAGCATTCGTTATTTCAGATAATTCTTATCTTCGTATAAATTCGTATTCCTTACGTTCACTAATGCCGTGTACACACGAGCGGACTTTCGACGGACTGAACTCCGAAGGACTTTTTCGACGGACTTTCGACGGAGCTCCGACGCAACGGACTTGCCTACACACGATCGCACCAAAGTCCGACGGATTCGAACGTGATGACTTACGACCGGACTAGAATAAGGAAGTTCATAGCCAGTAGCCAATAGCTGCCCTTGCGTCCCTTTTTGTCCGTCGGACTAGCATACAGACGAACTGATTTTTCGACCGGACTCGAGTCCGTCGGAAAGATTTGAAACATGTTCTATTTGTAAAGTCCGTCTGATTTTTCAACAGCAAAGGTCCGATGAAGCCCACACACGATCGAATTGTCCGGCGGATTCGTTCCATCTGACCTTTGCTGTCGAAAAGTCAGCTTGTGTGTACGTGCCATAACAGCCAAATTCGAAAGGAAATTCCAATTACCTATAATTTAATAATTAGTAATAATTAAGTTATTATTAGTTTCAGATTTTCGAATTTTTGGATTTTCGTTCTAATTTTTGGATCTTCGTTTTTTTTAAATTTTCGTCCTTATCTTCAGATTTTCGAATTTCCAGATTTCCGAATTTTGAATTTCCGAGTTTCAGAATTTTTGAAATTAGGAGTTTTCGAATATTCGAATTTACGAATTTTCGATATATTCAAATTTGTTAAACAGGTTCTTGTTAATTCGCATGTTTCCAAATTAATGAATTTGTTAAAGCGGAGTTCCAGTCAGAAAACAAATTTAGCATTATTCAACTGCATTCAATACAAAGAACAACCTTTGGAAGGGGCTAGGGGGTCCCTCGTAATCTGGCTCTTCCTCTTCAAGGCGCCTGACGTAATTTCCCTCGGCGCCCGTGCGCGCTAGTGCTCCTGGGAGATGTCTGTCATCATTTCCCAGGAGTCACTGGACAGCGCCGAGGGCTGTAATGGCGTTACGTTGTCATAACAACGGGGCGGAACCTTCCTCCGTCGCCGCCCGTTGTTATGGCAACGTTACAAACAATCGGCGCCACGGCCGCCGCTAAATCGCGAAAGCGCGAGATCGAGGGGTGCATGCTGGTTACCCAGCATGCACCTCTCCCTGTATATTCCAGGAAACAATCACTATTGGGCTTCATATGCCCACATCAACGATGGAAATGGCCAAATACGGAGGAAACAAATTTAACAGTAAGGAGTTTATTTCTTACAATAGAATAAGATATATAGATCATTGTATACTTTTATTTTAATTCAGTTAGCACTAAAAATATTACACAAAATGTTTTTTTTTCGCTTTAAAATTCGTAAAACAAATTCGGAATGAAACTAATTTCACATGTCTAGTTTTGACCAATATTGATATTGCTACAGTTATAGAGTTTACAAATTATGCTACGTACCATTGAAAATTCATCACACCTGATGTACTGACGGCTTATCTAACTTCATGAGGCTCTAACATGCCAAATACCCCTCCCCCCCAAATTACTTCTTTTTGGAAAGTAGACAGTCCAAGGTATTTAGTAAGAGGCATGGCAAGTTTTTTGATGTTGTAATTCCTTTACCACAATTCTTTGGAAAATGAAGATATTTTTTTTTCAAAAAATTGTCATAATAACAAGTTATTTCTCATACACAGCATAGGCATACTTGCAACTACATCCCAAAACGCATTCTGCTACTCCTCCTGAGTATGGCGATACCACATGTATGAGACTTTTTCACAGCCTGGCCACATAGAGAGGCCCAACATCCAAGGAGCACCTTTAGGCATTATCCATTTTAAAGCAGAGTTCCAGCCAAAAATGGAACCTCCACTTATCTGCTTCCTTCCCCCCTCTGGTGCCACATTTGGCACCTGTTTTTGACAGGTACCCTTCCCCACTGCCCCGGGCCCTCTCCCCCTTCCTCCGCCGCCGGGCCAGTTAGAAAGCGCAGTGCGCTTCTTGCATGCGCCGTAAGGAACTGGCTGTGAAGCCAAAAGGATACCCTTACCATGAATAGTGGCGGCAGCACCCAAGAGCCAATCCGAAAATCGGCTGGGGTGCCGACATCGCGGGAACCCTGGACAGTTAAGTGACCTAATATTAAAAAACAGCAGCTACAGTATTTGTAGCTGCTGACTTTTAATTTTTTCGTGGGGGGGGGAGACTCCACTTTAAGACGAGGCCTTCTTCTGACGCTTTTTGTTTTCAAGTAAAAATCTGTATTTTTGCTAGAAAATTACTCAGAACCGCCAAACGTTATAAATTTGTTAGCAGAGGCCCTAGAGCAGGGGGTCTCCAACTGGTGGCCCTCCAGCTGTTGCGAAACTACAAGTCCCATGAGGCATTGCAAGGCTGACAGTTACAAGCATGACTCCCACAGGCAGAGGCATGATGGGACTTGTAGTTTCACAACAGCTGGAGGGCTGCCAGTTTGAGACCCCTGCCCTAGAGAATGAAATGGTGGGTTTTGCAATTCTTTTATGTCACACGGTATTTGCGTATGCAAGAATACACTTCAATGACTTTTAAAGCACACAAACACAATATCATACCCAATTTTTAGCTAAAATATAAAATATGGTGGTGCGCTGAGTAAATAGCTACCAAACATGTCACGCTTTAAAATTGCGCCAAACTATGGTAGTTAAAAATCTCCATAGGGGACGCTTAATAAGCCTTTACAGGTTACCAGTTTAGAGTTACAAAGGTGGTGAGATGTTTGCAGCAATACCTCACATGTGTGGTGTGATCAGGGTTGAGGTCAGGACTCTGTGCAGGCCAGTCAAGTTCTTCCACCCCAAACTCATCCATGTCTTTATGGTCCTGAAATTTTCCAAAATGTCTTGGTATGCTGACGCCTTAAGAGCTCTCTTCACTGGAACTAAGGGGCCAAGCCCAACCCCTGAAAAACAACCCCCACACCATAATCCCCCCTCCACCAAATGATTCGGACCAGTGCACAAAGCAAGGTCCATAAAGACATGGATGAGGGAGTTTGGGGTGGAGAAACTTGACTGGCCCGACCTCAACCCGATAGAACACCTTTGGGATGAATTAGAGCGTAGACTGCGAGCCAGGCCTTCTCATCCACATCAGTGCCTGACCTCACAAATGCGCTTCTGGAATAATGGTCAAACATTCCCATAGACACACTCCTAAACCTTGTGGACGGCCTTCTCAGAAGAGTTGAAGCTGTTATAGCTGCAAAGGGGGGGCCAACTCAATATTGAACCCTACGGACTTAGCTTGGGATGCCATTAATACTCCTTTGGGTGTAAAGGTAGGCGTCCCAATACTTTTGGTAATATAGTGTACCTCTTTGCCCAATGAGCAATCTCCAAAGAAGAGCTTTTGGGAACCCACCCTCCCCCCTTAAATATCCCAACTATGAGGTGTTCCACAGGCCACATGGCAGACACACCACAGCAGGTTATTCCCAACGGTACCGAAGAGTAACTCACAAATACAGTACACCATTAATGTAATTGGCACCTGCCTACAAGCAAAAATGTTTTTTTTTTCTTTTGCACATACACTCACCGGCCACTTTATTAGGTACACCTGTTCAGCTGCCTGGTAACACAAATTGCTAATGGCAGCAACTCAATGCATTTAGGCATCTAGATGTGGTGAAGAAAACTTGCTGAAGTTCAAACCGAGCATCAGAAAGGGGATTTAGGTGACTTTGAATGTGGCATGGTTGTTGGTGCCAGACGGGCCGGTCTGAATATTTAAAAAACGGCTGATCTACTGGGATTTTCACAAACAACCATCTCTCTGGTTTACAGAGAATGGTGGGAAAAAAGAGAAAATATCCAGTGAGCGGAAGTTGTGTGGAGGAAAATGCCTTGTTGAGGTCAGAGGAGAATGGGCAGACTGGTTGGAGATGGTAGAAAGGCAACAGTAACTCAAATAACCTCTCGTTACATCCAAGGTGTGCAGAATATGATCTCTGAACGCACAACACATCCAACTTTGAAGCAGATGGGCTACAGCAGCAGAAGACCACACCGGGTGCCATTCCTATCAGCTACGAACAGGAAACTGAGGTTACAATTTGCACAGGATCACCAAAATTGGACAACAGAAGATTGGAAAAACATTGTCTGGTCTGGTGAGTCTGGGTTTCAGCTCCGACATTCAGATGGTGGGGTCAGAATTTGGCGCATGGATCCATCCTGCCTTGTATCACCGGTTCAGGCTGGTGGTGGGGGGTGTAATGGTGTGGGGGATATTTTCTTGGCACACTTTGGGCCCCTTGGTACCAACTGAGCATCGTTTAAACGCCACGGCCTACCAAAGTATTGTTGCTGACCATGTCCATCCCTTTATGACTACAGTGTCCCCATCTTCTGATGGCTCCTTCCAGCAGGATAATGCACCATGTCACAAAGCTCCAATCATCTCAAACTGGTTTCTTGAACATGACAATACTCCCTGTACTCCAATGGCCTCCATAGTCGCCAGATCTCAATCCAATAGAGCACCTTTGGGATGTGGTGGAACGGGTGATTCGCACCATGGATGTGCAGCCGACAAATCTGCAGCAACTGCGTGATGTTAGCATGTCTATATGGACCAAAATCTCTGAGAATGTTTCCAATACCTTGTTGAATTTATGCAATGAAGAATTAAGGCAGTTCTGAAGGCAAAAGGGGGTCCATCCTAGTAAAAGGTGTGTGTAATAAAGTGGCCGGTGAGTGTATTCGGATGATGGAAGTCAGCAGAGCTATAACTCATCCACTAAGCTCCTTTCACTAAGCTTCCTTTGTAAAGTGAACAGCCTGTGGGCGTGGCCCAAGGCACCCTTACTTAGGCAGGGAGCCACTGCTATGTAAAAGTCAACATTAAGGCGAAACCCCAGCTTTGAAGTGGGCACCACTTGCACAGTTAACATTTCATACTCATCTTACATTGAGAGTACATTATTTTTGAGCTGGTATTTCTAAACTGGTCTCCACCAACTCAGCAGTCCCATCACCTTACTCCCAGTGACAATGTTCTGGAAGTTGCTACTGGACACAGGAAACACACTTTCTCCATAACTCCATAACTCCGTGCTTGTTCTCCTTCCCGGGGCCCCCCTCTATATTTCTCTCACTCATGACTTCGAGCTATATCCCTAGGTATGTTGGCCAAGCATAACAACCCTCCACTACTAGAGTAATTATCACCTTGGCCATGTCACCCATTTCCTGATTGGTTGGCTGCTTTAGCAAGTTACACAAATACGGTAGTCTTTAACAACAGCACTCAAGCTTCCTCCGGATTCTGCTTGTTAGACCCCTGTACTGTATCTTCTCTAACTTTAGTCCCCTGTAGTAAGACCTGTTCTTTTGATATGCAGTGCATGCACACCTTTGGAGACTTAAGACCTGCCAATTTAGTTGAACAAATAAGGATCTTTTACTGAAGTAGTGCAAGTAACAAGTGAATTCTCAAAGACATCATCCACACATTTTCCTATACAAAACTCTCTAATGCCCCATAAAGTGACTGTACAACCTTGGTCAAAAGTTTTGAGAATGACACAAATATGCATTTTCACAAAGTCTGCTGCCTCAGTTTTTATGATGGCAATTTGCATATACTCCAGAATGTTATGAAGAGTGGTCAGATGAATTGCAATCTATGCAAAGTCCCTCTTTGCCATGAAAATGAACTTAATCCCATAAAAAACATTTACACTGCATTTGTGAAGATTGGAAGGCTTCAGGGCGCCCAAGAAAATCCAGCAAGCACCAGGACCTTCAGTTGATTCAGCTGGGGGATCGGAGGGGCACCACCAGTGCAGAGCTTGCTCAGGAATGGCAGCGGGCAGGTGTGAGTGCGTCGGCACACACAGTGAGGAGAAGACCTTTGGAGGATGGCCTTGTGTCAAGAAGGGCAGCAAAGAAGCCATTTCTCTCCAGGAAAAACTTCAGGGACAGATATTCTGCAAAAGGTACAGGGATTGGACTGCTGAGGACTGGGGGAAAGTCATTTTCTCTGATGAATTCCCTTTTCTGATTGTTTGGGGCATCCGAAAAAAAAACCTTGTCCAGAGAAGAAAAGGTGAGCGCTGTCATCAGTCCTGTGTGATGTATCCTGAGACCAGTCATGTGTGGGGTTGCCTCTCAACCAAGGGAGTGGGCTCACTCACATTTTTACCTAAGAACACAGCCATGAATAAAGAATGGTACAAAAACATCCTCCGAGAGCAACTTCTCCCAACCATCCTAGAACAGTTTTGTGAGGAAAATGCTTTTTCCAGCATGGTGGAGCACCTTACCATAAGGCAAAAGTCATAACTAAGTGGCTTGGAGAACAAAACATGGAAACATGGAAAATATGGAAAATATGGAAACATGGAATGAAAAGGAGCATTTAGAAGCGTTTAGGGTTTTTTTCTGCCTGGAAAACACTCTAAAAAATAACATTTTTTTTTCTGCTCCTAAACACTGAAGCTCCTAAGAATGCTCATAATAGATTCTAGGAGCTTTAAAAAATTCTAGTGTGAATGGAGCCAAGTCTATGATTTGGTAATAATTTACAAAAGGCAGTAAGTCCATAGACATCCACAGATTCCAGTCCCCACTGGGAACCCCACCTGGGCTCCAACCATCCCCCCCCCCCCAAAGAGCGAGTAAACCCAACCAGCAATGTTAACACCTTCTTTTTTGACTCCACCAGCTCAGCAGGTCAACTTGAGGACAGAGTGCAACTTAGAGTGCAACTTTAGACATTGTAGCAATTTTTTACCTGGTTGACTTAATTATATTGAGGAAGCACCTGCTTACAAGCCAATTTGCCCTTAGTAATTCAACCCCAATGAGTAATATAGCTTGTGTCGCTAAAGTTATGGAAAATCAGGATGTTAAGAAAGTTCGGGGAGAATCAGAACAGTGAGGGAGCTTTGCAAAAAAACCTTTCCATGGTGGAGAAACTGCAAATGGCTGGCAAGTCGGTCCTTTGATGCTTTATACATATGCAAGTTATGTTTAAGGGGAAGATTGCTTGTTTACCTCTGGGGAAATTCTACACATTACTGAGGAGACACAAGGTGGTCCCAGACGAGTGGTGATGAGCAAACTGAATTGCAAAGCAGGCAAATTAGCAATTCTACTGAATGTATGGCAGATATCTCCAGCTGTCAGAGGAACAATTCATTGATATTTGATCATCGCTACAAATTAGTACTTTACAGACTTAAATTAGAATGTAAAACTGTAGTCTTTGTACCGGCTGCCACCGAGGGTCCTACCAAGAGAAGGACTTGAGAAGAATTATCTTACTGTGTGTGTTGTATCACCCAGAGCTTCCCGGTGTAGGAGGTAAATCCAAGATTCACCAGGACGTGACATATCAGGGATAAGTTGTCCAGTCCAAATTAGAGATTAGCGCAACTGGGATTTTTTGTTCCCTACAAATTCCACCAAAAATTGGGACTAGGGAGGGAAATTGAGAGTTTTGGTTTCCCTGAAATTCCAAAGGCAATCAGGAGAGTTCGGTGAAGTTTGCTTTTTTTAGGCATGCTGCATTGCATTGCTAGAGGGAGTTGTACACATGACTTGGCTGTGATGCCCTGCAGAAATTTTCACACGGCTTGTTGAGTTGACAGGTGGTCAATAGATTGCCAAATGGTAATTCTGAATGGGACCAAAGACAAGACAGGCATTCGGGAGGTGGCAGGATTGCCTCCTGAATAAGGATGAGCTCAGGCGTGTTCGCAACTTCACGTGCCCGCACCCAACAGGAAGCTGAGACTCTGCAGCGCTAATCACAGGTAGTGGGACATTTCCCGATCGAAGTCACACCATTTCAAAGCCACAGTCAATGTGAATGAGGGCTAAAAGTCTGATTCTGAGGAACCCTCGCTGCTATTTTACAGCATCAGGAGTCGAGAAGCAATGTCTTCAGCACACAGTAAAGTCTACACACATTTAGTCCCCACGTTGTTGTGATAATTATTTCCTTCTTTTGGCTGAGAACGAGTTTATTCTGTTATTCCCCCCTGATTACGTTCTCCTTCTCATTTGCACATAACAAACTAAACCAAGGCGCTTTGAACAGCCGCGAGTGACAGAAGGCCGGGTTGCTTTCCAACAAACACAAGGTGCGTTCAATCATTGCTAGATTACCATCAGTAGAACACGCTCTTTGACACACAATGGCCTTTTCTCTTGTACCGGTCTGTGAGATTAATTTGGTCTTTCTGGTTGTTTGATGGGACAAGTGTGGGGTGATGCTGGTCACAGGCATGAGATGGTAGTTGGGAAATGTGCCCACGGAGTGATGCTTTTGGAGAAAAATGAAGACAAGCATGAACCATGGTAGTAAAGTCTTTAGAAAAAACACCTGAGCCACCTGCAGGTTAATGCCATAGTGTGCTGGTATGGACCGCACATTATGGCAGACTTACCTGTCCAATGAAGCCCTCCAGGGGCATGCAGTTACCGCTGCCGGTGCTTCCATCTCCACCCAGTCTTCCTTCTGGGTTTGCACACTTGGGCCCTCCAGTGGCATGCAGGTACCGCTTTGTTATTGTGTGAAGCACATCCACCAAGACTCTCTGTTGGTGTCCTATGGTGTGACTTTGGTGGTTCTCAAATAAACACTCCAGCAGCACTCCACGGAAACTGCCTTTACTAAAACTCACTAACGAGTTACTAACTGCTAAAACCAACAGCCAGTACTCCATACTCCTACTACTTGACCTCTCTGCGGCCTTTGATACTGTTCACCACCCGCTCCTTCTCAATAAACTACATTCCCTTGGCCTCCAAGATTCTGCTCTATCCTGGTTCTCTGCCTATCTATCACAGAACTCCTTCAGTGTCACCTACAATTCTGTCCCCTCCTTTCCATTCCCCCTTTCTGTGGGGGGGGGGGGTCCCTAAGCCTCTGTTCTTGGACGTCTTGGACCCCTTCTCCTCTCTATCTACACCTCCTCCCTTGGTCACTTAATAACCGCCCACAGCTTCCAGTACCACTTATACGCCGATGACACCCAAATCTAAGGACGAGGGAATTTAAACCAGGATAGTTGACAAGTATGAGGCAGCTGCTTTGGGCCCCACAACAATGACAGGGCCCCCTTTGCCCTGCCTTAAAAAACGGCCCTGGAGTCCGCGGGAACCGCGGGCACGCTCCCGCGGCACATTTCAGGCACGCTACGCCATGTATTTGCACTAACCAGACAACTCTGGGGCCAGGCTTATCTCACAAAGCAGAGCAGGAAGCCGATTGGCGGTGTTTGATCGCTCGATTCAATGTTCTCTTGCAGCCTAAGGCCACTTTCACACCGAGGCGCTTTACAGGCGTTTTTTTTGCGCTAACAATAGCGCATGTAAATTGCCTCTTTTGCAGCCCCAGTGTGAAAGCCCGAGTGCTTTTAGACTGGAGCGGTACGCTGGCAGAACAAGAAAAAAAAAGTCCTGCAAGCAGCATCTTTGGGGTGGTGCAGGAGCGGTGTATACAGCGATCCTAAACCGCCCCTGCCCCTGCCATTGAAATCAATGGGCAGTGCAGCCAAGCACCTGCAAAGTGCTTTGGCAGCGACGATTTTCAGGCGCTTTTAACCCTTTCCTCACGCGCTAGTAAAGCGCCGCTAGAACTAGGTTTACCCCCCCCCCGTGTGAAAGTAGCCTAAATTATCCTATCCACTTTCACGTGTCATTGTCACAAGATAATCAATGTTATTCACTTTACCTGTCGGTGGTCATAATGTTACATACCTTCCAAATTTCTGAGATGGGAACGAGGGACACCTGTTAGCAAAAGTATGTAGGCACAGGACACACCCCCTGCCACGCCCCCCTTAAAGGAGAATTTAAATGATTGATTAAACTCATAAGGGCTTTTTTTTTACAGCTACTATTCCTTAATACAGTGGAACCTTGGTTTACAAGTAACGCGGTTAACAAGCTTTTTTAAAAGACAAGCAACTTTTTTTTTTTAATTCTGACTCGGTTTGCGAGTGTTTGTCTCGCAAAACGAGCAGAATTCAAGCTAATGGGCGGTGTGCAGTACCGCATTTGGCCAGAGGTGCGGGGGCGCCGGGGACACTCGGAACGGTTCGGAGCCATTTGGAAATACTCAGAATGACTCGAAAATACTCAGAAACACTTGGAAATACTCAGTTCCCGACTGTTTCCGAGCCTTTCCGAGTTCAGCCGGCCTGTCCCTGAGTATTTCCGAGGCTCTCCGGCCCCCCCCCCGCCTCTGGCCACATGCGGTATTGCATGTAATAGAAGTCAATGCGGAAAGAATTATCTTTGTTTCCATTGACTTCTACCGGGGAAACTCGTGCTTTGGATTACAAGCATTCTCCTGGAAAGGATTATGCTCGAAATCCAAGGTTCCACTGTATTTGCTTGTGAAATTTTATGACTGCAGCAATTTAAAAATTGGATGACATGTTGGGCACTGTAAAACACTTTCTTATAGATAAATAGTGCATTTTCTGTACAACTATATAGATCAGGCCTGGAAGAAAAGACGAAACCCTGGACGGCCGCATACCTCTGAAGGCTTCTTTATTGTTGCAATAAAATCCAATACAGTAACCTTATGTACAAAAAGGGACAAGCAGCTAACACGTTTCACACCAGACCATGGTGCTTAATCATGATTAAGCACCGTGGTCTGGTGTGAAACGCGTTAGCTGCTTGTCCTTGTCCCTTTTTGTATATGAGGCTACAATATTGAATCTTATCGCAAACAATAAAGACGCCTTCAGCGGTGTGCGGCCGTCCAGGATTTCTTCTTTTCTTCCAAGTTTGCGCAGAGCCATAATAGGGTGGGTGTTTCCTAAAAGGTCTGGAGCTTTTTGGAGCGGCAATCCCTTTTCCCATATATATAGATCAGGCCAAAAATGAGGGACAAACGAGGAGGAAAGAGGGACAGGAGGGACTTGGGACAGTCCCTCGAAATCCGGGACGGTTGGGAGCTATGGTGTTATGATCGGTGCGTTTCGATATAACACTTTTTCAGCTCTAAACGCCTAACTTTGGCAACTACGTAACTATTTTTTCTTTTATATTCAGCTATTCTGGAAAATTAGTTGGATCAGAAAAGTGGGGGGGGGGCGGTCAAATCACGCAGCGCCCAAGAGTTTTCGTTAAGAAGGATCGCGACTGATGAAAACCTTAAAGAAAACTTTCCACGAGGCGTTAAATTAAACTTTGGCTCGCTTGTGCGCAGACAGCCCCCTTGAACGCACTTTCTATTGTATTTTAATAGAAGCATTGATGTATTATCCAGACCGGGGCGCGAACCTCCAAAAAAAAAAAAAAGTGTCAGTCAGCCTGAGCAAAAGCCGTCTCCGGCAAAGGAAGGATTTCAGAACTATTTCAGACCCGCGATGAAATATCTCCGACCTCACACATGAACTATTTTAAAACTCATATTCCAGGCAGGCTGCTTGCATGATTTAAATACTGCGGATATCATTTTCTCTCCCTCCGTTGGCTTCCTTTTAAAACTTTGTGAGCTAACTGTGAACTGTAATCTTAAAAAGCAATCATTGCCGAGACATTATATGAAATATTTATATTGTACCTCTGTCCTGGGAGTCGGATATTAAGGGAACATAGTGACTTCTCCTATTTTATTGCAGATTGTTTTGCCGGCGGTCGGCGTTGGAGACGGTTGGGTTATGTCAGCGGTATTCCGAGCCGCAAAACCGGCTGAGGTTCCCATTCAACGTTGGGATGTTTAGCCGTGAACCCAGATACTCAAATAAGGGAATGTCCGCCTCAGCAATTTTTGTTATTTATTTTTTTTTTGCTAGGGCAAAATTCATTTTAACCACTTGCCGACCGACTCGCGCCGATATACGATATAAAACAACCTACCCGTACGTCGCTGCGTCATCGGCAGCTAGCAGGCGTGTTCGCGCGCCAACGGGAGCGTGCCCATGGGTGCGCAAAACAACCTGCCCGTACGTCGCTGCGTCATTGGCGGCTAGCAGGAGCGCGCACCGTGGGAGCGTGCCCGCGGTTCGCGAAGACTCAATGTCCGCCGGTAGCCCGCGATGGTGACACAGAGAGGCAGAACGGGGAGATGCCTAGGTAAGCAAGGCATTTCCCTGTTCTGCCTAGAAAAATGGCAGGGATCTACTGCTCCCAGTGATCGGGAGCAGTGATCTCTGTCATGTTCTAGTGAGCCCATCCCCCCCTACAGTTAGAACACGCCCAGGGAACGCACTTAACCCCTTGATCGCCCCCCCCCCCCTAGTGTTTAACCCCTTCCCTGCCAGTGACATTTACACAGGAATCAGTGCTTTTTTTATACCACTGATCGCTGTATAAATCCCAATGGTCCCAAAATAGTGTCAAAAGTGTCAGATGTGTCTGCTGCAATGTCGCAGTCATAATAAAAGATTGAAGCCATTACTAGTAAAAAAAGAAAATAATAATAAAAATGCCATAAATCTAATCACTATTTTATAGACTCTATAACTTTTGCGCAAACCAATCAATATACGCTTATTGCGATTTTGCATAAAAATGATGTGTGTACTTACCTATTTTTAACCTGCTCTGGTCTCGTCCGGTAACATGATGCTGCAGCTCAGGGAGAGCTCAACAATGGCTGGGAACTCCAGGAACCATGACATCACCCATAGACTCTCACAGTCCTGCCGTCGGCACTCCCTCTTCTACCCTGCAGTAGCTGCTCTCTGACACAGGAAAGCTGGAGCTGCAGGATAATGTGACCAGACCAGATTGAGGTCTACATGTTCTCAATTGTTTTATCTCTCAATTCCGACTTCTGTCCCACTCCAGAATGTGGGCAGGCCTTCACCATCATAGCATACAGTGCAAAGGCAGCAATGGCCACTGATTCTGCGTTGTACTTGAAGATGTTGGCAAGAGGAGAGCGACTTGAGGAGATGGTAAAATATCAAAGAACAAAAATAAAGTGCCACATCCCTCTAAATTATATTATACATACTTGCATTTGATACTTTACAGACCACAATAGGGGGCATCAAACATAGAGGCTGCAGCTTGTGGACACTTTGCCATCCATAACTGTGAGTTTAATACTGTCCCCTTAAAAGTTGATTCTGCTCAGTGTGGATTATCGGTACCTCCAGAGTTCCCTTAGGTGCAATTAGCTGGAAGAGGTCCTACATCACTGGCTCCTGCCCCTTACGCGTTATGTCACAAGGAGTGGCTTTATCAAAGGGAGCTTTGGAAGACTAGTTGTCACTGTTGGGGAGGAATCCTGAGGGATCATGTAGTAAAAGGTAATAGGTAGAATTTCCTCTCTAAGCCGACAGACAAGTATAAAACCTCCTGCGCTTTATAGTGGACCCCAGAGGTAGCAGTTGACTATATTTCCATGCTGGCTTTTGTGGACAAGCCTCGCCTTGCTGCTCTGTCAAGACTGGGGAAGTCTGGATACACTGAAACCATAAACAAAACAGAGGGCGTGCCAGCCTAGTGCAATATCCTCAAAACATATTTTTTATTTTTAAAAAGGTGGTAAATATATTTACAAACCAACAGGTGCATCAAAGCTTGTCAACATATTACCACATCTCCAAGACTTCGATACATCACATCTCATAACGGGATGATAAAAGTCCAAAAGGCCAACATGTTTCAAGGGACTTCTCTCTTCCTCAGAGCCTCAAAGGCACCACCCCATTTCCTGATTTCGGAGTAGGTAATGACGTCATCACGTACACCGCAACCAGGAACTGGTCTTCCATTCCCTGGGATTATCTGCTTTTACAAGCGCTTATCTTCCATGACTTTGTAAGTAGTCTGTACTTGTTTTAATAAAATTTCCATATGGCTTTACACTATGTGGCCCTTCTGGCTTTTCTTTCATGCTGGTTAATTTTGCTTGCCAATGAGGGACTTATGTGGATGCGGTGGTGATAAGGAGGATGTCCATCCTCTGTATTAGGGTCCATTAATATATCAATTCCTTTTTGACTCTTTTTAATTAAAGAGTTCACCAACTCTGGTAAGAGTCCCTATCGCACATATAGGTGGTGGAACACTTGGAAAATTGATGGTATCAACTCTGGTAAGAGTCCTTATTGCACAGAAAGGTGGTGGAGCACTTGGAGAATTGATGGCGTCCGGAAAGTATTCACAACGCTTCACTTTTTCAACATTTTGTTATGTTACAGCCTCATTCCAAAATGATTTAATTCATTATTTTCCTCAAAGCTCTACAAACAATACCCCATAATGACCACGTAAAAGAAGTTTGAAATCTTTGCAAATGAATTAAAAATAAAAAACAAAAAACAAAAAAAAATCACATGTACATAAGTATTCACAGCCTTTGCTCAATACTTTGGCGAAGCTCCTTTGGCACTATTTACAGCCTCAAGTCTTTTTGAGTATGATGATACAAGCTTGGCACACCTATTTTTGGGCAGTTTCTCCCATTCTTCTTTGCAGGACCTCTCAAGCTCCATCAGGTTGGATGGTGAGCGTCGGTGCACAGCCATTTTCAGATCTCTCAAGAGATGTTCAATCGGGTTCAAGTCTGGGCTCTGGCTGGGACACTCAAGGGCATTTACAGAGTTGTCCCATAGCCATTGTTATCTTGGCTTGGTATGCTTACGCTCGTTGTCCTGTTGGAAGTTGAACTTTTGCCCCAGTCTGAGGTCCAGAGCGCTCTGGAGCAGGTTTTCATCAAGCATGTCTCTGTACATTGCTGCATTTCCCTCTATCCTGACTAGTCTCTCAGTTCCTGCCACTGAAAAACATGCCCAAGGTATAATGCTGCCACCGCCATGCTTTACTGTAGGGATGGCATTGGCCAGGTGATAAGCGGTGCCTGGATTCCTCCAGACATAACGCTTGCCATTCAAGCCAAAGAGTTCAATCTTTGTTTTATCAGACCAGAGAATTTTGTATCTCATGGTCTGGGAGTCCATCAGGTGCCTTTTGGCAAACTTCAGGTGGGCTGTCATGTGCCTCTTACCGAGGAGTATAAATGGATTGAAATAAACAGCGCTCGTAGGATATAAGGCAACAAAGCCCAAGGCTAATAAACAGTGAAAACAATGAAAAACAATATTTTGCGGCACATGTGTACTAGACCCTAGAATATGGAAAAATTGCAAAACGTGAATGAATACAATCAATACACCATATTATACATGATTTACATGAATAATTATTTGAATAAAGTGCTCAAAAAAAGGTGCTCACAAGTACATAAGTGCTTCAATATTATTGCTGGTGCTCCAAAAACAGTAGATTGCTGCAGAGATGGTTGTTCTTCTGGGAAGGTTCTCCTCTCTCCATAGATGAATGCTGGAGCTCTGTCAGAGTGACCATCGGGTTCTTGGTCACCTCCCTGACTAAGGCCCTTCTCCCGGGCAACCCGCACTAGGAAGAGCCCTGGTGGTTCCAAACTTCTTCCATTTACGGATGATGGAGGCCACTGTGCTCATTAAGACCTTCAATGCTGCAGAAATGTTTCCAGACCCTTCCCCAGATCTGTGCCTCCATACAATCCTGTCTCGGAGGTCTACAGACAATTCCTTGGACTTCATGGCTTGGTTTGTGCTCTGACATGCTCTGATAACTGCGAGACCTTATATAGACAGGTGTGTGCCTTTCCAAATCATGTCCAATCAACTGAATTTACCACAGGTGGACACCAATCAAGTCGTTGAAACATCTCAAGGATGATCAGTGGAAACAGGAGGCACCTGAGACTCAATGTTGAGTGTCATAGCAAAGGCTGGGAATACTTATGTACACTGTATTTTTTTTCGTTTTTTATTTTTAATAAATTTGCATAGATTTCAAACAAACTACTTTCAGGTTGTCATTACGGGGTATTGTTTGTAGAATTTGAAGGAAAATAATGAATTTAATACATTTTGGATTAAGGCTGTAACATAACAAAATGTGATAATCATAAAAGTGAAGTGTTGTAAATACTTTCTCGGATGCTCTGTATACCTAGAATATTCTTCACTCACCTTCTTTTTGGAACATTTTATATCACTTTATGCCTTTGCTTTGGGGCTACTTATCAACCTTTTTGGGACTACCTTTTATTTTATTATATTTTTTTTTTATTATACATTCACATTGGATATTATTTTTGTATATCATGTGTTTTAGAGTATTTTAGCCCGTCATTACTTTTAAATTCACACCCACCTTATTGCATTTCTACTCTCTGCTTTCCGAAAACTATGCATCATCAAGTAGTCTCCACAGGCTGATTGGCCCATGAATTGTAAGTCACAGAAGGTTCGAGTAGAATCCTACGTGCTTTAGACTGATTTAATTCACTTTTTGCCAGCTCTTGGATAAATTACAGTGCAATCACTTTGCATTTCCAAGCTACTCGTATTCAGATGATATCCTGCTTTAAGTAGGCTCCCGGCGCAGTGGACTTCGTAATTAACATGACCCCACCGCCGACCCTCTGCTCCAGGTAGTTAGCCAAGATACTTGTCAGAAAGATTATTATCTTTACAATCAGCCTGGGGGAATTGAGCCGCAATTACAGGACGGAGCAGGTTGCAAGGCGAGAGACGGGGAACCAGATTTAAATACTGAAATTGGGTGAAGCTAACAGTACCGATTGGGTAATTACTGGGATTTTTTTGGTTTTTGGTTTCGTCTTTTTTTTTTTTTTTTACTATAGACATTCTTTTATCTTGGAAAAGAAATTCAGGACAGATATCAAATTAAATGATATTTGTATTTTACTTGAATGAATCACCACCTGAATGAATACGTCTTTTGGGAAGATTCAGCTGTAGGCGTACACGTTAGATTGATGCCTGCGAGAATAAAAAGAACTGAAATGTCTACTTATTTCCAAACGAAAGGCCATATTTTTAGAGTGGTACTTTGTAGGAAGGGTTAGAACCTCTGAAAAGTGTTGAGAGAACGAGAGTGCAACAAACATAGTGTAACTCCACACGTTTTATGGTCCCCCTGCACCTTTTAGTCTACTCTGGGGATCTCCAGGGACAACCCGGTCCAAAAAGCCTCTAATGCCCCGTACACAAGATCGGAAGTTCGGTCAGCAAAAGACCGATGAGAGCTTTGGGTCGGAAAATGCGACCGTGTGTACGCTCCATCGGACTTTTGCTGGCGGAACTCCAGCCAGCAAAAGATTGAGAGCATGTTCTCAATTTTTCGGTCGGAAAATGTTCCGATCGGAAATTCAGATCGTCTGTACCAGTTCCGACGCGCAAAATTCCTACGCATGCTCGGAAACAATTCGACGCATGCTCGGAAGCATTAAACTTCAGTTTCTCGGCTCGTGGCAGTGTTGTACATCACCGCGTTCTTGACGGTCGAAAGTTCAGCAATCTTTTGTGTGACCGTGTGTATACAAGGCAAGCTTGAGCGGAATTTCGCCGGAAAAACCATCCAAGATTTTTCAGACGGAAATTCCGCTCATCTGTACGTGGCATAAGATTTAGATCTAAAGCCTCATCCTTTTGGTTTTTGGTCCAGTGATCTACCAACAAAGATATTGTCGGGCTAGAACATCTATCAGATTTTCATTACTACAGTGGGCAGTGGTGACTGGTGCTCAATATCTTGGGGGGGGGGGCGGCAAACAAAACCTGCTCTAGCCCCCCCGGCGCTCACTCGATCGCACTACACCACCGGTGCTCGATCAATCGGGAAGGCGGTGATCCATGGCCTTACCTTATGCTGCGGTAGGGAAGCGGGGAGGATGACAATGACGAGGTGGTACCCGGGCCGCTGTTACTCCTCCTGGCCGAACAGGAAGCAGATCCTGAGACCCGATTGGCCAGGAGTCCCAAAACTGAAAGAAGACAGTCTGCCGTTTTTAAAAATACTGGGGTTATGGCAGCTAACGTCAAAGTAGTGACGTGTAATGATGGCGGCTGGTCCTTAAAGGGGTTGTTCCTATGCATTAAGGTGAAAAAACATCTGATGGTTACAGGCCCCCCAGTTTACTTACCTGAGCCCCCGAAAGTCCCGCGTCGAGAACGCGCTGGCTTCTCGGCTCTTCTCGGCCCGGTCTTCTCGGCTCTTCATTGGATAGATTGATAGCAGCGCAGCCATTGGCTCGCGCTGCTGTCGATCACATCCAAATGACGCGGCTGCCGGGGGGGGCGGGTCACGAGACATACACTCTGCGTCTATGGACGCAGAGTGTATAAGACAGGAGCGCGCCCGCAAGGTAGCCCCCTCAGGAGAGAGCTTCCCGAGGGGGTTATCTATTGCGGGGAGGAGCCGAGAGACCGAGGGACCCCAGAAGAGGAGGATCGGAGCCACTCTCTGCAAAATGAACTGCACAGTGGAGGTAAGTATAACATGTTTGTTATTTTAAAAAAAACTAACCCATACAACCAATTTAAGAGTAATTAAGAGAAAAAAAAAACAGAAATGAGAAGGAAGAACATACAGGTTGTAGAACGGGACTGGGAGGGACCTCACATTTTATAATATAGGAGCATAATGATAACCTTAATGGGAGGTGTGGAATGCCTCTGAGCTGTGCAGCCAGCAGAGCTGAACCAGAGAGGTCATTCTACTCCAGGTCCTGCATATCAGTTTGGAGGCCTTCCGGAAAAGGCACAATACTTTTAGTCGTTGGTTTGGTAGTTTGTCTTTTTTTTATATCTTTTGGGTTTTTACTGCTAATTTCCTCTTGCAGGCTGTCATGTGAGCAGTGAGATCTCTCCGATGCTAGCAGAGGGGAGGAGTTCCGCTTTAACCACTTAAGGACCGAGCCTCTTTCTGAGATTTGTTGTTTACAAGTTAAAAATCTTTTTTTTTTTTGCTAGAAAATTACTTAGAACTTCCAAACATTATACTTTTTTTTTTTTTATAACACCCTAGAGAATAAAATAGCGGTCGTTGCAATACTTTTTGTCACATCGTATTTGCGCAGCGGTCTTACAAGCGCACTTTTTTGGGAAAAAATACACTTTTTTGAATTAAAAAATAAGACAACAGTAAAGTTAGCCCAATTTTTTTTAGATTGTGAAAGATAATTTTACACAGAGTAAATTGATACCCAACATGTCAAGCTTCAAAATTGTGCCCGCTCGTGGAATGGCGACAAACTTTTACCCTTAAAAATCTCCATAGGCGACGTTGGAAAAATTCTGCAGGTTGCCTGTTTTGAGTTCTAGTTTTTGAGGTCTAGGGCTAGAATTATTGCTCTCGCTCCACCGATCGCAGCGATACCTCACATGTGTGGTTTGAACACCGTCTTCATATGCGGGCGCTACTCACGTATGCGTTCGCTTCTGCACGCGAGCTCGTCGAGACGGGGCACGTTTAAAAAAAAAAAAAATTCTTAATTATTTTACCTTTTATTCTTCATTTTTACACTGTTTAAATAAAAAAGTGTCAATTTTATTCCTATTACAAGGAATGTAAACATCCCTTGTAATAAAAAAAAAAGCATGACAGGACCTCTTAAATGTGAGATCTGGGGGTCAAAAAGACATCAGATCTCATATTTACACTAAAATGCAATCAAGAAAAAAAAAATAAAAATAAAAAAATGTTGTCATTTAAAAAAAAAAAAAAAAATATGGCCCCTTTTAAGAGCTATGGGCGGAAGTGACGTTTTGATGTCGCTTTCGCCCTGTATTTTTATGGAGACGGGTGGGGGCCATCTTCCCCCTCACTCGTCTCCATGCCCAGCAAGGGAGAAGATCCCATCAGCTCCGCCACTGCCCACAGATCCAGTAAGCGGCGGAGGGCACCAGAGCATGGCGGGAGGGGGGCCCTCTCTCGCTGCCGATAAAAGTGATCTTGCGGCGAATCCACCACAGAGACCACTTTTATCTTGAAGAGGACTGCTCACTGAAGAAGAGGATACCGGGGTTATGGTAGCTAGCTGCTGCCGTAACAACGATACTCCTCTTCAAACAGCCGACGTATAACGACGGTGGGCGGTCCGGAAGTGGTTAATATACACTCGCTGCCATGTCTTCTTTCGGCTAAGTCTTCAGTAGAACATGTAAATGATTATTGAGGAACGTCTGAGCGAGCGGTGGCTTTTCGTTGGTTAGAAAGAACGGCTGACGCTGTTTTCAGCCAATTAAACCGCAGAATCAACCGCATCAATTATGCTGCTGTGGGTTTTTTTTTTTTGGTGCCCCTTTATTTTCAGAAGAGCGCACCGAATCAGGGGAAATCTTTGCTTCTTAATTTGCTGGATAGATGTACCTTTATCCACCTGCTCCGCACTAAATACCCCAAGGGAGGCGCTGTTAGCTGAAATCAGATGTATACATCTGTTACTTTCTTTTGCATGATTACACCGGCTGATGGTCCATCGACTGTAAAGTCATTTCCACTTGCCATCTGAGCCAATTCTTACATTTCTCTCATATAAGTAAAAATCTGCGATTTTTTTTGCTAGAAAATGACTCAGAACCCCCAAACATTATATATTTTCTAGCAGAGACCCTAGGGAATAAAATGGCGGTTGTTGCAATTTTTTATGTCACACAGTGGGAAAAAAAAAAAAACACTTTCATGAACTAAAAAAAAAACCAAAACACTAAAGGTAGCCCAATTTTTTTGTATAATGTGAAGGATGATGTTACGCCGAGTAAATAGATACCTAACATGTCACACTTTAAGTTTGCGCATACTCATGGAATGGTGCCAAACTTCGGTGCTTAGAAAATCCAAAAAAAATTTAGGTTACCAGTTTAGGGTTACAGAGGGGGTCTCCCACTAGAATTATTGCTCTCGCTCTAACGTTTATGTAAAATGCCGTTTAGGCGCGACCTACCTATGCGTGCGAGCACGAGGGGATGGGGGGTGCTTTTACTTTTTTTTTTTTACTGTTTATTTTATTTTTATTTTTTTTCCATTTTTATTTTATTCCTTTTATTACTATTACAAGGAATGTAAACACCCCTTGTAGGTAGTAAACACCTAGGGGTGTTTACGACCCCTTGTCGTAAACACCCCTAGGAATAGGGTATGACAGGTCCTCTTTACAGAGAGATCTGGGGTCTATGAGTCCCCAGATCTCACCTCTATGCCAGAAAGCCAGGTTATGACAAGTCCTCTTTACAGAGAGATCTGGGGTCTATGAGTCCCCAGATCTCACCTCTATGCCAGAAAGCCAGAAAGATCTCATGCTTTCCAGCAAAAAAAAGCAAAAAAAAAAAAAAAGCCGGTGCCGGAAGTGACGTCATGACGTTGCTTCTAGCCTCTGAGGGTCATAGAGATGGCCTGGGATCATCTGAATCTGGTCCATGGCCAGCTCTATGGTAAACCCCTGCCACTGGTGGTTTCATTCTCCGGCTCGCCAATCGCATGGGCTAGCCTGGATAAGAACCGGAGGGCGACAGGAGGGGGGTGTCTCCTCCCGACATCTTTAAAAGCAATCAAGCAGCTAGAGAGCCACTATGATGGCTTTTACTTTGCAGGGAATCGCCTGCTGGATGGACCCATCATTCAGATATCTCCACTTAAAGCCCAGGACGTCATATGACGGCCTCCCAGCGGGAATGAAATTCAATGTTCCTAAAATTTCTTGGACAATCATTTAAATTAAATTGATCATTTAAAGAATAATGTATTGGATATTTTTTGCAGTCAGGTTTATATTATTTTTCACCTGTTTAGCTGCATTGAGAATGACTCAGAAGGTCAGAGCTGACAGGTCCTCTGAGCACATTCCTTGGGTAGATGGAGCTGTCCACAGCTTGGGTGCTGAAATTGTAAAAAAAAAAAAAAAGAAGCTGTACACGGCGCCTGTAAGAGGGCCCCTCGCGGGCTCGCTTCGCTCGCCACGCTTTGGGCACGGCCTCGCTGCGCTCGGCACTTTTAGATTCCCCCTCTAGGTCCACTTGGATGGTGGGGAAGGAACCTGGACCCAGAGCGCAGGCACCGTGTACAGCTGATTGAAGCATTTGAGCTTCGGCTATCTCCGGCGGCTGAGAGTAGTATGTACTGCGCAGGCGCTGCACCTGTGCAGTACAGGGGGGGAACTTATCCGCCGAGGGAACATTCTCGGCAAGACACCGGCCCGTCCATTAGGGGCATCAGAGCGCCACCCCCTCTATCCAAGGCCGTCACCCCCATGCTCTATCCGCGGCCACTATTTTGACAAACCGCCAACCCATATTCATGTATTTGGCCCCTTTCAGGACGCCACACGCATGAATTACAGCAGCGGGGGGGGGGAAGGGGAGGGGTTTGAAGCACCTGATTAGAGCCAGAGGCTCTAATAAGCTTCAAAATAAGGTGGGAGCCCAGAGTATTGCGCCGGGAGCCCACCCGGGTGTTACAATAGCGAATGAAAATTCGCTATTGAAACACTGATCCTCAATCCGGCCAATCACAAGCAGGTCTGAGACCCGTATTCCGATTGGCCGAAAAGAGAAGAGTCCCTAATGGCCCGCCGAGGAGGAGGGAGGAAAGTAGTGAGTGTACAGCTTGTGTAAAAATAAAATAATTCAACACACTACCATTAATATAAAAAAAACATAAATACAGCGCTCACAACCACAAACCCATCATAAGTGAAAAAAATGAAATCAAAACATAAAGTCCATGAACAACTGAAACAATGAAAAACTGAAAAAATACTTCACATCTGGTGTGCAAATAGTGCAGAAAAAATGTTTCAGAATTTTTCAGGTTTACCAAGACACCAAGTGTCCCCACTCACCAGATCTCAATGACACCCAGATTTTCAGTCTGGGGGTGAAAACAGACTTAGAACAATATCCAAAGGACATCAGGCAGATTCAATGATGGGACTTGATGACAAATACTTCTTCAAGATTATATCTTAGCCATAAAAACAGGTACCCAAAAGGAAAGAGATGGACTAATAGTGAAGTAAACTAAGAACAGGTTTTATTGCGCAAAAAAAAAAAATGCATACTTACAGACGTAAGTTAAAAGCAGGCATAAAATGGAGAAGAAAATACAGCAAACGCCGTTACTGGCGTTGTTTCCACGAGACCGGAAGTGACGTCAGTCGTGCCGGAAGTTGCGTCGCGTCAATGCATGTCGCCCTCCCACAGGGTGCTATCAAAGGACCTGCATTTCGCCCTGTGGGAGGGCGAAATGCATTGACGCGACACAACTTCCGGCATGACTGACGTCACTTCCGGTCTCGTGGACCAAATCTGAACCAAATACGTTTATCTTGGTCTCATCAGACCACAGGACATGGTTCCAGTAATCCATGTCCTTAGTCTGCTTGTCTTCAGTAAACTGTTTGCGGGCTTTCTTGTGCATCATCTTTAGAAGAGTCTTCCTTCTGGGATGACAGCCATGCAGACCAATTTGATGCAGTGTGCGGCGTATGGTCTGAGCACTGACAGGCTGACCCCCCACCCCTTCAACCTCTGCAGCAATGCTGGCAGCACTCATACGTCTATTTCCCAAAGACAACCTCTGGATATGACGCTGAGCACGTGACCTCAACTTCATTGGTCGACCATGGTGAGACCTGTTCTGAGGGGAAACTGATCTGTTAAACTGCTGTATGGTCTTGGCCACCGTGCTGCAGCTCAGTTTCAGGGTCTTGGCAATCTTCTTATAGCCTAGGCCATCTTTATGTAGAGCAACAATTCTTTTTTTCAGATCCTCAGAGAGTTCTTTGCCATGAGGTGCCATGTTGAACTTCCAGTGACCAGTATGAGAGAGTGAGAGCGCTAACACCAAATTTAACACACCTGCTCCCCATTCACACCTGAGACCTTGTGACACTAACGAGTCACATGACACCGGGGAGGGAAAATGGCTAATTGTGGCCGATTTGGACATTTTCACTTAGGGGTGTACTCACTTTTGTTGCCAGCGGTTTAGACATTAATGGCTGTGTGTTGAGTTATTTTGAGGGGACAGCAAATTTACACTGTTATACAAGCTGTACACTCACTACTTTACATTGTAGCAAAGTGTCATTTCTTCAGTGTTGTCACATGAAAAGATAGAAGAAAATATTTACAGAAATGTGAGGGGCGTACTCACTTTTGTGAGATACTGTGTGTGTATATATATATAACACGTGTGTTTGAGATTTGGGGTGCACACCTTAATGCCATAGGCTATGCACAATCACATCTATGGAAGGCACGTTGCTTCTCCTTGGAATCCATTATTTACTTGCACTTAAAAAGAAGAAGAAGAGTTACTATAGAGAAGGGGTCTTCATACATTCTGAGCAAAGGGCCAAGTCCTTCAGACTTTAGGGGGCCCGGACTGTGGCCAGTGGGAGTTGAAAATATCCTGGTGTCAGCGGAAGTAAACAATGCCACAATTTTAGTGGGAGGAATAGTGCCGCATTATTGGTGTCAGTGGGAGGAATAGTGCCCCATTGTTGGTGTCAGTGGGAGAAGAAGTGTCCCATTGTTGATGTCAGTGGGAGGAATAGTGGCCCATTGTTGGTTTCAGTGAGAGGAATAGTGCCCCATCATTGGTGTCAGAGGGAGGAATAGTGCCCCATTCTTGGTGTCAGTAGGGAGGAATAGTGCCCCCATCATTGGTGTCAGTGGGAGGAATAATGCCCCATTATTGGTGTCAGTGGCAGGAATAGTTCCCCCTATTATTGGTGTCAGTAGGAGGGTATTGGTAGTAATCCTTTTAGTGTTTTGGTCCATATATATATATATATATATATATATATATATATATATATATATATATATGTATATGTATATATATATATATATGGAAAAAAAATTTAAGGGGGGTCTGAATACTTTTCGTCCCCACTGTATATATATATATTTATTTATTTTTTACAATGATAGAAAATAGAAGTTTCCACCACCACCAACTCCTGACTTAATTCACGTAAAAAAAAAGGAACGCATGGCACTTGTCACGTCTTTCATCCCATCACCCGCTACGAAGATTGTCAAACAAGAACAGACATCTGATTCCGATCCCTCAACTATCACCCAAGGCTTCCAACAAGCTGCTTTTATTTGTACAATTAATTCTTAATCTAGTTCTCATTAAGGCATATCACAAAATCAAAACCTGTTTAGAGACAATAATTACATTAGGATACGTGGCGCGGGCCGGAGGGAAACGCTGGAAGTCCCGATCCATCCTGGGTACACTTCCGATCGATGACACGGGGGGAGGGGAAGGGGGGGGAGACGGCTTGTAAGAGTGTACTAAGCAATCACGGCTAACAGATGCGCCAATTCCTTCTCATTCGTTCATCGGATTGCGAAGGGCGCAGCTGGCGCCAGGATTTCGCACTGGCGGAGATGGCAAACTAATGCTTGCGTCTTAACTTCGTCAACAGCAGCGGCTGAAGGCTGGATGATCAGCCAGATGCTTTGTACTGAGGATTAGACCCGGTCTGAAGGTTCCAGATTATCGATCGTAAAATAAAGTTTAAAAAAAAAAAATTAGGCTTTCATGGAATGGACTAGAAAATAATTTAACCACTTGAGACCCCGGAGCCAATTCTGATACTTCTCACCTACAAGTAAAAAAATCAGGATTTTTTTTTTTTTTCTGCTCGAAAATTACTTAGGAACCCGAAAAATTGTATATCTTTTTATTTATTTTTATTTATTTATTCTTATTTATTTTATTTTTATTTTTATTATTATTTTAATGTATTTTTATTTATTTTTTGTATTAATTTTTATTTTTTATATATTTATTTATTTATTTTTATTTATTTATTTTTATATATTTATTTTTATTTATTTATTTATTTGTATTTATTTTTTTGTATATCTTTTTGAAAGCAGAGACCCTGGAGAATAAAATGGCGGTTGTTGCAGTTCTTTGTGTCACACAATGTTTTTAAAAAAAACACAAAAAATACACTTTAACCGTATCATCCCTGGAAGGATTTACACTTCCGCCCATAGCTCTTAAAGGACCATCTTTTTTTTTTTTTTCTTTTTTTTTAATGACAATTTTTTTTTTTTTATTGCATTTTAGTGTAAATATGAGATCTGATGTCTTTTTGACCCCCCATCTTATATTTAAGAGGACCTGTCATGCTTTTTTTTCTATTACAAGGGATATTTACATTTCTTGTAATAGGAAAAAAAGTGACACAAATTTTTTTTTTTTTTTAACAGTGTAAAAATAAAAAATAAAAGGTAAAATAAATAAGAAAAAAAAAATGTTTTAAACGCGCCCCTTCCCGCCGAGCTCACGTGCAGAAGCGAACGCATACGTGAGTAGCGCCCGCATATGAAAACCACACATGTGAGGTATCGCTGCGATCGGTAGAGCGAGAGTAATTATTCTAGCCCTGGACCGCCTCTGTAACTCAAAACATGCAACCTGTAGAATTTTTTAAATGTCGCCTATGGAGATTTTTAAGGGTAAAAGTTTGTTGCCATTCCACGAGCGGGCGCAATTTTGAAGCGTGACATGTTGGGTATCAATTTACTCGGCATAACATTATCTTTCGCAATATAAAAAAAAAATTGGGCTAACTTTACTGTTGTCTTATTTTTTAATTCAAAAAAGTGTATTTTTGAAAAAAAAAAGTGCGCTTGTAAGACCGCTGCGCAAGTACGGTGTGACAAAAAGTATTGCAACGACCGCCATTTTATTTTCTAGGGTGTTAGGAAAAAATGTATAATGTTTGGGGGTACTAAGTAATTTTCTAGCAAAAAAAAACTGTTTTTAACTTGTGAACAACAAATCTAAAAAAGAAGCTCGGTCCTTAAGTGGTTAAGGGGGGAAAATTTTCCGGTCCTTAAGTGGTTAACTGACAATTTCGCAGTCGTGCGACGCTGTACCCAAATAAAAAAAAATTTCCCCACAAATAGAGCTTTCTTTTGATGGTATTTGATCACCTCTGCACTATAAACAAAAAAGAGCGACTATTTTGAAAAAAATAAAACCTCAATATTTTTTACTTTCTGCTGTAAAATACATCAAAAAAAAAAAGTAAAAAAATCGAATTTCTTCATCAATTTAGGCCAATATGTATTTTGCTACATATTTTTGGTTAAAAAAAAGTGAATATTGATTGGTTTGCGCAAAAGTTATACTGTCTACAAACTATGGGATAGATTCATGGACTTTAATTTTATTTTCCAAAGAACCCTGGATGAGAAAGGCTGATACAATGTATCTGCAACATTAAGAACCCGAAAGTCACACCAATCAGAATTCTTCTTACCCTCTTCTGACTTCAATAAAGGGAATTCTGATGAAGGTGTCAAGATCTCAACCCTAACCACTTGACCCCTGGAAAGGTTTTACCCCCTTCGTAACCAGGGAATTTTTTGATATTCAGCACTGCGCTACTTTAACCACTTCAGCTCCGTAAAGTTTACCCCCTTTCGCGATTTTGCCGCGATTTGTGTTTTGCATTTCTTTTTTTAACACTGTATATAGCTGGTTGCTAAGGAGGGGTCCGGGAAGCCGGCCGCTGCGTCCTTAACAACCGATGAGTCATCAGCTGTCAGCGAGCTTCTCGCTGAATGTAAAAAAAAAAGAATTGCCAGCTAAAAAAAAAAATCGTGAAAGAAAACAGTGTGGAGTCTCCCCCCCCCCAGGTCCATACAAGGCCATTGGGATATGCAGCAGGACAATGATCCGAAACACAACAGCAAGTCCACCTCCGAATGGTTCCAACAAAGCTAAATTTAGGTTTTGGAGTGGCTTAGTCAAAGCCCGGACCTAAATCCAATTGAGATGCTGTGACATGACCTTACACAGGCCGTTCATGCTGGAAAACCCTCCAATGTGGCTGGATTAAAACAATTCTGCATAGAAGAGTGGGCCAAAATTGCTGCACAGCGATGTGAAAGACTCATTGCCAGTTATAGCAAACGTTGCATTGCAGTTGTTGCCGCCAAGGGTGGCGCAACCAGTTATTAGGTTTAGGGGGCAATTACTTTTTCACATAAAGCCGGGCAGGTTTGGAAAGATTTTTTGCCTTAATAAATGAAGCCATCATTTAAAAACTGCATTTTGTATTTACTCGGGTTATCTCTGTGGAATAATAAAATCTGTTTGACGATCTGATCGATTTAAGTGTATATGTATATATACATATATATATACATATATATAGAGAGAGAGAGAGATCTATATACATAGATGTATAGAGATCTATATATATATATATATATATATATATATATATATATATATATATATATATATATATGTATATATATATATATATATATGTATATATATATATATATATATATATGTATATATATATATATAGATACACATTTGTGCTCATAAGTTTACATACCCTGGCAGAATTTATGATTTCTTGGCCATTTTTCAGAGAATATGAATGATAAAACAAAAACTTTTCTTTCACTCATGGTTAGTGTTTGGCTGAAGCCATTTATTATAAATCAACTGTTTTTATTCTTTTTAAAACATAATGACAACAGAAACTACCCAAATGACCCTGATCAAAAGTTTACCTACCCTGTTGATTTTGGCCTGATAACATGCACACAAGTTGACACAAAGGGGTTTGAATGGCTATTAAAGGTAACCATCCTCACCTGTGATCTGTTTGCTTGTAATTAGTGTGTGTGTATAAAAGGTCAATGAGTTTCTGGACTCCTGACAGACCCTTGCATCTTTCATCCAGTACTGCACTGACGTTTCTGGATTCTGAGTCATGGGGAAATCAAAAGAATTGTCAAAGGAACTGTGGGAAAAGGTAGTTGAACTGTATAAAACAGGAAAGGGATATAAAAAGATATCCAAGGAATTGAGAATGCCAATCAGCAGTGTTCAAACTCTAATCAAGCAGTGGAAAATGAGAGGTTCTGATGAAACCAAACCACGGTCAGGTAGACCAACTAAAATTTCAACCACAACTGCCAGATAAATTGTTTGGGATGCAAAGAAAAACCCACAAATAACTTCAGATGAAATACAGGACTCTCTGAAAACATGTGGTGTGGCTGTTCCAAGATGCACAATAAGGAGGCACTTGAAGAAAGATGCATGGTCGAGTCGCCAGAAGAAAGCCATTACTACACAAATGCCACAAAGGATCCCACTTACAATACGCCAAACATCACAGAGACAATCCTCAAACCTTCTGACACAAAGTCATTTGGAGTGATGAGACCAAAATTGAGCTTTTTTGCCACAACCATAAAACGCTACATTTGGAGAGGAGTCAACAAGGCCTATGATGAAAGGTGCACCATTCCTACTGTGAAACACGGAGGTGGATCACTGATGTTTTGGGGATGTGTGAGCTACAAAGGCACTGGAAATTTGGTCAAAATTAATGGCAAGATGAATGCAGTATGTTATCAAAAAATACTGGAGGAACATTTGCATTCATCAGCCAGGAAGCTGCGCATGGGACGTACTTGGACATCCCAACATGACAATGATCCAAAACACAAGGCCAAGTCCATCTGTCATTGGCTACAGCAGAATAAAGTGAAGGTTCTGGAGTGGTCATCTCAGTCTCCTGACCTCAATATCATTGAGCCACTCTGGGGAGATTTCAAACGTGCCGTTCATACAAGACAGCCCAAGAATTTACAGGAACTGGAGGCTTTTTGCCAAGAGGAATGGGCAGCTTTACCATCTGAGAAGATAAAGAGCCTCATCCACAAATATCACAAAAGACTTTACCTTCAATGACAGCTTGAAGGGGGCAATACACGGTATTAAGAACTGGGGTATGTAAAATTTTGATCAGGTATATTTGGGTTTCTGATGTCATTATGATACAAAACACAGTTGATTGGTAATAAATGGCTTCAGCCAAACACTAACCATGAGTGAAAGAAAAGTTTTTTGTGTTATCATTAATATTCTCTGAAAAATGGCCAAGAAATCATAAATTCTGCCAGGGTATGTAAACTTATGAGCACAACTGTATATATATATTTGTGTGTATTTTTAAGTAATCCTAAATACATACCGTATTTGCTATTTTAGTACCATTTTGCTGTCTGTGCCATGGGAACTGATAAACCTTTATATTCATTGTTCTTCGTTATTAAAGGGGTTGTAAAGTCAGAAGTTTTTTTTTTTATCTGAATGCATTCTATGCATTCAGATTAAAAACCCTCTGT